>JACYFF010031954.1:76376049-76429206 GCA_017589665.1 Selenicereus undatus | reverse complement strand
GAAAAGGGTAAGGTGTTGACGGAGGATGCTGAAATTAAGGAGAGATGGCAAAGGTTCTTTGCTAAACTCCTCAATGGGGAAGGGGGGGAGACGACTGTAGTCGGGGCGGAGAGTGTAGCGATCAGCGTGCGGGCGATATGATATCAAAGGAGGAGATTAGGGAGGCCTTGAAGAAGATGGCGAAGGGGAAGACAGTGGGCCCGGACCAGATACCAGTGGAAGTTTGGAAGTTTCTGGGGGAAGTGGGTCTAGAGTGGCTCACGGAGCTTTTCAATGTCATTTTCCGGACCGCCAAGATGCCCAGAGAGTGGAGGGTCAGTACAATCATCCCACTGTACAAAAACAAAGGGGATATCCAAGATTGTAATAACTTTAGGGGCATCAAGCTGTTCAGCCACACTATGAAGCTGTGGGAGAGGGTGATTGAGAGCAGGCTGCGAGGGGAAGTAGAGATTTCAGAAAACCAATTTGATTTCATGCCAGGCAGAGCGACCATTGAAGCGATTTACCTCCTCATAGCGCTCATGGGCGTGTTCAGGGACAGAAAGGTGGATCTCCATATGGTGTTCATTGATATGGAGAAAGCCTATGATAGAGTTCCAAGGGAGGTATTGTGGAGGTGTTTGGAAGAGAAAAGGGTGTCGCACGCGTATATTCGTGTTATCAAGGATATGTACGAGGGAGGGCGGACGAGGGTTAGGACTCTGGGAGGGGTCTCCAATGACTTTGCTGTTACTCTGGGCCTGCACCAGGGATCCGCTTTAAGCCCGTTTCTTTTCACATTAGTTTTGGACGAACTCACTAGAGGTATCCAGGACGAGGTGCCTTGGTACATGTTATTTGCAAATGACATCGTTCTCATCGATGTCACCAGGCAGGGGGTGAATGACAGGTTGGAGAGTTGGAGGCGACGTTGGAGGCTAGGAGCTTTCGGTTGAGTAGATCGAAAACGGAATACCTTCACTGTTGTTTCAGCGGGAGGATAGAAGAGGGGGGAGAAATCGTACTGCATGGGAGGGCAATACCAAAGGTCGACAAATTCAAGTATCTGGGCTCGATCATTCAGCAGAATGGGGACATTGACGAGGACATTAGCCAGCGGATTAGAGTGGGATGGCAAAAGTGGAAGGCAGCGTCAGGGGTGTTGTGCGATAAGAGAGTGCCCATGGGTTTGAAAGGCAAAGTCTATCGGATGGTAGTCAGACCAGCTGTTCTCTATGGATCGGAGTGTTGGCCTCTAAAAAAGACGCAGGTCCAAAGGTTGATGGTAGCTGAGACGAGAATGGTCAGGTGGATGTGTGGCTCTACGAAATTGGACAGGATTAGAAATGAAGTGTTTAGGGGCTTAGCTGAAGTGGCACCGATAGAGGAGAAGATGAGGGAATCAAGGCTCAGATGGTTCGGCCACGTCAACAGGAGAAGTGCGGCCGCTCCAGTGAGAAGGTGTGAGAGAATCACCCCCCCCGGTGGTAAGAGAGGGAGGGGTAGACCGAAGAAGAGTCTAGAAGAAGTGGTTAGAGAGGATCTGAGAGTTGTCGGACTCACGGAGGACATGGCTCAGGATAGGAGGCTGTGGCGGGACAGGATTAAGGTTTCTGATTGTAGGGGTCCGGCTCCGTAGATGGCAGTAGCTTAGGCGGTGTAGGGTGGGTAGGGTTTCGATTTGCTTGTCTACAGGTCGTGCTTTTCTAGGATGTGACGGCACCAAGCGCCCCTGGTTTGTTGAAGTATGTCTCCGCCCTGCTCCCTCTTTATTTGATATGTATCCGCTCTCTCTTTATTTGCTATCCGGAACCTTTTCTCCTCCTCTTTATCTTTCTCTTACTCGGTAAATGGTTTCTACAATCGTTTTCCCTTCAAACCTTTTTCACAAAACTATTTTGTGGGTCTTATGGAATCAACCTCTCTATGGGTAGGAATACCGGTAGAGGTAAGGTTGCCTACAGTTGGATCTCCCCAGACCCCGCGAAAGCGGGACCCACATTGGAAGTTTGTTGTTCCAATTCTTCAATGGCTTACTTTTCAATTTCTTTCAGGCTTCATTTGGTCCTTAGAAAATTTGATGGAAAGAAAAGTTAAAAGAAAAAAAAAGTAGGGAGAAAATGAGTTTTTTTTCTCTCCTATTTGTATGAGAAAAAATACAAAAATTTGAATGAGAAATTTGTATGTTGATGAATTACTTGAATAATGTTAATATCATCTAAGCGGTCCGAGGTGGGAGGAGGTCAAAAATTCTTTTGAAAACTTATCCCAAACTTTCCTCACAATTTTGTAAGGAAACTTTTATCACTTGTTTTTAACAATTTTTCCCATAATTTTCCTTCATATTTTTGTGTTTGTGATTTTCTCTAAACTAAATACAAGAAAAAATATTACTTTTTCAATTTTTTTTCTTTCCACAAAATTTTTTTATGGTCCAAACAGAGCCTTAAGTTCTTTAAATTCTAGTTAAAATAATTTATTTCATTCATCCTAAAATGATAGCAGAAAAGAATTTAAAAAAAGGAAAATCATCTATTTGCTTATACCAATTATTATCAAGATTACAAATGACGAATCTAGTTTGATACTTCCAAAGGAGTTTTAAATTTGTTGTCTTTTATATATATCTTTTTTTTTCTGACCCTGATGGGCTGTAAAGGAAAATACGATACTATTACAATACAATTGGTAATGAAAAAATCAAATCTAAGACCTAATATACTTAGAATATCAGTCTTAATCATTAGACTAAAATCTCATTGGTTGTCTTCTTATGTAACTATTGCAGTAGTGAATAATTACTTTGCATTCTTAGACCAAATCGTCCATGTTATTTATTATAGTCAAAGTTCAAAGAAAGTCTTCGATCGCAATACGTAATGACCACTCCGCGAGTCCTTGAAGACTAGTGGTATGCCTATGGAAGACTGCAATTACGACCATCTGTGGATAGGAGCCAATGGAGCAACAAGCCTGCTTCGACCTACTTAAAGAAGGGCAAATAGGACGGGATGTTTGTAAGCTTAGAAGCTTATTTTCGTTTGACATGGCTAATGCTAGCCATACTGGCACATATGGTGGGTCCAACCATACAACCGGATCAGCTGTATTGGGCCTTCAGTAAGACAAGAGAATATACAGTCAAATCTATTATTTATGGCTCAATAAGCATCATAAATGAATTAAAGACCTCAAATTTGCAAAGATGTCGAGCATGTGGACTTTGAATATTCCAGCCCACTGGAAGCTATTAATGTGGAAGACTTTTCATAATGGTTTACCATTAGGCAGTAATATAAGGGTGTGATAAATACACCAAGACTATGGATGCCCACTATGCTGCAACTAGGAAGAGTCAGTTCAGCATCTATTATGTGATTGCTAGCTATCTAAACTCAGTTGGTGGGATTCAGCATTAGGTATTAACATTATGGCTAATCCAAACATCCTTTGGACCTAATGGCTCTGTGATTGGATACTACTACTAAATGACATAAAACACATGCATCCAATATTTTGTATATATTTCATTGGCAACCTCAAGAAAATTTCATTCACTTATGTTGTACCTGCATATAAAAATGTGCAGTGCCATACAAGTTACAACTACATCCATTTGTGCTTTAAACTTGTAGCTTGGCATAGGTTTCAAAATCCTCCACTTTTTCTTCAATACCCCAAACATTCTTCCAATTATGCTTCTTAGTGATGAATGTCTGAAACTAAATACTTCAATTCTTGATAGGTAAGGGGTTCATGTGTCTCAAATTGTGCCAAGTTATATCTTTCTTTCTGGTAAGGTACCAAATAGCCATGCTTTAGAGGATAAGCTGGACCAATAAGATAGTACTTATCTCTACAAATTAACTGAAAATGTGAATTCAATGTAAATAAGAAGTGAATCATGTCTTAATGTTGGTATGTTAAAAATAATTTCTGCCCATGAAGTCTCATTTGACGCTAGGGGGCTGAAGGCATTTTCCTGGCCGAACCTGATTAGTATAGACGATTGGGGCTGAAGGCATTTTCGTGGTTGAACCTGATTAGTATAGACGATTAGTTGACAGGCTTATATGCTTGGATTCTTGACTTTCACTAGACCTAATTTGTGTTAAACAGTTCAGGTGTTAGTCAGTTTATGCAAAAGCCTACAACTCGTATGCAAGTTGCCTTACATGTGTAAAATATTTGAAGAAAGCAACTAGTTAGGCATTCCCATGGCAAGAAATTGTTCTATTTCCGTTATAGCCTGTTGTGACAGTGATTAGATAGGCTGTCCTATAGGTAGAAAGTTTGCTTCTAGATACTGCATTATGCTTGGCTCAGCCCCATTTCCTGGAATACCCAAAAATAATATGTTGTAGCTAAATCCTCTACTAAAACAGAGTACAGATCCATTGCTTTCACTGCTTGTGAAGTTATTTGGTTGATGTCCTTATTGAAGGACCTTAGTTTGTAAAATTTACATCCTATGCTATGCACTATGATAACAGGGCAGCACTTCATATTGTTCAAAACTCATTTGTTTTTTTTATGAACAAACAAAGCATACTGAGGTAGATTGTCCTTTTATAAGGTACAATATTTTTGTTAGGATCATCAAACTTACATTGTGCCTACCAAGTTTCAAGTTGCATATATTTTCACCAAAGTAATTTAAGCCTCTGAACAGCATAGTCTTCAATCGAAGTTCAGGGTTCTTGATATTTTCATCTCCCAACGTAAGGAGGAGTGGAGCAGATAAAGGTTGATATTGAGGTTGTTATCTAGTTAATGAGCTGGCAGAGTTTGTTAGAGTTCGGTTAGATATTTTCTTAGGTTGCTATGCATCTTGAAATAACCGAGCTTATATATGAACTTGACATGTTTTTTGAGATTGTAACAGATGATAGAGATTCTGGAGTCTCAATCTTTTTCTCCCTCCTACTCTTCTCTCTAAAATTCTAAGCTTCAATGACTTAGCATATCTAGGGGAGGCTTGAAAAAATTGTACGTTTTGTTATTACTGCCTTCTCAAATATGCAAGAACTATGACATATGCTAGAAACTCCAGTAATAATAAAAGTAATTAAAAATTATAAAAAATTAATTTTAATTTTTGTCTCCTTTAACTGAGAAAAGGACACTTAAAACTAAAAATTTGGCAAATTTGAGGGGAATGTATCACTGGTAGACCTGACAAATAGGTCATTCGGTTCGGGTACGGGTTGGGTCAAGTTCGGGTCGGGTCATGTTCGGGTTAAGTGACATTTCGGGTCGTTTCGGTTTGGGTCGGGTATGGTTCGGGTCTGGTCGATTTCGGGTCAACCAATTTTTGGTGAAATACGCTCGTCATGCCAAAACAAGCAACTTTGTTGAAAATTTCGGGTCGGGTTAATTCGAGTTTCGGGTCTACTTTCGGGTAAGTATATTTTGGGTGTCGGGTCGGGTATGGGTCCGGGTCGTTCGATTCGGATTTTGAATTTCGGGTCAGTTTTACCAGGTCTAATCACTGGTGTAAATAATTGTAATGGCGGTGTGGGCTAACAAGTGACGACAAAGCACTCATTGAGGGAGGTGGGCAAACGGTCGAATAGCCCAAAGGTCAAGCACAGACGGAAAAAGCCGAAGAATGGTATTTCAGTATTTGAATCATAGGGGCACGTGTCATGAATTCATTGAACATAAGGAGACGCAGGTTCTGACACATTTGGAATGTCGAAAAATCCAAGTTGAGTTTTACTTTCTTCCCATGCATAACATACGCAACCAAAATGTGCTGGATTCCCCCCCCCCCCCCCCCGGCCTACCCCTCAGAATTTGGAAGTCAATACAATTATACAAGTCTGTCTAGTTTTTGCCCCCTCTTTTATTTTTGGCGGTGATCCAATTGTAATATTTAATTTTGTAATGGATAGATTGGAATTGCATGTTTTATTTTTCTCACAGGTGTTACACTATTATATTACTTGCTTCGGAAATAAAAAAAAAACCCTGCACAATACAATAAAGAAAGCTCGCATGATATTATTGTGAATTGCTACATTATATGTCTCACAAGTTACAACTCAAAGGGCTAGAGTTTTTTTTTTCCCGATTATTAATTAGTTAATAGACTTGAGTACAATAAACTCTAAATTAAGAGACCACAAACATGTCAATTCAATCTATAAACTATGGAACCACCAATTAGAACTAAACCCACTTTTACTCCTTCTAGATTATAATTGTTCATCTACGTCTACTGACATAAAAACTACATAACGAACAACCTAATCAAGAAATTACACATTGTCCTCAAATATCGTACTATACTCATTCGATGTTGACAACTGTTTGCGTTGGTAGGGACCTCCTCCTTGGTGTGAGACATGCCACTATTTCCCAATTACTTTCTCCATCACAGCTTTACAACCTCACAGTTTGGCTCACACATCACTAAAACTTTTAGGGTCAGGAAGTGCCAGGTTTTTGAAGAAACTTGACAAGTGTGAATAGACAATCTTGCTAACACTACGAGTTTACGGATCCTCCATTATGAGTAATTAATTATTTGATATGTACATTTGTGTGAGCATTAAAATGAATGTCAGATTGTCAATGAGTCCATTTTAATAATAAGCAATGAAAATATGTTTTAAAAAGCTTGCTATTAATTTTTTGAGGTGAATTATTGAGGTAGTATAGTTAAATTGTTAACCTCCAAACATCTATAAACAATATACAATATGTATGTATTGTAATTGGTGAGTCCTAATAAAGATATATCAGCTGGTTTAACTTGTGAAGCATTTAACAATTAAAAACTAAAAATTAATTGGTTCAATTAATTGTGCATATAGTTAGTAAAATGATTGATTTAATTGGAAAATTTCCCTTGAAATCATTATCAAACACTTAAGTTTGAATACTCCCTTTATTTTAAAAAAAAGGAAAACCGTGTTGATAAATTGCCAATAATAATGCAAACAAAGCTTCTTTTTTTTTAATTGTTTACCTTCCATCCTCTATTTCCTAAATCAACCAATTAGTTAATAGATGTTTGTTGTAATAAAGTTTTTTATGTCTAAATTTTCCCAAATTTAATTTAAACAGGACCAAAATTAAATGTTGTTATTGATTGTCTCTTCAATCTATCCATTGCTATTGTCTGTAAGAGGTAAAGTATTCTCTTCATAAGTATTCTTTATAATTTACAAACTAATACGTAAAACCTTATCACCATTCAAATTAACCCCAACAATACATACAAGTAAAATGCCAAAAGAAAGAATGAAAATTAGAAAGCTCAATTTGGGCGGAGATCATGGCAAGTCACCCCACTAGGCCTAGTGGACCTACCTACCCCAAAGCCATTCATGTCAGTGGCGAAGTCAGAAAAATCGAAGAGGGGTGTCGGAATTAATAGAACATAATATAAAATTTAACAATAGTCATAAATTGAAATTAAATAACGATTATATTACATCTAATCTAATTGTCCTCGACGAGACCTCATATTTTGAAAGCGATGCAAAATATCATCAGTAGATATACTTTCAAACAAATCATCCTCAAAATAAGTAATAACAGTATCATTCAAAAACTCATCTGAGATTCGGTTGCGCAAGTTGGTCTTGATATACTTCATCGAAGAGAAGACTCTTTCAACTGTTGCTGTAGAAACTGGTAGAATCAATGCCAACTTCAACAATAAGTACATGTGAGGAAAGCTCAAATGCTTCTTTTTTTTAATCATCCTTGTAGAGAGCTCACCAAGTCCATTCAAGTCAGAGAATCTCTCATCATCACGCATGTTATCAATGTAAGTGTCCAACTCAAAACCAAGTGCCTCAATGCCTAAATCATCAAAATCATCTGGATACAGTCGAGCTATCCAAAGTATCTTGTCCTTGTCAAAGCTAGCAAATGAGTCGGCAGGGCTCAAACAAGACAAGCCAATTAGCAAATCAGTGCTTGCCTCAGTAAAGCCACTATTAAGCTCTTGCATTTGCATATCAAGAATCGAATAGAACACATCAACACGATAGTAATGCTCATTTGTCACCGAAGAAAGTCTACGTTTAGACTTTCCCCGAGCACGAAGTGGAGCAAAATCCTTCATATTAGGAATCTCGATTTCATGTTTCAGACAAAATGACTTAACATCATCAATCAAAGCATCCCATACACGATCCCTTATGCGTTGTAATTGCTTCTTAGCTGTACCAAGTAGTGACAAAGCATTTACAATGTCCTGATCCCTTCTTTGCAATGCCTGACTCAATGCATTTGTAATGCCTAACACCAATTTCATAAGATGTAATAAAAAAGCAAAGTCATATGTCTGAATACCATCCAAAATAGCTTGACCTCTAGCATTATCATCAGAATCGGTATCCATTGCAAGAGCATCAAGGACATCAACAATTGGAGCAAACATGACAATAAGATTCACAAATGTTTTAAAATGAGATCCCCAATGAGTGTTACTAGGTCTCTGCAGTCCTAGTTCTTGATTCAAACCCTTCCCAGTTACAAGCTCACCCATTCGCAATGCTTCTTCAACTTTCTCCGATTGTCTTGTTTGATATTCATCTCGACGTTTATAAGAGCCTCCAATCACATTCAAAGTTAGATTGACCAACTCAAGAAACCCTTTAATATGAGGATGTCCATTTGCAACCCCAACAAGAGTCAATTGAAGTTGATGAGCAAAACAATGAACATAATGCGTCGATGGATTTTCTTGCAAAATCAAAGTTCTAAGTCCATTGATGTGCCCCCTCATATTACTAGCCCCATCATACCCTTGTCCTCGTATTTGGGATGGGCTCAAGGATAACTTAGCAGGCACAGAATAAATTTCTTCTTTCAATGACAATGCGGTAGTGCTAGTGACATGAACAAGGCTAACCAAGCGCTCCATAACGAACCCCATTTTGTCAACGTATCTCAAAACAATAGCCATTTGTTGTTTACAAGAGACATCACGGGATTCATCTGCTAATACAGCAAAATATCCATCCCCAATTTCTTCAAGAATAGCATTAACAGTTTCTCTTGAACATGCATTTGCAATATCTTTTTGGATGTCAGGGGAATACATTATACAATTACCAGGAGCATTTTTCAAAATAACACTTCCTACATTATCATTCTTTTCCCCAAGAAACTTTAGAATGGAACGAAAAACTCCTTTCCTTTTTGAATGTTCACTTTCATCATGACCTCGGAAAGGCAAACCCTCAAACAAAAGCAATCTTGATACATCAACCGAAGCAGTCAAACGAGTCATATACTCAGCTTTAGCATGTGCTGATTGTTTTTCCAATGCAGTTTGTATCGATTGTTTTTGCATCATAAGGTCCTCGCATCGTTTAACACGTTGGTTATGAACACTATTTACCCCACCAACATGCTTTTTGAATCTACCCATCTTATTCCAACTCTTAAATCCTTTTGTTGTAAATGCATCTCCACCAAAATGGCTTATTTCATCATTTTTGAACAAATAACAACACAAGCAAAATGCAGCATCTTCCTTTATGCTATATTCCAACCAATTGCCATATTCACCAAACCAAGCATTATTGAATCGACACATATTTTCAGACATGAGTGTTTGAGGGAAAGCATGATTTCGGGGTAGAAATGGACCTTTTTGAAGATAAGCTCTTCTTACCTCATCACGTTCATCTGGATGGTATTGTGGCATTGGTTTTCTTTCTCCTGGATCAGATGGAAGAGCATTTACATCAACCCAACTTCTTTGAGTAGAAAAGGGAGTGGAATTGGCATTTACACCACAAGATGGTGGTTGTGGTTGAGTGACGTTGTTTCTACCTTCTTCATTCAAAGGTGAATTTTCGGATTTCGAACTTGAAGGTAACGACGAGGATTCCTTAGCTATCTTTTTGAAATATCTATGCATTTTGACCTATAATTGAAATCAAACATATAAATTTAATAAATTCTATATCGAAATTAACAAATAAACTCACAAATTAAACTAAAAAAAGTAATCTAGAAATTAAGAGATAGCCTACAATTGAAATGAAACGTATAAATTAAACAAAGTTGGAATCGAAATTGGCAAATGAACTCAAAAAATTAAAGAATATAATAAATAAACTAATCTACAAATTGAAATTTAACCTAGAATTGAAATTAAACATATAGGTTAAACAAATTTGAAATTACAATTGACAAATAAACTCACAAATTAAATTAGACAATGTAAACTTATAATTTATTAGGCTACAAATTGAAGAATCAAGTAAAAGAGAAGCTCACAAATTTGAAGAGCGAGTTGAGAACTTGAGTTCAGGAGGTTGTGGGCACTGGGCAATCTGGGGTGCGGGTGTGTGGCTGTGTCCGTGTGGGCTGCAGTGGGTAGTGGAGCAGTGGGCTGCAGCCGACCGCCAGGACCCAGGTGGTGGCGTGGTGGTTGAGTCGTCAGTCGTGGCCCGTGGGTTAGGGACTTAGGGTTCTGCACTGCTGGGTAGAGGGCTCGAGGCTCCGGCTAGACCGCTAGAGGCGAAGCAGAGGCAGAGGTTGCTGTACTTGCTGAGCTGAGGGTGAGAATGTGAGATGGCAGAGTGGCAGACGATCGAAGACTCGAAGCACTGAAGCAGAGCAATGGCGATTGAGAGGATGAGAGGAAGACCGAAGAGGCAAAGACAGAGGTGGAGTCGCTGTTGCCTGTCACGGCTGTCGGGCAATGGGCAACACTACTGGGCTTTTAAAAAAAGTGAAAAAAAAAACGAAAAAGGGGCAGTGTGTAGATTCGAACCCGCGACCTTAGACTTCCAAAGCAACCTCCCAGACCGCTGAAGCAAGACACATTTCGTGTATCATTTACACACATTTAATATATATACCTATTTTTTTTTTTATTATCAGGCGTATATTAATTTTTTTTTTTGGGAGGGGTGTCAGCTGACCCCACTGACCCCACGGTGGCTTCGCCCCTGATTCATGTGGTGCGCTTATTCACCTCCCAAAAGCCTTGAAAAGTCGATCAGGTGCTCCACAGTTGATAGGCTAAGCAAAGCAAGTTGATGGGCATTTAGGTGGGACGTCTGTTGATTTGACAAGCGAAGCTTACGCTTTCGGGTTTTTATTAGGGCATTCCCAGCCAGAGTTTTACTTTTTGGAACTCTGACCTGCCACGTCAGCAAAAGTTTCAGATTTTTGGAACTTCCATTCCATCATTTCTCCAACCTATGGAACTCTAATTTGAATAACCCAATAGAAAAAGTTATCATGGACCCACTTCATAACACAACCTATTTTTTTAATCATATAAAAATTATTTATAACCTCAAAAAAAAGAAAAAACAAAGAAAAAGCAAAAAAAAAAGCAAAGAGAGGGACGCGGGGAGGCTCGGCTGACCAAGGAGGCCTGCGTGCCCCTACACGCATGGCACGGGCTGCAGGGGGAGCGGTTGTCCCGCGTGGGAGGGGGTTGCCTCGCGTGTAATGGGGTGGGGATGCCCTTAGGGCCACGTCTAGTCCGCACGGATCGCACTCTAATGTAATTAACGGGTCCACACTTCCTTCTCTCTCTCTAATGCGACTCAGCCTCTCTCTCTCTCTCTCTCTCTCGTTAGATTAAGATTGCTTGTGTTGCTGGGAACCGGCCTACGACGGCCTTTTTAGAGCATTCCCAGCCAGCGGAACTCATTTCAGAACTCTGGCATGCCACGTCAGCAGAAGTTCCACAGTTCTGGAACTTGCATTCCTTCATTCTGCTAGCCAGCGGAACTCATTTCAGGACAAATGATATAATATTTATTGATGGAGCCCACCACTAAACATACTTTATTTGTTTTATGTAATAAAATTTGTTTTTGCATAATTAATTTTGTGTAATTTAAAAATATTTTGCATTTTTCGAACGAAAGAATATGTTTTTATCTTCCCGGAAAATTGACTAATTTATTTTAAAGTCTCCAAATTGTGTAAGTAAAAAATGATCAATTAATTTATATTGGTTGAACGAATACAAAGCATATAGAATATGATGTAGAATTGAATTGATACAAGCGCAAATAATTTTTCCTACATTGAAGACAACTACAACTTGAGTGTTCGAAATTTAAAACACTAATTCATAATACAACATCGGCGAATGACGGATAACCCTTCACACCTATGGTTGTGAGCTTTGCCGCGCCCTATGGCGATTCCATATTTCCTCGGTAAGGTCTGATTGGAGACGTGCATGTAGTGCGGGGTCATGAATTTGTGCTACTCTACGGAGGTAGACAGCATAGCCCGGATGATGGCCCTGTTGGACATTTGGTTGCGGGGTGTTGTCTTCGACATCATCGTAGTCGAAGACAGGATCATACGAATCTCGTTCGTCCTCGACGATCATGTTATGGAGTATAACGCATGTCTTCATTATCATACCCAACTCACCTTTGTCCATGTTTCGAGCTGGACCGCGAATGATAGTGAACCGGGCCTGTAGAACCCCAAATGCTCTTTCCACGTCCTTCCTAACAGACTCCTGACGTTCGGTGAACAATCTTGCCTTGGGTCCTTGGGGAAGAGAAATAGTTTTCACGAATGTTGCCCACCTTGGATAAATACCATCCGACAGAAAGTACTCAATATTGTACTCGCGACTATTCACGACGTATTCACATTTTAGAGCCCGACCCTCATACACCTCTCGGAAAACATCTGATCGGTGAATAACATTTAAGTCGTTCAGGCTACCCGGGCACCCAAAGAAGGCGTGCCATATCCAAAGGTCATATGAAGCAACGACTTCAAGAATTAAGGTGGGGACTCTGTAAATCCCTTTTGCAAACATCCCTTTCCAAGCCAATGGGCAATTCTTCCATTCCTAATGCATACAATCTATACTGCCTAACATGCCGGGGAAATCACGTGCCTCGACAACTTGCAACAGTCGGTCGACATCAGCTTGTGTTGGTTTTCTCAAGTACTCGACCCCAAACACTTGAATGACACCGGCAGCAAAGTTTTTCATACATTCCATAGCCGTGCTTCCTCCAATTTTTAAGTACTCATCTACACAATCTGCCGAAACCCCATAGGCCAGCATACGCATCGCTGCGGTGCACTTGGTGAGCGGCGACAACCCACGCCTACCAAGACCATCGTGCCTCAACTGGAAGTACTCAAATTGACTACTGAGGGCTTCAACAATGTGGATGAACAGGTGTTTCCGCATCCAAAATCTACACCGAAAGTGGGTTTCATTGTACATAGAGTTTTCTGCAAAGTAGTCTCTGTGGAGGCGATCGTGTGCGTCTTCTCGATCCCTCCGAATGAATCTTTTCTTCTTTCTTGGTCGTCGAGATGATGAAGCTCGTTCCCCTTGTCCATGTTTCACAGCTAACTGAAATGACTCCACGTGAGATTGATTGTTGAGTATGGTCTCAAGAATGGATGAGTCATCACTAGAAGATGATGACTCCAGTACAAATCTGAGATGATCTATTAATTCTGTGGATGAGTCATCACTAGAAGAAGATGGGTCACTCATTTTGTTGCACCTGTGACAGAAGTTTCCAAATGTTAGGGGAAAATTTGTGAGATTAACAAAGCAAATTAAGAGAGCATTGCAGTTCAAAGTGAAATATAAAAAATGGACTCAATAAAATGAAATTAAAATGGAACTCATTGAAAGAAATTACACATTTCATTCCACAACATAAAGGAGTTCAATTACAACAAACTATTGGGAAAAGAAAGAACAACAAAAGCACAAGGTAAACAACATATTATTCCTAAGACATGGGTGTCAATCTAAAGAAGGGCTGGCGTTGGACGAAGACGATGTTTGGCGGTACCGGCTCCTAATTTCTTCTTGAAGTGGACCATATCGCGCTTGATCCTCTGGACACATCTTAGCAATGTCCATTCTCAATATCTTGTCATCATACTTCATCCGTTGGAAGTGCTGATGGGAGTCTATTAGTTCAACAGCTCTCTTAGCTGCTTCTGCCTTCACCTTAGCGGCCTCCGCCTTCTTCTCTTGGTCGATGACATATCTTTCGAACATGGTGCTGTTCTTCACATTTATTGTCCCCATGGTGGATAGCTCCTTGGTGACAACATCAAGCACCGAGGCATGCGCTCTGTCTTTCGCCTTTCTTTTGGCGGCTTTTCTTCCAATGGGGCGGATCAGTCCACCAACTTTCTCTGTTGGTGTGTCTTCACTAGCAGGAGTTGTTGGTGTGTCAGGGGTGCTGGGTGAGCCAGATGTCTCACTCTCAGAGTACCCGCCTACCTCATTGATCCGCAAGCATTTAGTCGCAACATCTGCAGATTGATCGCAATTGATCTCCCACTTCGGTTGGTCTTTAAGTAGCACCCACCAATGCATCAAGTCGAACGGTTTGCCCACCATATCAGCGTATAGATCTTGGGCTTTCTGCATAATATTGTTCTCGTTCGCCCCACTTGGGTTAACCCAATAAGCCTGGCCCACACAAGCGGTCCACTTTGACACAAGTGGAGCTGCTCGGTTCCAACGGGCATTGCAAACTTTCGCTCCTCGCTTCGTTGCTCCGTCGAGAGCATGCTGGTTGTAGGCCTTTGCGATCTTCGTCCAGAACCCCGTTTTCTTTTGGTCAGCCCCAATTAGGGGGTTGGTGCTGACGTTGATCCACGATGTCACCAAGCGGCGATCTTCTTCCAATGTCCATTTCGAAGTCACGCTGCCAGTCTCATTGTGGATAGGGCTGGGTGCAGGGCGGGGCGTTGGTCTGGTCGTACTAGTAGGTGCTGGTAGCTGATAAGGAGGAGGCATTGAACCGTAGGTGAAATTTGGAATTGGGGGGCCATGGAGGGGAAAGTTTGGTGGTGCTTGAGGATATTGCATATGTGGGTATTGTTGAGGGTATTGTGAATGGTATTGCCAATTAGGAAGGTTTGGGACAATATTCATGTTGTTTGCGGCATCCCGTTGTGAATTGTCCCCAGTTAGTAAGTTGATAAAAGATTGAGGGTGATTGAGATCCATTTTATGGTGCACACCTACCAATTTATGAAAAAAAACATTGAAACACTTAATTTCTCACATATTTTACAGAACAACATAAAATATTCTAAATTCTAATTTGTAAACATTAGAATTCTAATTTCTAAACACGCTAACGTTTACACATTTCTCATCACACACATAATTTCTAACATATTTTCAAAACTAACAAACCATACAAATTTTGCAACATTTGAATTGTAATTTCCATACATGCTTACTTTTACACAATTCTATTGACACACATAATTTGTAACATATGTCCAATGATTACAGACCTTATTAATTTCTCACATTCACACATTCAACTTCTAACGTTGCGTAAACAACAACGAAATTAATTTCTCAAATCAAGCATTTAAATAAATACATATGTTTAAGTGATTACATATTTCGAAGTCACAAATACTTCAATAGCTTTCCTACCGAAATTTTTTTCCCAATGAACAACACCATTTACGTACATATTTTATATCATGTTGTAAACAAGAACAAAAAATATTCAATTTGGTCATCATGCATTTAAATTCTAACTAACATATATTTCAATTCCTTATCCTCTTCAAGTGATTACATATTTCTTACCCCCACCATTTTTTGTTTCAAGAAAAATAGAAACATTCACACATTCAAATTCTCACATTTTGTGAACAATCACGTAATTCATTTCGACAATCAACCATTTAATAAATTGTAAGTAACAAATATCTCAATTGTGACACTACCAATATTTTTTACCATGTTGTCAAGAAGTACATAAATTATTAAATTCTTACCCTACCAATATTTCCACAATCAACTATTTCATAAATTGTAAGTAACTTATTTTGTATCATGTTCTAAACAAGTACCAAAAATACCAAATTTTGATAGCATGTATTAAAATTCTAACTAACACATCTTTCAATTATTTTTAAGTGATTACATATTTCTAAGTCACAAATACTTCAATAGCTTCCATACTGAAATTTTTTTTCCAATGAACAACACCATTTACGTACATATTTTATATCATGTTGTAAACAAAAACCAAAAATATTACATTTGGTAATCATGCGTTTAAATTCTAACTAACACATTCCATTTCTATCATAATATAATGAACAACAAAATTAATTTCCAACATCAAGCATTTAATAACTTCTACGTATCAGATTTTTGTAACAACTTACACAAAAAAAATAAATTTTACTTACTATCATTTAAATTCCAATCTCTTAAGTTCCGATTTCAGAAATTCCTAATATACTCACATTTCAATTTCTACTAATTCATTTTTTTTAACTATTTCAACATAACAACAACAAAAGCATTAAATTACCTATAATTGCCTTCACTTCACTTTAGTCTTCAACTTTATGAAAAACTCCCAAAAATGTCTACAAAACTTCACAAAACAAAATATATTAGTTACAATATCAAACTAAAATTATTTATACAAAATTAAAACCAATTACATAACAAGTATTATTTACTTACCCAAATTTTTGCTTAATTGCAACTTGGATTTCTTCCAATATTCCAACAAATCAAAATTACAAAACTAATGCAAAAATCAGATTTGAGAGGGTGAGAGTGGATGGAGGATAAAAAAAATTGCCCACAAATTTCATGCATTTTTATAGACCAACATTCCCCCAAAAAAAAAAAACAAAAACCCAAAGTAGCCGTTGCACCCACCCCCAACGGCATTCTCGGTCCACTTCCCCACACGCCAGGCCTGTGCAGCATTTTTCCTTTTTTTTCGTTTCCCTTCCACCAAACCGCAGCACCTCATTCACAAAACATAATCAAACGGTGTGTTTTGCACCGCTAAACGACAAAAAAAAGGGGAACGCGGGGCGGGACGCCTGCCCGGTCTGCCACGCGTGTCCCGTTCCCGTTTCCCACGCTGCCAGGCATCTCTCGACATGTGTGTGACATGCGGGTCCTACCCCTGCCCTGCGTGTCACTGCGCTGCTACTGCTCTTAGTCTCTCCTTCGCTGTCTCTTTACAGCACCCAAAGTGGAGTTTGATTTGAACAATAATCATTAAAGTCGTTCATGAACCAATTTACGAAGGTTCTTTCAATGTGGACGGAAACTATTTGACGTTGACATGGTTTAACTATGACTAATTTTTTGCATAAATGAATATGTTCATCCTTATCCCAGATATTTTTTATCAGTGCTATGTTCTATTAATTAATCAGGATCACAGGCAAAGAGATATTTTACTGGGCAAGACCTCTCAAGAAGAACACGTCATGATCTACAAAGGTTGTGCTCATTGAATGTAAACTTTCGGCCACGTTGAAAGATTGGAACAAGTTATAATTTAATAGTGACACAATAAGTTTATTATGATCACAAATGTTTTTGCTTTTTATGCTCAGGTCCTAGAACTAAGTTCACTACGATTAGCCTTTATGTTAGAGAAAATATGATGGTCTAATTTTTTAATTTTATTTTTATTTGATTTATTTATTTTAGAAAAGAAAGGTAAGCTTTTCACTTGCGAGGAGAATGGATAAACAAATTCCTGCAAGTAGTGGAATTTTGACCTCTAACCTTTCATTTGAAAAGTAAGTAGTTTATCACTTATGCAAGTGTGTTTCGACAAACCTAAAATCTATGTATTATGTTGTTGAGGTAATAAATTATTTAGTTTTCAGTGGGTAATCCAACATCTCACCATTTATTTTGGATTTGAATCATTAATATCTTGTTAAGTATTTTATTAAAATTTGGGCTCCTCTTGTTTTTCTTCATCCCCAAAAAAAGGTACTGTAGAACAATTGGCAATTTAATGGGTCTCTACATAAAATGAATTTGGGCCGTTAATGGTTGAGTATGGGGAGGCTTGACATACAAATCAGGTTAGCCCCAAAAGAATGAATGGAGGACTAACCTCCAAAGTAATCACGCCTACAAACTAGACTTGGTAAATGGGTTATATGGGCTGGTTTAGATTGACCTAGTTTCGCGTCAAGTCAATAAAATTTTGGTTTCATTTATGGGTCGTGTCATTTTTTTATTCGGGTTGACTTCTAGTTGGTTGATAGCAGGTCCAATAAGCCTGTCTTGTAAAGAAAAATAATATTGGCGGAAAATATTTGAGCTCTGTTCGGTTCAGTTCGGATGAAATATGTTTGTCAATTTTTCAACTGCAATAGGAAATGAAGTTACAATTTTCCATGAATATTTGGTTCATGTTATTCGAAATCATATACATGAGATGTGATTAAGACCTTCAACAAGCGTTTGGTTCAAAAGGTCGGAATTAAATAGAATTAACAATGAAAGTGATTTTTGATTTCTAATATCAGCTGGTTGTCCAACATAATAATATGAGCTTACGTAAACTATTGATGAGGAATAGATTTACTCAAACACATATATGAATGCTTTAATGATTCTTTAGATATGTGATTTCAAATAATCCTAAACCAAACACAAAGTTCAGCAATCATTTGCCACATGTATATGTGTTTTCCTGTATAAATTATTTTAATATATTCTTATTGATGTATCTTCTAAAAATGTATGTCCGTCGGAATATAATATACACTTTAAAAATTTTGTTATTTAAGAGTTGAACCAGAACTCATAATATTAGAAATTAGGAGCCATCTACATGCCTTCTGATTTTATTCCTAATTCCATTTGATTTCAACTACTTGCACCAAATCAACCTCTTAAGAGAGCATTTGGCTCGATTTTATTGGGAAAAAAATTGAACACGAATTGATTTCAGGAAGTATGGATGATTTTTGATTCTTAATTCTACTTATTTGTTCAATTAATATAAGTTAAAAATGATATTTAACGGAATATGTTAATATCCTATAGAGAGGAGAGGTTTGAAAGAACCCACATTATACGTTTTTCAATTTTCACTCCATCAAAAACGTGATTTCGGGTGAGAGTACCTCGAATAACCCTCAAACAAGCGGCGGTGCGGTGGTTGGGCCACTGAGCTCGAGCCTTAATGGGTACTATGGCCCAACAGGGACACACTGTTACAGCCCAGAGCTAAAAGTACCCTTAGAAAAGGCCCACATGCCGATTTTTTTAATTTTTTGCTTTTCAAATTTTCCCAAGGGAGGAGCCCGTGCCGTTGTCATAGACATGAAGTAGTCTAGTCCAGTAGCTTAGAGAGAGAAAGAAGCAGAGCAGCCATGGCTGAAGTAGCTAATACCGGTAATGATGTTCCTGCAAATCAGACCATATACATCAACAATCTCAACGAGAAAATTAAGCTCGAAGGTAATCTCCCACCCCAAAGTATTCATCTTCTTCTTTCTCTATCAGTCGCATTGCGATGAACGATTACCTAACCCTAATTTTTGTGTACTTGAAGAGCTGAAGAAGTCTCTTCGGGCTGTTTTTTCGCAATTCGGGAAGATATTGGAGGTGTTAGCGTTCAAGACGTTGAAACACAAAGGGCAGGCTTGGGTTGTATTTGAGGAAGTTTCTCCTGCTACCAATGCGCTTAGACAAATGCAGGGCTTCCCTTTCTATGATAAGCCGATGGTATGTCTCTCTGATGCTGGTATTTTGCTGTTTGCTCTTCTCGAATTTATAGTTCTCAGTTAATTTGAGCTTTTGCTTCGGCTTCCGCTCTCTTGGAGTAATATTGATATGAAAGAAGATAGTGCAATAAAATTCGATTTGAGTAAATTTTATCGGTCTATGCAGAAGGAATACTTGTGTTTTAGGGCAGGAATCCAGTTTGGGTTTCAATTAGGGTTCTTTGTTGGGATTTGAGCGGTTTGCCTCAATTGGATAATTTGAATCAACAATCGAAATTATGTATGGACTAGAATCCCGTAGCTTATTGGCATAGTGTTTCTACTGCCTAGTATGAAATAGCATCATCATAGGCCTTTCAGAGCCACAATTGAGGTTTGGCATTTTCCTAATTTTGAGCTAAGAAGTAATGATACTTGTTTGGTGACTCTAATTGGGATTATCCAGAACACGTGCTAATGCAAATGACCTTAATACAATGTACACGTGCAATACAACTGGATTTTCTTGCTGAATCATATCCTGAAACTGTATCGATTTCAACCGGTCTTAGAGAATTCGCTATGAATGCTGCCTTTTCCAGAGCTGCTAAAGCAACTGCCAATTCCCAGTCTGCGGGTTCAAATGCTTCAGTAGGTCGACGCCCATTGAATAAGAGAAAAAAGATCAACAAACGTAACTGTAATGTGCAGAAAGGGAGAGAAGAGAACAAAGAGTCAGACGATGACGCTTCATAGTAGTCAATGAGAGAAAGACTGAAGAGATTGAAATGGATCTGTGGCATGACGGGCAAGGCATGAGTTTGATTTTGACTTTTCAAAGTAAGTTCGAATCCGGCCGGTTCCTATGTGGTGAATGTTGTGTGAAAAATGTACCGCAAGTGCACGGTGCCGGTTGTAGCCAGCAAAGGCAAGTACGGGTCGTATCCGCAAGGAACTTGGTTTCAATCACCGAATCAACCTTTAACGCTTAATCTAGGCTTAAGTCTAATAGAGTGAGTTTCACTGATTCTATTGAGTCTAAATCAATTATGAAGAGAATCCTGAATTGGGGTTCACCACACTATGATGTTCCTTGGAAAGCAAACTAGGTTATGTAAATTTGCCCGCACGATAATTGAAATGGAATGATTACCAATTAAAAGCATCTACGCATTCTTTCAAAGGTCATTAGATTGATCAAACTATCCTAGTTATCTACTTTCGTAAAACTAGAATCTCAAGACCACAAGATCATGTAATTTTAATTCCCAATTGCATCCCCAATTACTTTCGTGTCAGGTAATTCAATCGCTCACGAAGCCACTCTAAGTAAAGGACCTAACTTTCGTTAGTCTCTATACCCTAATTAAGAACATGAATTTAACCCTCTCAGGCAATTCATCGAACACCTGACATGCTAAGTGAGAATTCAATTATACTTTTGGGCATAGATTCACAAAAACCTAGAACAATAATCTAATTCACATCATAGGGGCTACACCCAATCCAAGATTAAGAATTTAGCTGCTAAACATGATTCTAAACAACATCTCAATCAAAAACATACACATACCAAGAAATACTAATACTTGAATCAGAACGTAAAGGGAGGGGAAGAAGAATGTACTCTGTAGAATCTGCAACAGCAATCTATCGAAATGCGTACCTTAGTTTAAAAAAGCGCGAGGCGCAAAGGGTCCCAAGGCGCGAGGCGAGAGCCTCAAGGTGAAGGCGCGCGCCTCAATGACGCGAGGCGCACTTTTCTAGAAAATTGGAGAAAATTTATTCAAAGAATATATCATGCCCAAGTAAGTTACAGACTGGCATTAATACAATGAACAGATTGCATTACATTTTCTGTAAAGCCTAGAATGGTTGCAAAACGGCATAGAATACGATAAAACAACATTATAATTCACTTAAATAAAAATTCAAAATGTTAAAAATTGAGAACTTTTTTGAAAATTTACCAAGATTGACAAGCATGCTCATAATATACATAAATAGTAAAAATGCCTCCTATACTGTTTTGTAAAAAACAAAAAAAGAAAAATTATACTAGCCCACTCACCTAATTAAAAACACCACAAAGAAACAGAAAACAGTAAATATCTTACTTATATATAATCACAGAGGAGAGAAAAAAGTCTAAAGAGCAGCCCATCTAGCAGACCCATCCCACTTTCGAAGCCCCCAAAAATTGCACAGCGGCTCAGCCAGACCTGCCGGAGTAGATCACCGGCGACCAGTGAAGATGAGCCGCCGGAAAAGCATGAGAAGGGAAGATCGACACACTCTGTCTCCATTAAGCCACAATACAAGCCTCAAATCTCAGAGAAATTGGAATTTCGAAAAATTAGGGTTTTCGAAAAATTAGGGTTTTTAAGATTCGGGCTGAATTTGAAGCAATTGGAAGCAATTTGATGGGGCTTCTTCTCGAAATTAGTCAATCATCACTTGCATAAGTTCTAATTCGAAGAAATTTTGGCATTGGTTGACTAATTTCTCAGAAATTTCTCTCTACCGTCGTGAAGTGCTATTAGGCAAGGAAAGCGCCGTGCCTTCGCCTCGGCTGAGGCGCGTATGAGGCGCGCGCCTCCATGCGCCTTCGGATTTCGCTGCGCTCGGGGTCACCTGAGGCACCGGCCTGGTCGCCTCTCGCCTAGGCGCGCCTCAGGTGCGCTTTTTTAAACTAAGATGCGTACCAAAATCCGATCCAAAGCTTTGAATTCAATAATAAGAAGAAACAAAGTCCAAACCCTCAAAGTCGCTCCCTTTTTGAGAGAGGAAGGGGAAAAATCAAACTAGAAGCGCCCCCTAGCGTCCTTTGCGAAACTGATTAAATTGCGACAAAATAAGTGACGCACGGTCGTGCCACATACGCACGGGAACATGTGCGTGTCTGGGTAGGCACGGTTCAGGCGCACGGTCGTGCGTTCAACCGTGCGTAGTTTCGGGCTTCAAGGCACGACCGTGCGTATACTGCAACTGACCGTGTGCTCCCTGCAATCAGCCGTGCGCCTCCAGATGGTTCTCCCGGGCTTCGTCGATGCTTCGTTCATGTCAGAAATTGATCCCAAAGCGTCATTTTTGGCAAAACCCGCAGGAGACTCCCACTTTCTAGACCTTAGACCTGTAGATCAAGAAATAGGACAACTTAGCGCATAATAGGTCAAGAAAGTGTATTCAACCCCCTTTTTGCTAAGATTAGTTGAAAGATTATAGGAGAAGAGGGGAAGAATTAGAGTCGAATACGGACTAAAAATAGTGTAAAATAGAGGTTCATCAGTGAATAGGCATAGATTGAGTATTAAATAAATGCGGTACGAGTGCGATTTTTTGAAGTCAGCTTCTTGTTGAGATTGAAACAGTGTCACGTGAATTAAATCGCGACACTTAATATTAATGGGTAAAGAGAAGTAAAGGAAATTAAAAACGCTGTGTTAGCCGGAACTTTGACTCTTTCTCCGCTTCAAATCGTCGTTGTGGAGAACCTGTTCAAAACAACTTTTTATGTTTTGGTGGAGTTTCCTGGACTGCCGAATCTTTTTTTTTTCTGTTTATGTCGAGCTCGAAGATGAGCTGGTTCTTATGGCACTTGTTGGTCTTCTCCTTTAATAGTGCAATGCAAATTTCATTCCAATTCTTTCGCCCCAGTTCCCGATTTGCTTCTGCTAGTGGGACAATCGGCCGCGGTATCTTCTCTTTAAGATTCGCGACATCAACCAGGAGCCGACCCAGGCCCGTAGTGCTTCACGTCCAGATCCCACCTTTTCGGACATACAATTCTTAGGCAAGCAACAGAACGAGGCACTCCTTGGTTTTCTTAATCGCATCCTTGCGTCCTGGGATAGAAGCAAAGTCGTGATGATCATCCAATATTTCCAATAGCTCCCAAATGACTGGGACATGGCGGGAAGATAACTCGGGGTGACTGAAGAGAAGGTCCATCTGATCGAAAGAACCTCAATCTCGGAGGAGGTAATTGACCACAAATCCTGCGCCAATTGGTTCCTGAGTGCTTGAAGCAGAGACACTCACGATTCTTCATTGGTATGATCAGAGGCTGGAGCATTAGGAATTTTTTGAGGAGGAGGCTGACTACTGGAAGCCCCCGGAGTGAAGAAGGAGGCACCAAACATAGCTGCAATTTCTTGGGGGAGGCCTGTCTATTAGTGTAGGGAGGGGAGCTGCTCTCTTTTAGCGAAAAGGAACTCTGTTCATGACATGGTTAGCCGTGGTTCGATTGACCAAGGGTTCACTTTCTATTGGTGCTTTTTGTAAGGTGTGACCACGTTTTCGGTGGGGAGAGATAGAGATGAGGAGGGGATAAATTCCTTTCCTTACTACCTTACCGGGAATGCACCCTTTGGCGTTCAAACCTGGCTGCAAAGGAAGATGGGAAGAATAGCGTAGTAAAGTAGCCTGAGTGCCTGGCCTTTCCTTTAGATTCTGATCCTGGGATAAAGAATAGCTCGTCTTTACCGAAAGTCTTCTTTGTCTTCTGCTTTTCGCGTGAACGTGGTTAGATTCTAAATTCAGTAGGCTCGAGAGACCTCGCCTATGAGAAAGATTTTGGGAGCCAAGGTTTGTAGACGCTCGACCAACGGGAGAGGAATGAAAGGGCGACGCTTTTTTCAGTTTGAAGAAAGAGGGCAGCTTGAAAACTTTCACCATGTTCAGCTCGATGGAATGGACTCGCTTCTTCATAGAATGCCACTTGATCATTGACTGAACGACGAGGATATAGAACTAGAAGAAAGGATGTGACTACTGCTTTCCTACTAAAAGAACAGAGTCTCAATAAGTAGAAAAGGGATGGGAATAGAGAATGCATCCAGTTAATTTCGAGCAGCTGAAGAATTTTCATGTTTGATTATTAAGGAAGTTGAAATGAACTACGAAGACCTTATTCTATCATAAAAACTCCTCGCTTAGACTATTTACATATCATACATGAGGGATACGTAGATAGCCCATAAAATTACCGTGGATGAGAAAGCAAAGGAAAGAAAGAAAAGGTGAAGTCATACCATTTTTGAATTGATAAAGATCTAATCCATAAAGGAGAAAAGTGCGATCTACATCTTTTTTATTAAATATTCAAAAGAAAGGTCCTAATTTTTTAGCATAAAGGGGGGACGCGTCATTCTTTCGATTGTCATCTTATTGAAGGTAAAATGCAGGTAAAAAGAATAGAAAGTTCAATTTTTGGGTTCTTTGACTATCACAAAAGAAACGCGCTTTTTCTTTCCACGATCAGATGCAAGATATGCCTCTAAGCGCCTTCCTCCCCGGAGCTTATTCGAATATCATAGAAAGTTGGAATAGGATTAAATGCAAAATCCGCTTACCCGCGGTAAGGATCTAAACTCTATAAAGTGAGTAAAGGGCTTGCTGGGTCTTACGGAAATTTATGGTGTTATTGATCCAAAGATTTCAACTAAACGCCCTACCTAGGTTTCCACTGGACTCACCGGAAAGAGGATTGGGTCATATCCTCAGGGAACGCTCTTCTCGTGTCCTTGTGAAGCAACATAAATTTTTTTAGTTTTGGCATTACGCTGCCTCTTTGTCTACCTGGGACGACGTGTACTTGACTTCTCCTTATGTCTTTGACTTACTTTTTACCTTGTTTCTTGGGCGTAGCGTGTTTTGGGCGGCTCTTCCCGTACTGTTTGAGTTCACATTCCCTGATCCCGCTGTTATTGCTTGACTAGCTTGCTTCGAAAGCTATCATGTCATGTAAGAAACCAAAGAGGATTGCTAACACGGGGAAGAAAGCTCAACGCGTTAGAGTGATGCTCAACGCGTATGCCGGTAAGAATTCAATCTTTGGAAAAATGAAAGTCGTTGCCGGAGGAAGCCTCTTAGTACCTAAGGTGAAGCCTGATTTCGTGTGGTTGTAGACTTGAAAAGTGCTTTCTTTCTTCATCTGCCCCATCTATTTACACTTAGCTAACAATCATCGTCAGTGTGATACCTGCCCTCGTCAATGGGATGACGGAAGCCGACTCCTCGCCCTATAATAAAAGAGATTTATGTAGCGCTTTAGCTTTTGCACTTTACAAAGAAGGAGCTAAGCAAGGGCAGTTATGCTTCAAATCTACGAAGAGCATGTCCTCTTCTGAAAAGGTGATGGCTGTGGTTGGCTTTGCTCCTTGCCTACAAAGCTCCGCGAGTTCAGTCGTCTTCCACTAAAAACGAGGCGCTAAGAAAGAAGAAGTTCAGTCTACGTGTTGAACGAGTTCCGGGCTAAGGACAAAGCTTTTGCTTTAACCCTCCTATTGATTCTTTCTGGTAAATCGCTCTTCGCCTCCAGTCTGGTAGTACTAAATAGGTTTGCTGCTCTTCTTCTTTCTGAAAGATAGCTATTCTTCGCCTCTTGAAAGAGGCTACGTACCTGTTAAACGATAAGCGCTACGCTTTTCCCGTTGGCTTTGAAAAGAAGTCTACGCCCGGTTCTTTTACGAGAAAATTCATTCCTCTAGTTAGCTTGTAAAAAAAAAAAGAATAAAGGAGAAAATCAAATGATATAATCTAACTAAAGTACGTCAGGAACGCTATGTCATTTACAACCCCGGCGTATTTCGGATGCTTGAAGGCCCCGAGGGGAAAAAAATAGGGCTATAAGTATATATTTTTCTATTGCTATAAGGATTGCTTACCTTTCTACGGTTTGGCTTCGCTATCTAGTGGTCGACCGTCGAAGTAGTCTTCCTACCATACCTTGCAGCCTATTCTGACGTGCAGGAAGCTTCGCCAGAAGCAAGCTTCATGAGGTCGCTCTTGTAGACAAGGCTCGTTCTGTACTTGAAAAACGAGCTTGTGTAGTACTCGCCTCTATTTCGTCAGGGGCTTATGCACTTCACTCGCTGTCTACTAAAGGAGCGTTAGAGCGAGCGAGCAAAGCCTTCAATTTTCTTAACGACCTCACCCTACTCTTTCATTTTCGCTTAAGCTTCCCTGTTTTTTTGGCTTAATTGATTGGATATCCGAGAACCATAATCTTTCCTAGAAACAGCTTCTATGACGATAGGCATAAAGGCATGATTCGTTCCACAAATCTCACTGCACTGACCATAGTAAACTCCTTCTCGGTGTACCGAAATAGAGGTCTGATTTAAACGACTAGGTACAACATCGCATTTGACACCTAAGGAAGGTACAACCCAACTATGAGGTACATCAGCAGATGTTACAATAATACATAAATGAGTTTTTGCTAGTACAACAACTCTATTGTCCACTTCTAATAAACGTGATTGACCCAATTCTGGATCATCTTCTGGAATCGTATAACTGTTAGAAGTGAGAGACTGTTCATCGGAACTGTTATAGTCCGAATACTCATAAGGTTGGGTCGATGCCCGCCTCCCCCCAAACTGTACTTGCAAGTTTCCTCCTCCGTTTTTAGAAACAAAATGAAGCAGAAGTAGGACCAAACTGAGAGTTAGCAGCATAAACAAAGATGGATTTGTGAATGAGAAATACAAGTTTCCTATTTTCATATCAAACAAGGGAATTATCGAAAATTGCTCAAGGGGAAAAGGGGAAATTAATTGGAATTCATCCAAAAATTCCCGCCATATACAACCATTTTGAAAGTCCTCACGGGCGAGCTCATTTTTGAGAGCGATGAGATGACTAATACTTACGTGTTGAGCATCATTCACATGCCAGACATGGTTGGCAAGTTCTCTTACCGACCCCCATGCTGGTGGCAACCGAAGACCGGTTGCATCCATGTTTTGAGATACTTTTGAACATAAGTCGTATATAACGCTAGCCTGATTATCAAGGGCTATGAATTGAAAATCCGGCCTTTCCATTCTTTTGTTATTTCTTTTGTTGCTCTCTCCATACAGACAGAAAGAGAGTCTTCCCGTAGGAGTAATGAAGAACTATAGATAGCTGTGGTTGGTTGTTGACCAACAAACAGAATGGGATTGGGATTGAAAGTCTTTCTACTTCTCGAGGTATAATGACAGATCGAGAGGCTCGATTAGATAGGCGGAGAAATTTTTTGTTAGATGTGAGATTTTGATATCCGAATTCTATGATAAACTTACATACAACATTGAAAGTGAAAAATGTCGACTCAACAAATGATCCCGGTGCCTTTGACTTTTGAATCTGCTAGGCATTCCGCTTTTGTTTGGATCTCTATCTCAGGCAACCAAACCAACACATGAAAGTAAGAAAGAAGGAAAGGACTGAATCCACTTCTATTGGTCTACTTTTCTGCTCTTTGCAAGATCAGCTGCTAGTCAGTCTTTGCATCCCTGCATGCATGAAGAGAGTGAAGATGCTGACCCTTCTTTGCAAAAGTCATGCTGAGAAGGGTGGAGCAAGTTCAGTGAACCGAGGTAGTTCAACTAGGAAAAGTAAGCATATAAGCAATCCGCTTATGTAAGCATAAGCAGATGTAAGCGTGTAAGCTTGCGTGCTGTCAGTAGAGAGAGCTCTTAGGTATCAGTTTCATCTTCCTTTTTACATTCTTTATTTTCTCTCTTTCGTCATTCGAAGAAGATAATAAATGCGAATTGACCAATTGGTGCAGCAATACGATTCAAAGAAAAAAAGATTGAAAAAAGAACCGCTCCATGTGCTATAAGATAAGGAAGAGAGACCTGAAAGAATCGTGTAAGTTTATCCCATTCCTTATCGTTCGTTCTCTTTTGGTTCTGCTAGTGCTTATATAAGGAAGAGCGGAAAACTAACCTTTAGAACCGGCATAACAAGGAAAGAAGAAGATTCCTTATTCGTGCTGTAATTATTTATTTAGAATAAATAGTATCAAAAAACTATATTCAATTGGGCTTAGCTGCGTTAGCGTGTGAACTCAGGAGAGCTTCACAGACATGGCTTAAGCTTCAAGAGCAAATGTAAATGTGGAGATGAGATTTCCTTCTTTTTTTTATCCTAAGTAACCCATTCCGAGCCATCTTACGGTTGTCATCGATGGGTCATGTGCACCAAAGAGTCTATTGATTCCCGGACACACGAAACCTCGACCAGCTGCAGGTTGGTTAAGCCTAACATATGATGATTGACAATACCAAAGAGATTTTCCAGTTTTAGCAAGTACAGGCCCATAACGGAAGTCTGGAACCAGGATTGGTACCTTATACTCTTCACCTTTCTCAGCAAGCCAGTCATAGACCTGACATAGAAGACCAAATCGAACCAACTGAGCTTCCAGGACCGGTTCACAACCGGAGCTTCGAAAAAATCTTGGATGGTTACGTCGGGTGACCAGGCCGTAAGCCAATACCAACGGACATAAGCTAGCCACTGTTTAACCTAAGCCCGCAGAACAGTCCACTCATCGTCGTATTTCAGACCGTTAATAACGAAATAAAAAAATCTCGAGCGGTTTCGTTCTTTACCTTTTGAAGGCCACTAAGACCCCCTACGGTATGGGGCCGATGGGTCTACCACGCCCTAGCCATATTTCTAACGGCATAGAGCGCTTGGAGAACTACGAAAGCAGCTTACTTAAATTGAGGGAATTTTCTAATGGTTCTCTAACCAAATCCACTAATCCTTTTCGAGGGTTGTAAACCTTTTGACTGGATATGTAATATGGATTGACATTAAGCCATAAGGGTGATGATACTAGTGTTTTGCCTGTGGTTGGCCAACAAAGCATGGGAGAAATTCTTCTGTGCTTCAATCACACCCGGCTTCACTTCTTTCTATACGCTATTTTGACTTGGTCTGATCCTCTTCTTTACCAATGGTTGTTGACCAAAGAAAGGAAAAAAGGCTTTATCATTCAGCGAAGTTACCGCCTATTTAGATAGAAATAGAGGACAAAGTGCTGTTCACGTTATAGCTACTGTGTTGACTGTAACTACACAAAGAATTTCATTTAGCTTCAAAACCCGAGGGAATAACAACGAAGAAAGAAAGCAAGAGAAGAGCAGCGCGGCAAAAAAAAATCCGCTCACTGACCGACTACCTTAACTCACTCCCGGACAGGGCACACTGAATTGAACGTCAGCTTCTTGTCCTTTGAGAAGGGATCTCTCTCTGTAAAGAAGTCCTTGACTCAGAAGCACGAATCTAAAGATTCCCTCTCTTTGCACCTATATGAAATGCACAGAAAGCAGTTTGATGCCTAGCTAAGTTGAGTGCTCAGACTCGTAGGCAGAAGACAAAGACATTTCGTGACCAACCTCTTTGACTGAAGGGGGAGTGGAACGAACATAGCTATTTGGCAAAGAAGCTAGCTGGACTGAGGTGCTCCAGACTTGTTTCATTGGTTTTGTGAATTGGCTGCACTCTCGGCTCTGGAGAGAGTGATCCTGGGGTCACTGAACTACCCTACAAGGAGAGTAGGGGTAGGCCTAAGCTCAATGCCCTTACTCAACCACCAAGAGCAGCTAGAGTCAAGGCTTCATTTGCATCTCCAACAGACTTTACAAAGGCTTTTGGATTCTCCTAGTCAAAGTCATTTAGAAAGAAAGGCTCTCAACCCCCTTTCACTGGGGGAGTGATCTCATACAGAAAGAAAAGAGAAAGAAAGAAGAGCCGAAGCGCTAACTCTGACAGACTGTCGAGTGAAAAGAGGTCTTAGGGGAAGTTGGCGTGAAAGAGGGGAAAAGACAGTCTTCAATAGGTAATGCGTCTGATCATTCTCAGAGGAAGTAGCTCATACTACCGGCCATTGACATACGCCCAATCAAGGGGCGGTTACGCCAACAAAGATAGAGAGGGCTACAGCAAACGATGAAAATGTAGGGGCTAACGACCATAAAGATAGATATGATTCACCACTAGCAAATACGAGTGAGAAGAACTCTACACCCTCGGGGTCAAAGATCCCTTTTCCTTGAGCAAAAGAGCAAACGACTTTCATGACACGGTGTCGAAGGCATAAGTGGCAATCAGTGCTACTACTAGAATAGAATTAGCTTCGTTTCGATGGACTTGTTGTTCAGCCCTTATCGGCCGTTTCGAGCGGGTAGAGGTGACGAACAGAATCAAGAATCAAGATATAGAACAGTACCCCCATCCGCAGACACATAAGCAGATTTAGTTAGAAGATGCTGCTACTGGAGAAGAAAAGGAAGAATAAGTGAGCCTTTGATTGCCCCCTTCCTCAAGTAGCATAGGATTTCGTTTTTTCAATCTTTTGGATGAGGAACGTAGTACCTCTCCTTACTTTACTCTACGCCCCTCGCCTCACTCGGAAACTCTTATCACGACCTCTCTCATGTACAAGGGGAAGGCTCACCGAGATGATCAAAGGCTGCCCAGAGACAGGGGCAGAGACGTCACTAGCTTTCCAGGATAAAGAATGCAACCAAGATAGGGATGAATGACTCTACTGACCAGTTACGGGATACGAGCGTCATCCCCAACCGTGCTTATACAGAACCAGTTCAAGTACATAAATCCTGTAGCGAGTTGGTTAGGAGGAAAGTAAGCCAGTAGCTCTGGGAAAGAAGTAAGAGAAAAGGAAGGAAGAACATAAACGAAAGGTTCGGAATCGAATCCGCTCAAGTTGAAGAAGCTCTTGTCACTTTCGGTGTAAGCGTAGTTGGAGGAAGGGATGAGTGAGGGTTCAATTCTTTTCCAGAAAGAAAGGTAAGAAAGGTAAGGTGCGGAGCGGCAATCAAGATGGCAAGGAAAGTAATTTCGTTCAAGATTGCTACTAATGCTTCGCTAATGAGAGTTGGGAGTTGAGTTGGCTTACATTCCTCTGCTCCAATTCTATCCGAATAAGGGAGAAATAGAAAGAACTGGGTAAGGCTGAACTCCTCTTTTCTAGTAGGAGTCATGCTCAAGTCTCTTTTTCCTCGGCTGTGAAATGACTCATTTCCATTACTTTTTGAAATGACTCAAGTCTCTTTTTGAAATGACTTAGAGTCTCTTAAGTCATCCAGAACACGTGCTAAGAAATAGAAAGAACTGGGTAAACGCTTCAGTTGGGATTCAACGTACACGTGCTAAGAAGTTTCAGGATATGTACTCCCCCCCCCCCCTCATTGTATTGCACCTTACATCGTACCCATGCAATGGAGGTGTTTGGCAAACAATTTTTTGAAAAGTTTTTTGATTAAAAAGAGATTTTTTGACCAAGATTAGCTGTTTGACTAAGTAAAAAAAGCTAATTTGGGTGTTTGGTGAAAATGCTTTTTATGAGAGCTTTTTGGGTCTAAAAAACTAATTTAAAAAAGCTAATTCCATGAATTTTTTGGAAGAGCTTTTTGAAGAATTAACCTTTTATCTCGCAACATTATCAGAAACAACTAATTTTACCAAACAATTTATCAATAAACAACTAATTCAAACAGCTAATACAAACTGCTAACTCAATTAGTTAACAGCTAATAATTAATACAAACAACTAGTTAATAGCTAATAGCTGTTTACTAAACAGGGCCAATGTATTATTTTCATTTCGGTTCCTTTGCTTTCGGCCATTAGTTCAAAGAATTCAATAAATATTGCATCATATTTCGACATTCAGCTTTTCATTTGGATGAACTGGGGTCTTGGGAGATGTAGACATACAAGTCTCGCACTGATAAGGTAGAAGCAGCCGATCGCTTCTAAGTGCGCGAAGAGCCTGATGTTGCACAGTAAAGACATCTGAATTTCAAGATAGGTGCACAAATGTCAGCAATTTGATTTTGTGTGGGTCCCGAAAGAACTTTTTGTCATTCCAATGTTATTATTCAAAAATTTTATGGTATTACAAGGCAGAGGTTACTATTGTTTTTGAGTAGTCGGAGTACAGTGATGATTGATAAACTAGTAAGTAAATGAGATTTTCTGGATGTGTGGCATAGTGGTGTGTGCATAAGTGTTTACACACACAAAAGAGCTGAAGAAGGGTGAACTGTGCCTGGCTTATGGGGGTGAGAAAGAGAGCATAGGATGTGACTTTGTGTAATGGAATGATGGATCGGTATGGGTAATGGAATGACTTTGTGATGGCAGTATATCACTCAGCTAGCAAGCCTAGTATCTCAGAATGGATTGTGGGGATAGGTTCGTTTGGTGCATATTTGATCACAGTTTCTGTTGAAAACATTTTCTTTACTAATTCTAATTAAAACTTTCATAGCAAGAATATAAGTTTCTGTGATTGGCCAGAAATCTGATTGAGATCCCCAATCATTTAGGGAATAAGTAAAATGAGAATCATTTTCTGAAAGGGAACTGTATATGACTAGACTTGTCAATGTAACTATACAACTATACAATGGCCTGTAAACAATAGAAGGCTCTTAAGCACTGTCTAAGTGCATATTGTATATATTCCCCTATGTTATTCAGATTTGGGTACAAGTGTCTAATATGGATACACGCCCAAGTGTTAGACTCGGCTATTTTCGAGAAAATTTACAGATTCTCAATGTAGTTTGGAAGTGTCAAGTGTTGTACCCTTGTCAGAGTGTCGAGGGTCCCATATGGGTATGGTGGGATAAAATGAAGAGTCAGAGTGGTGAAGATATTCCTTGGAACTAGTTCCTGAAGCATATATGATGTGCATGACAAGAAATGTATACAAGAAGTGAATTACTTATCTTTTTTTTCTCTGTCATCTGCATCATTTTCTATATATATACACGTGTCTGTATATATATCACTACATGTGTGTCTTAGTTTTAAAAGGTGCGGGGCGCATGCATCATGGATGTGAGACGCACTTCTATGCAAAATTTTTTAGAAAGTCTTTCACATTTGACAAAGCATATTTTGCAGAAACAAGTTAGATAAATGCATTAAAAAAGTTATTTAACGTCAATATAACTACTAACACCGTAAATAACTTTAAGATATGTTTTCTTATCATCGTAATTCCCCAATGTATACACTTACCTTACAAGTATAGCTCACCTGTTAGCTCCCAACAAGGGAAAAGAAGAAAAAAGGTATAGGCAAGGCTAAGAAAAAGAAGGAAAGGGGGGAAGATATACCCTTCTATCCTCGAGGCACCCCTCATTCCTTTCGAGGTGCTGGTAGCCTCATGGCTAGGTGCGCGTCAGGTGGGCTTTTTTAAGCTAAGATGTGTGCGTTAGGTATGTGCGGGGAGGTGGAATGTCTAAAGGATAGGACCTGGGTGATCAAGTTTGTTGAAGAACTCAAGTTGTATATCCTGCATTTTAGAGTGTTAATGAACTATGCCCTCCCCCCCTCCAAGTATACAAACAGACACAAATAAGAGTGAAGTGGGTTCTGAAATGAGGAAAATTGGGTGACTATGGTGAATTCCCTTTGAACAGGAAGGAGGAACATCATTGTCATCAACAAAATGCTGTGGCTGGGTATAAGGATCTGATCTAAATGTATCCGATCTTCTGCCTTACTAGTGAAGAGGTTTCTCCAACCCATCAAAGTTCAGAAGCAATTTTTAAACTGATTGACAAGGAGCTACAATAGAAAAGAAATAAGCCATGTTGGTTGTAAGGGGGTTTGAAATTAAGAAAAAATATAAAGATGTGTGAAGTAGTAATAAGAGAAGCGAAAGCAAATAAAAGAAAAGGTGACAGATAATAAAAAAATCATATATACAAATATTCACTAGTTTGACTATGCACTTTGCCTTTTTTAATGCATGGCTCACTCATACTTAAGTTCTTTTTGGTTTTCTTCATGTTGTAAATCTCCTTGAAATATTTGTGTGGGTCTTTGGGGAACAACGATTCTACCTGCCAAGGGCAAGGTAGTTGTGTGCGTCTACGCTTCCCCATTCTTTGCTTTAGGGGGATCCGTACTGTGTTGATGGTGCTTGCGTACATTCATAAATGTACAAACACAAAATCGATGATTATGAATAGCAATAGAAATAAAGAAGCAATACTATTGTTGGAGATGCTACAGTTATTGTTTTTGATAAGCGGAGATGCTACTGTTATAGATGGAGAAAGATTTTAGAAAGGAATGAATACAAAGTGAGCCGGGTTTAATGCAATAAAAATAGTGCTAAAGGATGCACAGTCAAAACTATGCATGTAATCCAAATACAAAGAAACAAGCACCTGCTAAAAGCTTAAAAGAACATTATCACTGTGAAATAATTGGAAATTTAGAGGAAAAATGTTGGATGCCTATGACAAACCTAGCTCTTGTGCAGATTCAGCTCTACATCTTTATTATAGAATTCTTGTGTTTATAACAATTAGGCATAGGAGGGTTAGTCATAGAACTTGGTGTCTAAATTGTTAAGGTGGAAATTATAACCACTGTGCTTAATTTATGCAGAGAATACAATACGCAAAGACCAAGTCAGATATAATTGCTAAAGCCGATGGTACATTTGTTCCTAGGGAAAAACGTAAAAGACATGATGAGAGAGGTGAGTTCCTACAATTCTTTTATGATATTGTTATTATTGGCGTTCAGTCCTTCATCTAGCTGAATTTAACATGCAAGAAACTGAATTGTTGCTGTAATTAATTTAGCTTTGTATTATGAAGAATCAGGAGGATACCTGACTCAGATTTGTAGTAGCTGTGCCTCCTCTTAACCTCCCCCCCCTCCTTCCCCCTAAAGGAAAAAAGGAATGATTCAGATTAGGCATCTCTTCTTCCGGCATGCATTATATCACTAATTGCTTATTGATCACTAATTCTGATTTTAGAGATAGAATCAAGTTTAGTTTGTGCATTCTACTTGATTGCAACTCTTGCACAGTTGTCAATCGCTATGTCTTCTTGCAGCATGCGTTCTATATCAAGGCATTGTTTCATCAATTTTATTTTCTTCGCTTGTATTACTGAGAATGGATTCCAAGGTTGAGTGTAGCATTCTAATAGTCAATTGCTGTAGCGCATGACTAATCTTCTGATTAGATCTTATCCCTGGATATGCATTTTGCTTTCTTCAGATGCAGGTGACCTATCCATCAAAATATAGGGATGTGTATGTGGATGTGGTCTGTTCACTGTTGTATAGTGGATGCCAAAATAGAGGGAGATAATCTAGTGTTATAGTCCATCAAAATAGAATGAAATGCTCGGGGACATGTTCTAGTTTAAAGTAGAAATTTGCTGAAGTCCCAGTCTGCTGTTGGTTCGGCTACCGGTCTTAGGTTTGCCGGATGCAGGGAAAAAAAGGAAAAAAAAAACAAACGGAAGCAAAGATTGGAGACCAGGAAAATCTATATAAAAAGTATGAGTGAAATAAGCTGTATGTAAGAATAGCATAGGATGTGTTTTCTCCCGTGCTTAACATCATCTAATTTCAACACTGGATATTAAGATGTTGCTTATCATACATTTAATTTGCTTCTACAAATTATGTGTTATGTCTTGATGGGACAGGTAAGAAGCGAAAAGAGCAAAATGATGCGAATCAAGCAGCAACAGGTTTGAATTATGCTGGGGCGTATGGTGCAGTGCCGCCTGTAAGTTATTTTACTAGTTTGTTTCTTCATGTGTTTTATATTGTTTTATACCCATGCAGCAATCTTGTTTTATATGTCAGGACAATGTGAAACAACAAAGGTATTTTTCTTCATTGATTGTAAATGGAAAAGAACTTGCCACATTGTATAGGATACACGCATAGTTGATGAAGCTTGCCTACTTAACCAGTTAGATCTTTGTTTGATGATCAAGATTGAGGCCTTAGTTCCTACGTTCAAATCTTTGATCAATTTGGTTTTTTATCATTCTTTCACTCCGCGGGGGGGGGGGGGGGGTCGCGCATGGAGGAACCACTTTTACTCAGTATGACTTGCAATTATACAAATGATACAAATTCTTATGTGAGACCATCTCATGGAAACATTATGGTGAACAGGCTCCTTGAGCGATGACTTTTGGAAGGGGTTCATGTAACTAGTAGCTTATTTTACATTGGCTTCTTAATCTACTGGCAGCTAATAATTTGCTTAAGGTGCTTTTAAATGAAAGTCACCCTAAATGAGTCTTTATTTATCCTCATAACTATTAAAAGTCACCTAAGCGCATCCATCTCATACAATCTTTAAGTAAGACCGTCTTGTACAAGGCTTATTAGGAATTACAGACTTACCACAAATTACTGCTCTTGCAGAGCGGAGGCAAGATCTTTGGTAATTAGATGTCTTACATTCCAAAATAGTGTGACTAACATATTTTAGGAAGTTGCACACAATTGACAATGAAATTAGGATGGACTAGACTTGCTTCTTTTACACATTTAAAGGGCGAGAATTGACTCAAATGACAGTCGAATTAGACGTACTAGGTGGTTAGGCCTTCTCTTCAATTTTTTGAGAATAAGTGTAGTTCAGTTCATTTCGGAAAAAACAAGTTTAGTTTGATTTAACAAAAATAAGTTCAGTTCAGTTTAGTTAAATTAAGTTCCGACTTTAACTAAAATAAGTTCAGTTTAGTCAAAGAAAAATAAGTTTAGAAATTAGTTCGGCTTAGTTGAGATAAATTGAGCAAAAATAGGTTGAAAAGAATAGGTTTCTAAATGACATTCTGTAGTTTTTGTCAATTGTAACAGGGACATAGGATGGTACAGAGGTTGTGAGTTTGAAGGAATCCTGTAAAATCCTGTTCATATATTTCTTGATACTATGAGAATGATTTTGCAGGAGTTCCCTCTTCCTGTCTAAACTACGAAAATTATTCTAGAGGAGTCTTTTGACTGTCTGACCCAGTTATGGTACATCGTGCAGCTCTCACAAGTAGCCTATATGGGTGGTCCACCTGTTGTTCCAGAGGCTCCAGCTGCACCAAACAACATACTTTTCATCCAGAATCTGCCACACGAGACGACTACATTGATGTTGCAAGTGCTCTTCAGACAATACCCGGGCTTCAAGGAGGTTCGTATGGTGGAAGCAAAGCCAGGGATTGCATTTGTGGAGTATGAGAATGAAATGCAATCAACAGTTGCTATGCACGCCCTGCAGAATTTCAAGATTGTTGGGCAGAATGCTATGGTTATCACTTATGCCAAGAAATAGCTCAATAGGCTTCCATATGTTGAGAAGCTCTACTTATGTGATTGTAGTCAACTCAAGAGGATTTGTAACCTGTTTATCTGGTTGCCATTGTGTTCTTGGGATAGCTTTTATAGACATACTTCTGGGTTCCTCTTGGGACGGCTTTTGGACTTCCTGATGTACAATTGTAGTTGCTGGCATTCTTTTGGTGTAAAATTATTATCTGCATAGTGAGTGGTCCCATCAATGTCACTTGCTGATCTGTTTGTCCTAGGAATTATAGACCATATTCCATGCAGTGGTGTGGTGGTTCAGGATTTCTTGGCTCAATTCTGGCTCTTTTTTGATTTATTATGCGAGTCATGAGGGGTCAACTCACTAATAGCCTTCACTGAAGTTAGGGGGATAGGATGGAGGACTAGAATGGGTATCCGCTAGCTTGATAAGAGGGGTTTCATCTAATTATAAATGGCATCTCTGATGTGATGTGATAAAGAAATCCGTTCAAAACTGCTGCTACTACCCGCACGCAAGGTTGAGAGAACCGACCCGGTGATCGACCCGGTCGATCGAGTGGGTCGATGGTTCAACCGGTCGGACCGTTTGGACCGGGTTTGGACCGGTTGACCCGGTTTACCGTCCAACCGGGTTAGACCGGCACAACCCGGTGAACCTGAAAATTTTTTTATATATATTTGTTATATATATTTTTTTCAAATTACTAACTAAAATCTAATAGAAAAGTTACAAGTACAAAATAATAAAGAAGAAGAGAAATGAGAAATTTATTTATGGTCCCACATTGATGGAGTAGAAGGTGATTACAAGACTCTCATTGCATTAATATATGAGTTCTATTATAGAATGAGAATTGAGAAGTCCCACATTGCCAATTTGAGCATATTGTCAAACTTGGTAGCCTTATAAAAAAGCATGGAAGGCAAGCCAAAGATAATACAAAGTCAAGGGCTTGTAATTAAAGTTATGTTTTGTAAAAGAACTCAAGGTTTTTGTGTGCTTTTATCACCTATAATTGTCCATAATTTTTTTGATTTGGACATAATAATTTGGTAAACCATGCTTGAATATACAAATTACAAGAGTTTGGTGATAAACAAAAAATATACATTAAATGAAATAAAAATTACAATAAGTGAACTACTACAAAATAATGTGGAAGAGATCATTAAATTATATGTTTGGTGAAAAAAATACTTTTTGATTTAACAACATAAATTACTAAAATCTAATAAAAAAAGTTACAAGTACAAAATAATGAGGAAAAAGAGAAATAAGAAATTTAATTATAGTCCCACATTGATAGAGTAAAAGGTGATTGCAATACCTTCATTACATAAATATAGGGTTTGTTAGATTGTGAGAAATGGGAAGTCCCACATCGCCATTTTGAGAAAATTCTCAAACTTGGTAGCCTTATAAAAATGCATGGAAGGGGAAGCCAAAATCAAGGATGCTATTGAAGGGCTGAGTTGTGCTCAAAGTCTTCATAGCCAAAAAAATTGTTGTTTTTTATTAAAAGTCGGGAAAAATCGGTCCAACCGCGGGTGGGCCGGGTTGACCGAGTCAGCCGGTCCAACCGGGTTTTACCGGTTTCCCCCGGTTTGATAGTTTAAACGGTTTTAGAGTACTTCTGGACCGGTGTTGTGGCCGGTTCCCGGTTCAACCGGTTGAACCGGCCGGTCCGGTCCGGTTCTCTCAACCATGCCCGCACGGATAGCATGCCCTTCAAGTAAGCACGGCAATTATAACTTCTGCACCTCTAAATAGCAAAAGCGCTAGTGACAATCATATGTGCTTTTCTGGGTTTGATTTGACATGCTTCCAAAGATACGAATGCCAAGCACTTTGAATATGCCAATAAAAATCAAATCCAAATAAAGCCATGGGGTTTGGAATAGAAGAATGCACTTTGAATATACCATGCCTGGCAGCCTGCTTCATAAGAATGCTAATAATAAACCATCAAATGACAAAACACGAACATTCGTTTTCTGCGCATTTTGATTTGTTCGAATGATATTCAGGCAGGGTTTCAAAACTTGGCCGTTCAATCCCGGAAATAACACTTGACGAACCGAAAAACACTGCAAATCGGTGTGACACTGATGAACGGCCACATTGGCCGTTACTTAACATAGAACAACCACAATTGCTGCATCACTTAAGTCAAGCCAAAATCTTACTCTGGAACTCAATGAACTTAACCCATCCACAAGTGAACAAACTATTCCCAAGTTCTAGCCCAAAACTGCCTACAAGGCCCAACTTGCTAAATTGGCATAATTGCTTGGAGGCATTTATATAGAATTGTTAGAATGCCATTGAAGTCATCACTGGCGATATGGGACTCTGGGCAACTTGGTGAATGCAAAGATTTGCTAGCTTTCTTCTCTCATGTCCCACATCGTTTCTGAACGCTTATTTTATTACAATATAAACATAATTTTGAGAAAAGATAGTGTTGTTGCTATAGGCGGCAACAATTTATAAATGTAGAAGTGATTGATAAAATATGTTGAGATTTTCTTCTTAATTATAATATTTTTATGTTAATAATGTGAGTTTTTTTGGTTATGTTTATATTAATTATTATGTTTATTATACATATGTTATTGACGTTAACTATGTTATTGTTATCATATTGTATGTTAATTATGTTATCTTTATATTATTTATGATAATATTACCTTTCTATTAATTAGGAAAATTGTGTGTCACTATATGTTAATTATGGTTTTTTTTTGTTAAGTTTAAAATCAATTTATGATATTTATATTAAATATGTTATTATTTTGATAATTGATAATTTGTGTCAAAGCTTTTTTTACTTATTTTGTTTGAATATTGTCAGAATTAACCCAATCTAATCCACTTAAATAAGAACTATGATACAAAACAACATTACTTAGTGAATTGTGGTATTAAAATACAAATACAGATGATGAATTCAACTACGTGAACTTCTCATGCCGCAACAGACACGATCCGTTCCGCAACCAGCGCATCCAAACGTTCCCGTACCAACGCGACCGAAACCGCAAACGCGCCCGCATCCCTTATCTGCAACTGCTTGAAAATGCTAAGCTTAAGGTGATTTTCACCAACCATCAGGCACAATAACCACCATGAGGGAACTTACAAAAAGAATGTTAAAAGTCAGCTCCCTCAACAACAGTGTAGCATAACTATTACGTCAGTTGAGCACTACAAAGTTGCCACAATAATGCTTACACCTTCTCCAGCTCTGACCTGTGCCTATCAAGCTGGTCTTTCAATTCTTTCCTCCAAGCTTGAATAAGTTGTTCTTGGTTCCATATAAGCTGTCTTAGCTTTCATTTCTTCCTCCATGGCTGCAATTTCCTGACATCGTACAAATGACAGAGCACTATAAATGGCTCTACCATATAAAATTGGCACATATGTACTTCGCAAACAGTTGAAATCATGCTTACTAAATACCTTCTGAAGCATTTCTGACTTACTAGGTTGATCTTTGCATTACATACCAATGAAATACAACTGAAGCTTCTTAGCTGCCTCCATAAAGTCTCTTGCATGCCTTTCTACGTCAACTGAAGCAATTGCAAGACAACATTGTAACCATATGCCACTGAATCGATTTACTGAAATGCTAGCACCAGCTGCTTATGGGTCATGAGCCTTGACTATTCAAAGAAGAATTTAGAGGCTACTACTGTTTCAAAAAAGATTTACATGTAATCTTAATTTGACATATAATTCAAACTCTCCTCATATGTACCTAGAATGTGATATAATTCAAACTTTCCTCATATATACCCTTAGTTTGAAAAGGCACAGGTGAGGAGCGCCTAGGCGCAAGTGAGGCGCGCCTAGGCGAGAGGCGCACAGGCTAGCGTCTCACACACACCCAGGCGACGCCCATCCCGGAAGCCACGTGAGGTGTGCGCCTCTTGGCGCCTCACGCTGAGGCGCAAGGCGAGACAGGCGCGTGCCCAGAAGATCATAAGGCTTCCTTCGAAAAAAAAAAGACAGAGTTGGACGAAAATCATTAAAGTTGCTTTGGCTGCCTTCTTCAGCTCTCACCTCGACTCTGCTCCACCATTCGAAACCCTAGAGGCCTCAAATCTTCTCAGCCGAAGCCTTCATCTCAGTCGACCAGGTATGCTTTCTGTTCTTCTCTTCTTCGTCCTCCTGTTCTTCTTCTCTTCTTCGTCCTCCTGTTCTTCTTCTCTTCTTCGTGCTTCTCTGCGTCTTCTCTGGCCTCTGCTACAGTCGACCAGCCGGCCATGGCTGTCGCCTTCTTCTCCTTTTTTTTCGTTTTCCTCTCTCCCTGAAGCTCTCATCCTCTCTTTCGGCCATGTCTGTCTCTGTTTGAGCCATTTTCTTTTGCTTTCCTCCCCTGTTTTCGGGCTGCTGAACTCTCCTCCTTAGTTCTGTGACTTCTGTCTCGGCTTCCCTCCTCTGTTCGAGCCTTCTGCCCTTCTTCAACACCTAATGTCACGTTTTTTTTTTTTTTTTTGGGCTGGGCAGAGTAGCAGCTAGGTGTGCCAAGGTTAGAAATGTTATTATTTTTTTTGTTAAATTTGCAACAACCAAATTTTTTATTTTGTGGTCAGTGGCAACTAGCAAATCAATTACCTTTGTTTTGTCTTTTTTTTTGTTACCTCTGTTTTGTCTTTTTTTTTGTTGGTAAAATGCAATTAGTGATTAGTCATTAGTGTCTCACTAACTATTTGCTTGATTGCTATGGAATTTTAGTTTGAGAGCTGAAACGGTGAGTTAAATGGAGGATTCAAACCCAACCGGTAACACTTCGGGTTCGGGTTCGGCTTCCTCTAAATCGTTAGACCCCGGAAGAAAGTATGGGAAGCAAGATCCAACAAATAGAAATAATTTCTTTTGCAATTTTTGCGGAGTGAGAATCACCGGGGGTGTTTTCCGACTAAAACGACATCTAGTTGGTGGGCATCGAAACACCCTAGATTGTCAAAGGGTTCCCGAGCATGTTAAGAAAGAAATCCAAGATTACATGGACCTTAAAAAGGCAAGTAAAGAAGCCTATGATATGTCTAAACACTTGCCACAAAGCTATTTTGATGAAGAAGATGATGATGATGAGTGTGTTGAGATGCCTAAGGGTGGAAAATTCACAAGTGGTGGGTCAAAAGGTAGTAATAGCATGCCTTCAAAGAGATCAAAGACAAAAGGTCCAATAGATATGTTCTTCACTCCTAATCCCGCCGATGTTGTGAAGGCAAGAAAGGAAGGGAAGGATCAAGGAAGGCAAAAGACTTTAAATGAGATGTGTAGGAAAGATCTAAGGAACAAAGTTTGTAGGGATATTGCTAGATTCTTCTATGATGGTGCTATTCCTTTTAACTTACTTACACTTGATAGTTTTCAAGTCATGTGTGAGTCTATTGGTCAATTTGGCCCGGGTTTAAAACCACCTTCAATGTATGAGGCAAGGATTCCTCTCCTCAAAAAAGAAGTGGAGGATACCGAGAAAGCAATGGTAGAGAACAAGAAAGAATGGGCTCAAAAGGGTTGTTCAATATTATTCGATGGATGGCGTGATTCCACGGTTCAAAAAGACATTGTTAACTTTCTTGTGAACTCTCCTAAGGGTTCGGTCTTTATTAGATCGATGGATGTTTCCGATGTTGTGAAGGATGCAAATCTTCTATTCAAAATTCTTGATGATTTGGTGGAGGAAATTGAAGAGGAGAATGTGGTCCAAGTGGTGACCGACAATGCATCTAATTATGTCAAGGCGGGTCAGAATTCTTCTCTAAAAGTTTTGAATGACTTGAATTAGTTATTTGCCTTTTCGGTTACATTTTTAGTTTCTTACATCATTGTTGTTAAAATAAATTTATGTAGGGAAGTTGCTAATGGCTAAGAGGCCACATCTATATTGGACTCCATGTGCCGCACATTGTCTTGACCTCATCTTGGAAGATATTGGAAATCAAGTTCCAAAGGTCAAGATTGCATTAAAGAAGAGCATGTTCATCAATGCTTACATCCATAGCTCTGTTCCTCTTCTTAACATGATGAGGCGGTTCACGAGTCAAAAAAATTTGCATAGACCGGCTATCACAAGATTTGCCACTTCCTTCATCACTCTTTCTTCTTTTCACAAGCAAAGAAATGCGTTGAGGAAGATGGTAACTTCACAAGAATGGAATGAGAGTAAATGGTCTAAGGAAGCAAAAGGGAAGAAGATGGCATCCTACATTTTATAAGAGAGCTATTGGAAGAATGTTCTCTATTCTCTTAAGTTGGCAAGCCCTCTTGTTAAGGTTCTTCGGATTGTTGATGGAGAAAAGAAGCCTCCAATGGGTTATATTTATGAGGCCATGGATAGAGCTAAGGAAGCCATTGCTAAAAGCTTTGGACATAAAGAGGAGAATTATGAAATGGCATTCAAGTTTATTGATACACGATGGGAATGCCAACTTCACCAACCTTTGCATGCGGCCGGGCATTTTCTAAATCCAAAAATTTATTATTCAAACCAAAGCATCGAAGATTGTAGGGAAGTTGTCCAGGGTTTATATGATTGCATAGCAAGGTTGGTTCCGGATTTGGGAACTCAAGATAAGATTCTCCAAGAATTAAACTTGTACAAAAATGCTCAAGGCCTCTTTGGGATGAACATGGCTAAAAGGCAAAGGAATGCACTAGCTCCCGGTAAGAATATTTGATAAGTTTGCCTATATATTTTTCTCTTTTGTTTTCCTTAAAATATTATAATCGAAGATAAATTTTCAATTTTATTTTCTACTAGCTGATTGGTGGAGTAATTACGGAGCTGAAGCACCTAATTTGAAGAAGTTTGCCATTCGTGTTCTTAGCCTCACTTGTAGTGCAACCGGGTGTGAAAGGAATTGGGGTGTGTTTCAACACATAAGTTAGAAAAATCGAACGTTAATCCTTTTGATAATTTATCATTTACATTTATTAATATTTAATAATGATTAATGAAGTCTAATGAAAGCTATTTTCTTATTACCAGCTTCATACCAAAAATAGAAATCGATTAGCCCAGTCTCGCTTGAATGACTTGGTTTTTGTCAGAGCGAATCGTGCTTTGAAGCGTAGACGTGAAGAGAGTACCTCCATGGATCCCATTCTCTTAAAGGACATTGATGAAAGTAATGAGTGGTTGCTTGGAAGGATGGATGGTGATTCAGATGATGATACTCTTGTATTTAAGGATGATAATTTGACATGGGCTGCTATTGCCCAAGCCTCTGGGGCAGATGAGCCTAATTATTACACTAGACGTAGAACATCTCAAGGAAGCACCACTAAGCAAGGCTCCATGTCTAACAAGGATAAAGGAAAGGCTCCTGCTTCATCTTCTAGGCCTCGTGGACGATTTCAATTAGTTGATGAAGATGAAGATGAGGATGAGGATGAGGATGAGAATGTTGCAGAGTATCAAGAGGAGGAGGAAGAGGACATAGGAGATGACGATGTTGGTGGATTTGATGATGTTGATCCTGAGCATGTGGTGTTGGATGATGATGACGACGTCTAGTTGATTTTAGATTACTTGAAGAACTATGTTATATGTTCATGTTTTCTTTCATGTCTTCATGACTATGCTTGTTTCTTTGTTTCTAAACTTTTACTAAGTTCTTGTGTGTGCATGTGTTTTTACTTTTTATAATATTGTCATGCTAAATTACCGCCTTGTTGATTATTTGCGATACTTTTGGTACTTATATTGATGTACAATTGTTTTTTGATGTCACTATTTTACTTAATTATCATAAATAAGTCATGTAAATTGTTTTCAAACCCTTTTTCAGCTAAAAAAAGGCTCGCGTCCTTGAGGCACGCGCCTTCGCCTCGCGCCTCGGGACCCTTTGCGCCTCAGTGCGCCTCGCGCTTTTTCAAACTAAGTATGTACCTAGAATGTGGGAAGCCAGAGCAGTTAAAAAGAAACTAGGCCATCCTTAATAGTCAAGTCCGGCCAACCATCAAATGGGTGGTCCAATGGATTCAACTAACTTCCCCCTTTGGTAGAAGTGAGCTCAGATCCCACTAGCCGAATTTGAAAGGAGGATGTTCCGCTCTATACCATTCCCCTCCCCCACTAATGTTCCCATAAGGGATGGAGCCTGTAGACAATCTTACCACCAAAAGATGTTAAAGCAAAGTCTGAAATAGGACTTAAGTGTAGCGATGGACTAGGAATATAATTATCATACATGGTATCATCACTGGTCCAGGTGTCTTGATTCTGGTTCGCAACTACAATGCATATAAGTGGTTATGCAAGCAGAACCTCCCTACATAGCAGCCAGGACACAAGCAATGAAGCAAATGAATGTAATCTAGTCTTTCACCACCCATGTGGAAATATGTAAGAGAGGCCTACAATACGAGTAACTTGCAATCCTAAACATCAAAGCAAAGTTGGCAATACATTGCATGAGGAACCCAATCAAGTTGGATTCAGAGAGCCAACTAGCTTGTTATGTTAGTTGCTCCATTACATCTTCCTCTTGCTAAATATTAAACAAGGCCCTTAAAGTATGTGATATCATCTCAGCCATGTGTTTAACTTAACAATGGATGTAGTAGAATAATCTGATGACTCCAGACATTTCCAGACCAAGAGACATGCAATTAAAAGCCTACTACTTCCACCAAGATCATGGAATACTACCATTTATAAGCCCTACGCAAGCCTAATCCATACGTCATGGAAGCTATTTATAAAGCTTATTCAACCACCACATTTGCCATTTCTTGGAGACGAAGCACGAACATCATAAACAAGGATACCTTGGCCCTGAAAAATTCCAGGAAATCTGCCCATTTTTGCTGCTTCTGGAAGTGACAAGAGTCCAAATTTCCACCTTCAAAAGGAGGAATTACAACAAATTTCTTTCCTAGCTTAAAATTAGTAGAAAGAAGCAAGATGCAAATTGACGATGTTTTCAATGAATTGTCAATCAGAATAAGCCTTTGCAATTATATGACTAAAGTTGCATAGGCATCGTCCTTAGGCCCTGCCAGAGCTTGTGCCTTGTACAATTAGGTGATGAGATCTCTGGTATGAGAGTGTTACAAATTAGCTTTGTGGCTTCGTTCACCGTAATCTCATCCTAGCTACCTCTTAAGAAGGGGTAACAAGTCAGAGAAGTCAGAACTATTAACTGCCATGAATTGTGCACCCAAAGGAGCTTACATTACTACGCTAGCAAATGGCATAATACCCAATAATGGGCAGCTCAAAAATCCATACATACCAACAATTTCAAATGTGGAGAGAGAGCTGGGGGGGGAGAGGGGTACTCTGATGAGAAGGATGTGGGGACCGATCAATGGCCTGTAGCTCACGGGCGAGCAAGCACGGAAGCAGAGCAGCCACACACTGCATCATGTCCTCCTTCCCTGGACCATGCAGTTGAGGCGGTGTCTACGGTGGCTGCTGTGGCGGAGATTGCAGTATCCCTGCCGGAGATGCATCAATCGCCAGTTGCTGCTGCTGCTGGGTTTGTTGATCTGCCATCTTTTCTACCTTGTTTTAAAAAGATCAGAAGATCTCAGTTAGATGGAAATCAATTCAACACCTATGTCACATCATGCTCACAAATCCAAAATCAAGGTGAGGATTCACCTACTGCACTTTTTAAAGAATGCTTGTATGCCCTATAATGATTACTTAAACACAATGAAGTATCAAAATCAACAACAAACAACAATAACAAACTCCCAAAGTGGGTCCCGCTTTCGCGAGGTCTGGGGAGATCTAGCTGTAGGCAACCTTACCTCTACCGGTATTCCTACCCATAGAGAGGTTGATTCCATAAGACCCACAAAACAGTTTTGAGAAAAAGGTTTGGAGAGAAAACGATTGCAAAACCATTTACCGAAGTAAGAGAAAGGGGAGGAGAAAAGGTTCCGGATAAGCGAATAGAGAGGGGGTGGAGACATACCTCAACAAATCGTGGGCGCTTGGTGTCGTGACAATCCGGAAAAGCATGACCTGCAAACAAGCAAACCAAAACCCACCCCACCCCACCCCACCCCACTCCGCCTAGGCTACTGCCTCCTACGGAGCCGGTCCCCTAAAATCAGAGACCTTAATCTTGTCCCGCCACAACCTCCTATCCTGAGCCATGTCCTCTGTGAGACCGACAGCTCTCAAGTCCTCTCTAACCACCTCTTCTAGGCTCTTCTTCGGCCTACCTCTCCCTCTTTTACCACCGGGTGGGTTGATACTCTCGCATCTTCGCACCGGGGTGGCCACACTTCTCCTCTTCACGTGGCCGAACCATCTGAGTCGCGATTCCCTCATCTTCTCCTCTATGGGGGCCATTCCGGCTAGGCCCCTAATAACCCCATTCGTAATCCTGTCCAATCTCGTAAAACCACACATCCACCTGACCATCATCATCTCAGTTACCATCAACCTCTGGACCTGCGCCTTTTTTAGAGGCCAACACTCCGATCCATAGAGAACCGCCGGTCTAACTACCATCCGATAGACTTTGCCTTTCAAACCTATGGGCACTCTCTTGTCACACAGCACCCCTGACGCTGACTTCCACTTTTGCCAGCCCATTCTAATCCGCTGGCTAATATCCTCGTCAATGTCCCCATTTTGCTGGATGATCGAGCCCAGATACTTGAATTTGGCGATCTTCGGTATTGCCCTCCCATCCAGTATGATTTCTCCCCCCTCTTCTATCCTTCCGCTGAAACAACAATGTAGGTATTCCGTTTTTGATCTACTCAACCGGAAGCCCCTAGCCTCCAGTGTATGCCTCCAACTCTCCAGCCTGTCATTCATCCCCTGCCTGGTCACATCGATAAGGATGATGTCATCTGCAAAAAGTATGCACCAAGGCACCTCGTCTTGGATACCTCTAGTGAGTTCGTCCAAAACTAAAGTGAAAAGAAACGGGCTTAAAGCGGAGCCCTGATGCAAGCCCAAACTAACAGCAAAATCATTTGAGACCCCTGCCGGAGTCCTAACCCTCGTCCGCCCTCCCTCGTACATATCCTTGATAACACGAATGTACGCGGGCGACACTCTTTTCTCTTCCAAACACCTCCACAATACCTCCCTTGGGACTTTATCATACGCTTTCTCCAGGTCAATGAACACCATATGGAGATCCACCTTTCTATCCCTGAACACACTCATGAGCCCTCTGAGGAGGTAGATTACCTCAATGGTTGCCCTGCCTGGCATGAAACCAAATTGGTTTTCTGAAATCTCTACTTCCGCTCGCAGCCTTCTCTCAATCACCCTCTCCCACAGCTTCATAGTATGGCTGAGCAGCTTGATGCCCCTAAAGTTATTACAGTCTTGGATATCCCCTTTGTTTTTGTACAGTGGGATGACTGTGCTGGCCCTCCACTCTCTGGGCATCTTGGCAGTCCTGAAAATAACATTGAAAAGCTCCGTAAGCCACTCTAGTCCCACTTCCCCTATGTACTTCCAAACTTCCACTGGTATCTGGTCTGGGCCTACTGCCTTACCCTTCGCCATCTTCTTCAAGGCCTCCCTAATCTCCTCCTTTGTTATCATGGCGCCTGCACGCTGATCACTACACTCTCCGCTCCTACTACAGTCGTCTCCCCCCTTTCCCCATTTAGGAGTTTAGCAAAGAACCTCTGCCATCTCTCCCTAATATCGGCATCCTCAGTCAACACCTTACCCTCTTCGTCCTTGATACACCTTACCACACCCAAATCCCTAGTCTTCCTTTCCCTCGCTCTAGCCAGTTTAAGAACCTCCTTCTCCCCTTCTTTCGTCCCCAATTTATGGTACAGTCTATCAAATGCCTGACTCTTTGCTACTGCCACCGCCCTTTTGGCTACCTTCTTGGCTGCCTTGTATCCAATCTTCTTATGAGCCCGCTCGTCTTCTGAACTGCTGCTCATGAACTCCGCGTAAGCCTCTTTTTTTGCCTTGACTTTCTCCTTTACCTCTTCGTTCCACCACCAGGCACCCTCCATCCGGTTACCGCCTCCCATGAAAAGGCCTAAGGTTTCCTTAGCCGACCTACGGATGCAATCCGCCACAGCATCCCACATCGAGTCGGCGTCTTCTGCCCTCCTCCAAACTCTCTCCTCAGCTAATCTCTCTGCTATTAACCCTGCCTTCTCCTTTGTGAGAGTCCACCACTTAATTCTGGGTTCTTCTGCTCTCCTCTTTGACCTCTTAGGATACTTGAACTCTGCATCCAAAATCAGCAACCTGTGTTGAGTTCCCAGCAACTCGCTAGGAATCACTTTGCAGTCCTTACACGATCTCCGAGTTTCCTTCCTCGTTAAGAAGTAGTCAATCTGGGTCTTGCAAGAATTGCTCTTAAAGGTCACCAGGTGGTCCTCCTTCTTCTTAAAGAAGGAGTTGGCCACCACCAAATCAAAGGCCACCGCAAAGTCCAGCACAGTAACCCCTGCCGCATTTCTCTCTCCGAAACCGTGGCCCTCGTGGACCCCATCGTAACCTGCTGCCTCCGCGCCGATATGGCCGTTAAAGTCTCCTCCTATGAACAATTTCTCGCTTTGTGGTGCCCCCTGGGTGACCTCATTTAGGTCCTCCTAGAAGAGCTTTTTATTTTCTTCCGGCAGGCCTACCTGGGGCGCGTACGCACTCACCACGTTCACGAAAACTGAACCCACCAAAACCTTAATGGCCATAATCCGGTCGCTCTTTCGCCTCAGTTCGACCACCTGGTCCGCCAAATCCTTCCCGACTAGGATGCCAACTCCATTCTTCGCCTTGGCTGACCCCGAGTACCACAGCTTGTACCCATCGATCTCTCTAGCTTTCGCCCCAACCTACTTCGTCTCCTGGACACACGCTATACTAATCTTACGTCTATGCAGAGACTTAACTAGTTCTATCGACTTACCCGTGAGTTTAACACAAATCAGTTTAACACATGCCACTTAATGAAGTATCAAAATCAGTTTAACACAAATCCTCCCCCTCCCCAACCAAAAAAAGACATCATGTATGAATGATTAGATACAGCAAGTGTAACATATTTATTCCTACTCTATAGAAAATAGTTCCCAACACGCATGTATACTACATAGAACATCCAACTTAAAGTATCAATACAAATACAATAATCAAAATAGGAAGAAGGCAAGGAAAACATATAATTTCATGTTCTCCTATTGAATACTCTTTTTGTGGCATATAGAGTTGATATTAGGTCCTTTATTTTGTGCCAGAGTGCACAAAAATTTCCATTACACAACAACTCAGGCATAATCCACAAATACAAACTCAAGATCATCAAACGAATCCACATCAAAGTATACCAAACCCAGAAACCCATCCTATCTTACCCAACACTACACCACATCAAAGTATATCAAAGTACACGCAGGCTATCTCAAAGTGTAGGGCAACAATGTCAAGGAGAGTCCAAATTTTAGCCAATATGACAGCATATTACAACACTGATGCCACATATTACAACACTGATGCCACATATTACAAGAGAGGGAATGGCTAGGTCCAATTTAGCTACACAAGCTCATATTTTCACAAAATATATCGGCAACAAATCCATAAGATAATAAATCAAATGCAACTAATTTTATATGCATCAATACAATCAGAAAGAAAAGCCATACAGTCAGAAACAAATATTCCGCAAAAAATTTAAAATGCGAAGTTCAGATATAGACTAACAAGGCTTCGATACAAAACTTATGCCGGCTCGCTAGAATTCTTGAACTCACACCCAAACAAATAAGACTCAAGTTTTCTTGAATCTGTTGAGTTCGCGGACCTACAACCACAGACACAATAAACGAACAACATCCAAGTGAAAGAAGGGCAACCCATTGATAAATTCGAGCGGGTTATTGTACGCTTGATATATTAGCTAATCCTTTAACTTGATCAAGCAGATTAGAAGCAAGACAACTATTATAATTAAATTATATGCAAACAACGTTAGATTAATAGAAGTGGGGAGAATTACTCACAAAAAGGGCGAACCCTAACCGCATAATCGCCCTCATTCCTCCACCTTGTCAATGGCTTGGCTTCGCCCTAGCTTGCCGGAGATTGATCCTCGCCGCCGCCGCCTCAGACAGAGTCTCACTCACTCTCACGCTGAGTCACTCCGCCTCTCGCCTCTTTAAAGGCTTGTTTTCATTTTACGGCGGCGTGATTTTTTTGGGAAATTTACTAATTGATGTTGTTTAAATTAACACTTTCATGTTTTCATACTTACAATTGACACTTTTCGTCTTCTCAACTTTTGTGTTGGCTGGCAATATTCAATTCTACCTGAATTACTCCCTTAACCTCACTCTCTCTCTTTCAGAACCCCTCTATTCTCAATCCCTAGCTTCAAATTCAATCATTCTTTGCTTTTTCCTTTTCAATTCTCATCTCTTTCTCTTTAGATGCTCTTAAACCTTTTTTCTCTAACTAGTTGTTTCATCTCTCTGAAACCTTAAATTCCCATCTCGCTTCTTCTTTCCAATCAACTTCCCAATTCTCATCTATTTATGGGAGATTAAGATGTCATTGGATGGCAACAGAGATATTCGATGACATTGCGCACTAACATTACTTCTCCATTTTTGGCCCCGTACAAGTTCGATGACATTCAAATGCACTTTGAGGGTGGTTAAGTTTTCGGTTTCTCTCTCATCCATCCACCTTCAAGAACCCATTTGGTTTCCATCGTAAAAAATGCGTGATTTTTTAACATAATTGGTAAATTTGGACTTTTATTCTAGTGAGTTTTTAAGATAGAAGCGGTGAATTTATGGTTCAAACGCATATAACTCATACTCAGCCTTTTCATGAACAATGCCGAAAAACAGAGAACAATGGCGAGGAATTGGGATTAGGCCTTTTTTCTTTGTGAATTTCATATTGTTTAATTTGGTGGCCAAATATGGGTCAACGTATTTTTCCATCTTTTATTAAAGTTGTGGAGTTAGTGTGTAGAATAGTCAGATCTAACTTTTTGATTTTGAGTTTGAGGTGAAATTACAAAACTTGCTCAATTTTGTTTAATTTGAGTTTGAGTTGAAATTATAAAACTTGTTCGATTTTGTTGCTCTATTTTAGTTAATTTTCATAATTGGTTATAGTCTTGTTTGTACATTATGCGGATAACATGTGCACAACCAATGGAACAAAAATTTTATGTTCTAGTTAAAAGTACACACTATTGATCATGGTGCTAGCAAGCATAAATTATTAAGCCAAAATCATCACTTCTACCAAGCAAGCATATTTTCTTGTCATGATGTGTATGATAATGTGTTATCATAACCTAAAAACCTACCTAGTTAACCCAGGTAATTCTACATATATTTCAAGGTAACATAGAAAATAGTTAATCAGAAAAAGTCTTGTAGGCCTTTGTTGATGTAACATTTATCCTTCGTATTTGTAATTGTAATTTTTTAAAGAATTGAAATGAAGAAATGATTTTAATATTTTTGTGTTATTCTAAAACAAAATTTTAATTATTAATTATTAAGAGTAATTCACTATGTGGTTGCATCTAACATGCTAAGAATATACAATTTTTTTATGCGTAAAAGAGAAAGATTTCAATAATACATACCTAATATTTGGTTCTCTCTGTTGACTGATCGACCTCTCTCTCTCTCTCTCTCTCTCTATGTGTATGTGTGTGTATATATATATGTATATATATATGTATATATATATATATATGTATATATATATGTATATATATATGTATATATATATATATGTATGTATATATATACATATATATATATATATATATATA
>JACYFF010031954.1:76273506-76291637 GCA_017589665.1 Selenicereus undatus | reverse complement strand
ATGTGTGTGTGTGTACATATATGTATATATATATATATATATGCATATATATGTACATATATATGTCTATATATATATATATATATATATATGTATGTATGTATTTATTTATTGGAAGTCCCAATTACATTGCATAATTTAACTGCCTTACTAACGAGCATTTCACAGTTGTACAGAATCCATCACATAATTGTTTTGAAAAAAAAGCAATGTTTATGCAATCAAAACCCTAAAAAGTTCATAACCTCTAGTGACATTGCAGAGATCAACTTGTGCAATACATTTGTTAAAATATCATATAGAATAAAGAAGAAGCAAATTCAGTTGTAGAGATCTAGTGACATGGATTATATTGCTAAGGCTTTTTCAAGTAAATTTACTTGTGTTACCTTAGTCTATGTTCATAAATGAATGATTTATATGTAATTTTAATTATAAATAGGGACATGGATGAGCTTTTTTCTCCTGATCATGGACGAGAATGTGGGGATAAGGATGGGAAATTTTTCCCAGTTGGGTAAGTAGGGATGGGGACGGGGAAAACTTTTTCCCCGTCCCTGCCCCTGTCCCCACTCAAGGATTGAATCCCGTCGTTGTCCCCATCTCCATCCCCGTCCCTATTAGGGACGTGGATTTTTCTCCAATATAGGGCGGGGGCCCGACAAGGATTGGGATTTCCCACTCCACTATTATCCCTAGCCATGAGCTATAGCTAACGAGACTTTCTTGGGCAAAGTGTGTATTAGGTAATCAACCATCATAGATGCCTGTGAAATTAATGAAACAAGCTTCAAACACTAAAAAAAGCCTAGAAAAAAGGAACCTTATGGTCCCTCACATCCTATAAGAAAGTGAAAGACAAGATGTAATAGAAAAAACCAAGTATTCAAAAAAGAAGCATATGTCTCATTTTGGGCATCTCTCTTGTTGCCTTTGCCCCTATTTCCGCCCCCCCCCCCTCCCCCCACCTCTTCCTTTGTCTATTTTGGTCTGGGATGTAGCTACCTCATCATTTGTTTCAAAAGTGGAGGGTTGCTTCCTTAGTCTTCCTGTCTTTCTATTTCTTGACGGTGGTGCATTTGTTGTTTTACCTTTATTAGGGTAAGATATAATGAAAAAAAGATCTTGTTAGCTTCCCTTTTTTCTTGGGTCATGTAGATCCTATTTTTTTCTTGGCCGTTCAGGACCAACTTTGATGTCTGGAGGGTCTAATGGGAAGTCTTTCATAGCTAGTTTTTCTTCCTTTGACATAGCATTTTTACTTCCTCATAAGCTTTCATGTACAACAACCTCTTGAAGAAAGGATCAACAAGGTCCTCTATATCTTGCTTAAGCCAAATTGGACATGAGATGGCATTATAAATGGAATTCTAATCAAATCCTACATCCTGCAAGTGCACGTACCTACATTTAGATCCACACGCAAAGAACTAAGCCTATAGTTGACTTTAAAGACTCTATTGCCTAAAGGAAAAAGGTGGCAATTTATGGCCTCCTCTTATACAACTTCCAAATTTTTTCCCATTCTTAGGTAAATGTCATCAGTACAATTCTCCATTATTGCTCTCTTCACAATTGTCCTCTCCATTAAGGTAACTCTTGTGTCTTCCAGCATATAGATGAGATGCTCTGCCCCAACATATACTTTGTAAGCATTAAAAGTCTCTTCCATGTTGTTCACTATCACATCACATTTAGACTCCACTCTTAAGAATGCTGTAAACAAGGACCTTGTGTTCTGGGCAATGACATTTGCAGTCGCTTTTGGTGAGGCTCGCTTAAGTTCTTCTAATGCAATGCTAAAGTCTATCTCATTATAAGTGTTGGCAGTGGACTAGAACATCAGCTTCATCGCCTCCCTTTATAAAGTTTATGTCAATTGGCATAAATATGTCTTGCACAGTTTCTATGCTTAATGTTAGGGAGCACATTTAAAATTGCATGTATAATGACCTGCATAAATTAACAACTATAATGGACTGAGTTACATTGGTTTGCAGTAGGTAATAAATAAATCAAAATATAAGAGGTATGAGAGTTGAAATCTTATTTATACTGATATGATATGAGAGCTAAGCCATAGCATCTATGCCACCAATTGTGGCCACCAAGTTTGCTAAGAATCAATTCCCACTCCCATTATGCTTACCTTTTATGACTATCTAGGCAACTAGAAACATTTGAGTGTTTCCATCTATTCCAAACGTAATAGTCCTCTCAATAATTTTTTTAAAAAGGTTGTATCTATACAGAGAACAAGCATACTACCATTCACCATGCCATTATTTAAGTCCTCGAAATACATAGAGAACCTTTGGAAGATAGGGATCTCGTGGGGGAAGCATAGATTAGTTTCGAGGATGAAAATGCCATTGGAGTTTGATCTTTTCAAATCCTCTAAGTATCTACTGACATTTGATCCATGCAAAATCCTATGACCAGCTTATTTGACCTTACATGCCACTCATTTTTCCGATTTCACACAATAATAACTCAAAACCTCAACAATGATCTCCTTTCTGATCCAATTTGATTTCTCTTTAAACTTGATTTGATAATATTTTGTAACCTAAGAGGATTTCACTAATGTATTGTTCCTCATATTCCTTGCACATCCATGGTGGTCAATGATTATTTTCACCACATATCTTACTCTTCTTTTACCCCATGACCATGAGGCATATAACCCAAATTTACATGTTTTCTTGTAAAGAACTCGTATTCTTTGTGTTTTTTTTTTTTTGGCTAGACTTAGAAACAACATACTTCAAGTCATATCCGTTTGCCAAGGCAAACCTTGAGATAACCTCTTTGAATTTCTTAGTTGTTCAAATTTCATACCTCCTTACCACCTAGGCTTTTTGAAGTCTATCATCTCATCAAATTTTTGTGGCATAATCTTTGTCTTCAACAACCATGTCCCTCCTCAGTACTCTCTATAAGGCTTTCCATTTCTTGTTCTGGATCTTCATAATCTCTATTCCAGATAGCACCCAGCACTTCCCTATTTTCTTCACTTGTTTTGTGGGCGTTATCAACATCTGCCTCTTCACGAACTTATGCAAACTTCTTCTTTTTGAAGTCTTTCAACTTTTCCTTAGTAATTTTCCACTAATTATCAGTCGTTTCTAAATCATCATGTTCACTCTCGTAGCTCTCTTCATTTGTTTTTTGTACACTGCCAGCTTCCTCATTTTCCCTCACTTTTCCTCTTACCCTTCTTAATTGGTGAATCCTCTTCATCTGTTAAATGATCAATGAATTCAAACCGATAACCAGGTTCATGTATGAACTCACTGTCCTTTAATGACTTATTCCATGAGTTTCCTCTTCGACTGTGACCATGGATATGGGACTAAGGTCTTGGATCTTCTCAATCATACTCAACACTTAGACTTGCTGGTTCTTTGTTGTTTGGATTGCAAGCTTTTAGAGGGGTTTTTTGTTGGTGAACATGGGTGCTTGAGGTTTTGGCTCCTTGTTTTGGTTAACATAAGGCTTAGAGGGGTTCTTAAGTTTTTAGGTTATGAGGTTAATTCAGTGTGGGTTTTGCAACTTTTGCTTATTGAACTTTTTCTTTATGGGGTTTAAGGTTTTGTGGGTTTCTTGGCTTTCTTGATCAAAGGAGATGAAGATTTAATGGGGGCTAGACTCTTTGTTTGAGGAGATGAAGGCTTTGACTGGGAAGGTTTTGGGGGGAGGGGGATCTTGGGTCTTGGGCTACTAGGGTGTTTGTGGGCTTGGTGCACCTCAACGGTTGAAGACACAGTTGGCCCATTTTCTTTTGTGCCACTGACTTTTCTTTTAGTCCTCTTAGTTTTTGAAGATGTAGGTTTTAATTAGGAAGGTTGGATGTTTGTTTCATGAGTACTACCTTCACAAACATCATTTGGACTAGGAAGACTTCGAAGAAGTATCTGTGGCTCATCCACCCCATGCAAAACGTACATCTTAACTTCATCTTCACCCCAAAGTGCTTTAATGATATCCCTAAAGTCATCATCAATGTACACACTCCTCAACGCACCTCCATTGTACACTCATGTGCCAGATAGAAAAAACTTAGACAAAGCTTCATTCCCTAAATCCTTAGCATACCCTTTTAGCTCAAAGAATGAGAATTTATCAATATCGTCATGATCGACTCCTTCATATTTCAATTTTTTTTCCCTTCACAGCCTTACTCCAATGAAGAATATGTGGGGTTATTTCATCATCATCCATTACACCAACTGAACTACAACAAATTTAGAGCAAAATAAAGACACTCAGATAAGTTACATGAACAAAAATATAATAAGGACCTAAAATTAGCATCAAAGTACATAAAAAGCGTATGGTAGAAAAAAGAGGTATAATAGGACCTTAAGCATGATTAATGTTCTATAAGGACATATAAAAGAAAATAATAACAAAATAGGAGTTATAATATGCAGTAAGTATACTATACTTTTAACTCAAAGTGTATGAAATAATTGAGAAAAAAATTAATCGACCTAAAAAAATGCATACATATTACTGCCTTCCCTCATGATTTTTTTGCACAATATCTAATTAGTATAATAAAGGTACTTAGAATTAATTCTTCACCACTAATTTTTAATAATGGATTAAATAACTAATAAACTTAAAGTTTTTCATCAATGGTGGAATTTAGGCTCCCTAAATTACTTTGGTGAAATAGCCACTTCAAATACTTTGTTTAGGTATGCTCTTATTGGTGCAAATATATTCTATTCCATTGTTATTCTCTATTTAAGAATTAAAATTTGACAATATTGGTATACCCCAACCTCCATATTTTTGTATCACTAAAAATACAAATTTTTTACTAAAGGTATTTCAAGAAAAAATTTTTTGGGGGGGGGGGGATCGTGAGGAACTTTTTTCATAACACATTTATTCTTATGTGTGCGTGAGACGAATTTTTAAAAATATAGTGATATCAAATGTAATATCCCTTGAAAATTTGTCATTAATAATAAGAATCATAGCATAAAATGTATTCTCTTTCATCAAACACTGAACTATATGTGCCTTTAAATTTTATAATTTTAATTTTTTTACAAAAATATTTTAAAAGAGATAGCAATTTATGCTAAGGTGAAGGCATTATTTTCTAAAAATATATTATATTCCTTTATTTATCTTTTTTTTTCCTTCCCAGTTGATCGAAATATTCATCCAAGTCCTTGAAGGACACTTATTTGTACTTGAGGTTCGCATCTGTAACGCCCCAAATTAAACATGTTTCACTGTTCATATTCTCCTAAATAAATCACTCAATTGTAATATGATGAATCCAATGATAGGGGCATTACCGTCGTCCAAAAGGACAAAGCTTGAAACATGAGTGCTATATATAACACAGTTAAGTACAATCTCAACCATAGACATTCACACATGATCATCCATTCACAATCAAGTGTTAACCAATGTAAGGTTTATGAACCATAGTAAGATAATTCGCCATGTAATCCACATCTTCATTCACAGAAGAATTAAAAATACAACGTTAAAGTATGCATATACGGCATTACTTCTGATCCATCTGGATTTCCCTGTTTCATTTATTTTCTTCTGCTGATTTGCTGGCATGAGGGCAATACTCTGAGTATTTGCCTAAAACAAAACATGAAAAACATTTCAAACTGTGAGCCGAAGCTCAGTACATGTGTTCCTGAATTGTTAAATGATCATTAAACACTGATTGGGCCCGCTTTGCAATTCATTTTAATTTAAAACAGTAAATGAAATAAATCTAAAACTGTATTGCTAGTTATTATCTGATAGTGAACCCCTTGATACTGTTACGATCTATGGATAGGTGTACACCTGCCAAACCGATCGGGGACCTGGCCTGAAGCCACGCGGATAACTGTAGGGCGAATGCCCTATAGATGATAACTGGCAGGGTCACTAATTAACTGATAAATCACTGTGTAAACTGATTCATTGATGTACTTACCAAAACATGATAACGTTGATAAATACACTCTGATTTCTAAAGATACAGGCAATGGACATACATGAAGTCTTTAAAATGATATTTCACTTGATAATACTTATGTACAAAGGAAAGGATAGACTAGGCATCAACTCTGTTTCGCAAATGTCGTCGTAAGTATGTGTAGTCAGTAAATGATCCTTACTCGCATAATTGAGTAAGTAAAAGTATACGCAACAGAAATTGAGTAATGAAATGAGATACATAACTTGTGCATTTCAATATAATAAACTGATTTTAATTCAATATAAGACAAGTTAAACCAAAATGAACTGATTTAAATCAGTTAGGGTTATTGAACATGAAATACAATCAATTGAAGCAAAATAGACCAAATGAAAATGATTGGGGTAATAATGAAAAGATTTTAATTGATATAAATGAAATATGAGTTTCTAATATTTCTAAAATAGATAATGAAAAGTGTGATGCTTCTGAAATGGATAATAGAAGGTTCAATGCCATGAGGGGTGTTGTGAGGTTCATAAAAGCTCAAATAACCTCAGTACATTTGATAGACACTAACTTGAGTCATTACTGTGCCACTTCTCAAATTTCATTTTCATGCTCACTTAACTCGGTTTTCAAACCCAAGTAAGCTTCTATACATAAACAAACTTGTTGAACTCACTACACTTTGTAATTTCCTTGTGATACCCATAATTATATAGAAACTTCTGAAAATATTTACAAATGTCTCGATTTCTGCATTCATTCATGTTACCGTTTGGTGGTCTGCATTAGAAAATCCATGTCTTTCACTACTGACCTCCAATTGAGATACAAAACCCCAATATGGAAAGATCATAATGTCCACTAAAAATTTCATTCAGGACACAAATTCATATAGTAACGTCCCTAAAATTAGGGTAGAACACAGACATGCACAATTTCAGTCCAATCTGCGCAGTCGTAGCAAAACAACCATAACTTTTTCCACAGAACCTGGATTAAGGCGATTCAAGAGGAATTTGAAAGATAACTCATTTATCTATCCACACACCAAAAATCACAATTTTTCAGTGACCCAATCAATACCAGTGTTTCTGTAAAGTTACTGTTCCAGTTTAGCTCCCAGTTTCAATTTATTCTGCATAGTCTTGAGTAAATTGGTCATAAATTTGTCCACACTACTCGAAATTCAGTAATTCCAAATCCTATTGAAATCTAACTCATCAAGATATCATTACATTAAAAAGCATGAATTTTGGATGTGCCAAACAGTACCAGTTTTGTTTCCAAACAGACCCCTGTTTCATGTCTGTTTCCCAGCTCTAACTCACATATTGTCAACCTTTTCTTCACATAAACGCCCACTAAAATCACTCTTTAACTTATAAAAATAAGCATAAACATCTTTATATTCGTTACCAATGCCAAAGATCACAAATGCTCAATCAAAATTCAGCACTTGAACATGAAGCTTGCATGATTAAGATAAAACCCTAACCGTAACTTCAACTCCACCATGATCCATCACCAAGATGATTCTTAATTCAATAGAAACAACATAATCCACCATTAAAACAACCAAAACAAGAACAAAAATCAAAAATCCAAAGAACAAAATTGAAGCCACTTACTTTGAGCTTGAAATAAGTGAAGATGGAGATGATATTGGGTGATTTTGAGGATGGAAAATGGTAGCCAATGGAGGGAGGTTGTTTAGGGATTGAAATCCTTGCCGGAGAGTGGCCGGAAAGTGGTCGGAAAACACCTTGAAAGCTGGTGGGGGCTGCTGCTGTGGTTAGAGAGAAGGAGGAGAGAAGAAGAGAGAGAAAGTGTCTTGAATTTTTACTTGGTGCAAAAGAAGCTTAGGCAAATAAATACTTTGCTAAAATAAACCCTTAAAAGTAACCATGGTTAAGCTTAAACCATGTTTAATTAGCTAGGTTAGTGACATAACTTGTTGGGCCTCAAACTTTGGGCCGAAATTGGCCTTGAGTGAGCTCGGGTTCGAAAAGAAAGCAAAACCGAATCGATTAATTAATTTGTTTTTGTTCAAAGCTCGAAATTAAATTTTTGTAATGCCATGAAAAATAATTTAATCTTTTAAACCATAGTTATCGAGGCCTAATATCAATTTATTCGAAAAATTATTTTTGGCAAATAAAACTCGAATTGCAAGGTAGGGCCCAACATGAATTCTCCCAACCGGGATAATTAAATGAGATAAATAAATGAGGAAAATGAATAACATGGCTTAATTAAATAAATAAACATGATTTAGAGTCGGGCTATTACAGCATTCCCCCCTTAAACTCTTTCGTCCTTGAAACTTATGAACATTGGCTATCATGCAAGGTGATTTCAAATAAATAAGACTACTTGGCTTTCACTTCTTGCTCAGTTTCCCAAGTAGCTTTTGGGGAGGCATGATTTGCCTAAGGCAATTTGATTTAAGGTATCTGCTTGATACATAATTGCTTAATCCAGTGAGCCGATACCTGAATTGGATGCTCTTGAAATACAACACCCTCAATGACTGCAATGGATTTGATTATGACAGCGTGGTAAGGATCTAAAATGTTCTACTTGAGTTGTAAGGCAAGGAACACGGAACATGTTATGCACATGTTTGAGTTGAGTTATATAGGCAGATCTGGTAGACAAGTCACGGAATCTGACCTTTCATTGAACTGATATGATCCAAAAGATCTTGGCCTCAATTTAGGTCGCAGTGCAACCTCCTTACACCCTTAGTTGGTGAGACTTTCTGAAAACCTATCATATACCGAAAATTCTAGAAATCTCCTTCTTTTATCAACATAGCTTTTCTGTTGGTTCCAGTGGTATGCATTCAAGAGTCTTCTCAGTTATGCCGCCGTATGCAATGCTGAAGAAGATCTTCATGGCTCAAAAGATGATATTGTCAATGTCTGCCATCATTTTATCCTGATGTCTAATGAAGGATTCTCTACTAGTGCTATCACAACGTTGACCACTGGAAGTTCCATACTTTCTTCAAATGCAAATGTTGGTCGTAGGTACAGGCGCCAACTTAGAAAAGTTGATCCATTGATATTTTTTAGATGCTTGCCCATCTGTTTCAGGATGATAAGAACTGCTAAAGTTCAATCTAGTTCCAGAGGCTCTTTGAAGTGCTTGCCAAAACAGACTTGAAATCTCTTATCCTATCTGAGGGAATCCCATGATAAAGTTCATTGAAGTTGAATCCCAGTTCCAAGTGGGGATTTCTAAAGGTCTCAATTCACCTATGGTGCGTTGGTGTTCTGCTTTGGCTTTTTAGCAAATCAGTCATTCATCCACATATTCTGCAATTTCCCTTTTTATATTATTACACCAAAAATATTGCCTCAGATCTCTACACATCTTGGTATCCCCTGGATGCATCGAATAGTAAGTGTTATGAGCCTCCTCTAAGCTTTGCTCTCTTCAGATTTTTGATTTACTCTATGGAGCTCAGGATCACTATCTTCATTCACTCTAGGTTCCTCCATTAGGGAGGGATGTAAGATAAGTGCCAGCAATTGAACATTCACATTCCTGTGCGACGCTAATTGAATGTGCAAGTCCTCAAGCACTCTCAAGAGATTCAGTTGAGTATCTACTACAGTGTTCAACGTATGTTATGTCCTCCTATTCAGGGCATCTGCCATAATATTTCTCTTCCTTGGTTGACATTGGATCTGCTGCAATTGATGTTTCATGGCGATTGAGCTTCTTTTGAGAGAAGATGTACTTCGAGCTTTGATGATCAGTATTGATTATGCATGGTACTCTATATAAGTAATGTCTCCCAATTTTTACTGCAAAAACTACAGTTGCTGACTCCATAGTATGGATAGGCAATCCTTTTCATAAGGCTTGAGTTGTTGGGGAGGCATAAGCCACCAGTTTAACTTCTTGCTAACTTTATAGCTTTTCTCAACAAATTGGTCAGGGAGGACAATATTTGTCAAATCCTTCCTTAACTCGATAATTCCCTACTAAACCCAAACGGTTTCTAATCTCAGTGCATTGGTGGGTGTTGAGCACTTTGTAACTGCTTTCAACTTTTGCAAATCAACCTTAATCTCTTCCTTTGAAACCATATGTTCCAAATGCTTCTTGTAATTACTATGTAATTGATGCTCTTTCAAGGTCTATATCATATTGTCATCAAATGAACAATATGCTCATCTTTATCCTTGGAGTATTTCAAGATATCTTTTTTATAAACACCTCCACAACTTATCTAGATATGGTCTGAAATTCTATTCATAAGATCCGTAAAGGCTGCGGGGCCATTGATTAGATTGGGCCAAAGGCATCATAGTGAAGTCATCATGACCCATACATGATCCGTAGTGTGGTTTTGGTAAAGTCTTCCGGCATAATACTAAGTTAATGGTACCCTGACCTCAAATCGATTTTAGAAGCGACTCCTGCTCCCTACAGTTGATCCAATAAGTCATCTACTTGGGGCGATGGGTATGTGTTTTTGATGGTGCTCATGTTCAGCTCTCAAAAACAATATGTAACCACAAGGTTCCATTCTTCCTCTTTACAAATAGAACTAAGCATCCCATGATGGCACACTTGGATGGTTTGATAAATCACTTCTGCGATAACTCCTCTAACTGAAACTTCAGTTCTTTAGGCTCAATTGGGGCCATACGATATGGGGTTTTGGAGATAGATTGAGCCTCAGGGATTAGTTCAATCTTATAATCAATTTCTCTTTACGGAGCAGTCCTGGTAACTGTCTTCCGTAGGTTGAAATAATCTTTGATCATGAATGTTAATAGCATAACACCAATACACAACATATCCTTGTCATAAGAGCTCACTTGTTTTCGTGACAAACTTTAAAGGACAAGGTTTTTTTTTTCCCTCTCTGTGACCATGAAACATAGTTCTCTCCCTTGTTCATCTCTTGTAATAACCTTAGGGTCATTACAATCCATCTTGACCCTATAAGTATACAATTAGTTCATTTTCAGCATGATATCAATGTCTGACGAGTCAAATTAAATCAGAACTCCAGAGAATACTTTCCCACCAATAGTAATTGAAACAAGTTTATGAGGGATAGAACACTCGACTCTAAAGTCATTGGATAACTTGAGTCCATAATTGGTTTATGCCTCCTTATTCTCAAGGTTCAGTTGTATGGCAGATTAAGTAGATATAAATGAATGAATGGCAACTGGATCAATCAACAGACAAAGGGGGCTTCAAAATTAAAAGAGAGCTTCAGTAACTACTGCACCAGAGATGGAAACTTCCTTCTTGCTCAACACATAAGCCTTTCCTACAGCTGGAAGCCTTGAAAGTGAGAGCCCTTCTCTACAGCCTTCAGTTTTTGGGAATAGGCAGCAATCAGGTGCTCTGGGCTACCGCACCATGTGCATTTGTTAGTTCCCACTTAGCAATCCAGAGTGACTCGAAGTGAAGTCAGGTCCTAAGAGCCTATTCTTAACAATGTTCCACTAAATATTAGTTTCACCAGTTAGATAAAATGTTCTAATGTTCACCCTTTTATCTCCTGGAACCTCTATTACAGTTAAACTTTCTCCACTCCTCGAATTCATTCTTAACGTTCCACTGGGTCATACTTTCCACTCTAGAGTCCTTTAGTATGAATCAACTGAAGACATTTTTTCACGGGGTAGCAACCCATCAAAATTTCTCACTAACGCAGTCCAAATGCATGGCAAATATTTTGCTAGTCAAACTTAAGGTTTATGCAAGTGATCTTTCGATGGAAACCTAGATTGAATCAGCCAAAATGGGTAGACACATCACATTTCCCTTAGCAATGGATTCCAGAAATTTGACAACAATCAACCGCTATACAAAGCGTAGTTAAACTCTACCTTCTGTTCAGGCGTGCTACAAAATTATCATCTATTGACATCGGTGCATCCCAATCATAAACCAACTATTTGCAGCAATTGGGCTCTTAAAAGCAGAAGAAAGTGACCAAAGCTGATGAAGATGGGACATGAGAGTAAATGATAATGCAAACTTGATGGGGAGATGCCATGGAGACAAAAAGATGAAGCCCTGGTCAAAGTGAGGAGTATTCAATAGTTGCTAATCCAACAAGGACAATGGTAGATGGTAAGTTACCAGAAAATGCAGTGAAATATTTTCAAGGGTAATGTCTCCTTCACGGATGGAGGTGGAGTCAATGGACTACTGGCAAGAGTTTGGGCAATGTAAGCAAGTCTTGAATTGCAATAGATTGAAGCAAAATGTCTCTCTCAAGTGTCCTTGGTTTCTCTTATATGGAATCATCGACAGTTAATGGTTTTAAAACTTATATACCATAGAACACGCCTCTCCCAAATCCTACAATTCAGGGGATACTACATCAAGAAACCCCATATAGCTCACTTAGACGAAATCCTTGAGTTACAGAAGAAAATATCTGCAATCAATGAGGCATATTGAAGCAATTGCCATTGGATTCGAGAAGCACACAAAATGGCACCCATATGAAGAGGAAATATAAGCTCACAATTGTATGTATCCACTGACTTGAACAGTTTGTGCCATCAGACTTCTAGGCTTAATTTCATTAACCACTGGTCTCTAAATGTGCGGCAATATGGGTCATTGGAAAGCTTACTTCCTGTCCTTTGACATGGACTAACCAAAACATTCCTATCTGATGGAATGCATAAGCTGCAAGTGAGCTAAACTCAAACCTTGTGCATTAGGATTCTGCCCAGTTTGTAGGCTTTGACTTGTCTAATAGTTTTGAATGACCACATGATCTCTAATCCACTTGAAATTTGTTTCATATGAAAGATATCTCCTTAAAATTAAACTCAGGATGGAAAATCCTTGCATAAATCATGGTGATCATGGACAAAAGTTACTTCAAGATCGGTCCTTGTGCACTGATCAAAAGTGCCAAGTTGATTGAACTTGTGTATTCTGCCCATACTTGGTTTTCCCTATACATTTAACCTCAAAATGAGTCAAGGGCCTTTCATAGGACACATTTGTAACAACCCCCAACCCTATGGCTAGGAGTGTTAGTGATTCTTAAATTTCTGGGGCGAAACAGACAGAGTTTCGCCTGCAAACTGGCCATTTTTCAGGCTTAAAGTCTCACATCACATCCCCTGCATTGACTAGAACTACAAAAGAAAATATAAAATCAAGCTCAACGGCTATACACCGGAGACTACAGCTCTACGGGCCATATGCCCGGAGTACAAGAGTTTACATCTCAAAAATAAACAATTCCAGCTAAACGGATGTCATACCATTCAGATAGGTGGCTCATATGACCATACTTACCTAAATGCATTGGAGCACCTTCAACTTGTTATTCAAAATCTCCATCAAATCTGTTGCTTGAGATCAAACTATATATACTTTGTATGGATCCATCTGACAAAGAAGAATATACGAGTAGAATATGTGTGAGATAAGCAGACATTACCAGTGCCACAAATCTCTAAGGATATCATAATAATCCTCAGTCCTCACTGACCAATTTCTCAGTATCTTAACTCCATACTCTATATCCCACAAAGAAAATCTCAACCTGGCTCTGATACCAAATTTGTAACACCCCAAATTAAACATGTTTCACTGTTCATATTCTCCTAAATAAATCACTCAATTGTAATCTGATGAATCAATCTGATGAATCCAATGATAGGGGCATTACCGCCATCCAAAAGGACAAGGCTTGAAACATGAGTGCTATATATAACACAGTTAAGTACAATCTCAACCATACACATTCACACATGATCATCCATTCACAATCAAGTGTTAACCAATGTAAGGTTTATAAACCATAGTGAGATAATTCGCCATGTAATCTACATCTTCATCCACAGAAGAATTAAAAATACAATGTTAAAGCATGCATATACGGCATTACTTCTGATCCATCTCGATTTCCCTGTTTCACTTATTTTCTTCAGCTGATTTGCTAGCATGAGGGCAATAATCTGAGCATTTGCCTAAAACAAAACATGAAAAACATTTCGAACTGTGAGCCGAAGCTCAATACATGCGTTCCTAAATTGTTAAATGATCATTGGACACCGATTGGGTCCGCTTTACAATTCATTTTAAGTTAAAACAGTGAATGAAATAAATCTAAAATGGTATTGCCAGTTATTATCTGATAGTGAATCCATTGATACTGTTACGATCTATGGATAGGTGTACACCTGCCAAGCTGATCGGGGACCTGGCCTGAAGTCGCGCGGGTAACTGAAGGGCGAATGCCCTATAGATGATAACTGATGGGGTCACTAATTAACTGATCAATCACTGTGTAAACTGATTCATTGATGTACTTACCAAAACATGATAACGTTGATAAATACACTCTGATTTCTAAAGATACAGGCAATGGATGTACCTGAAGTCTTTAAAATGATATTTCACTTTATAATACTTATGTACAATGGAAACGATAGACTAGACCTCAACTCTGTTTCGTAAATGTCACTGTAAGTATGTGTAGTTAGTAAATGATCCTTACTCGCATAATTGAGTAAGTAAAAGTATGTGTAACAGAAATTGAGTAATGAAATGGGATACATAACTTGTGCATTTCAATATAATAAACTGATTTTAATTCAATATAAGACAAGTTAAACCAAAATGAACTGATTTAAATCAGTTAGGGTTATTGAACTTGAAATACAACAAATTGAAGCAAAATAGACCAAATGAAAATGATTGAGGTAATAATGAAAAGATTTTAATTGATATAAATGAAATATGGGTTTCTAATATTTCTGAAATGGATAATGAAAACTGCGATGCTTCTGAAATGGATAATAGAAGGTTCAATGCCATGAGAGGTGTTGTGAGATTCATAAAAGCTCAAATAACCTCAGTAGATCTGATAGACACTAACTTGAGTCATTACTGTGCCACTTCTCAAATTTCATTTTCATGCTCACTTAACTCGGTTTTCAAACCCAAGTAAGCTTCTAAACATAAACAAACTTGTTGAACTCACTATACTTTGTAATTTCCTTGCGATAACCATAATTATATAGAAACTTCTGAAAATATTTCCAAATGTATCGATTTCTGCATTCATTCATGTTACGGTTTGGTGGTCTGCATTAGAAAATCCATGTCTTTCACTACTGACCACCAATTGAGATATAAAACCCCAATATGGAAAGCTCATAATGTCCACTGAAACTTTCATTGAGGACACAAATCATGATTCATATAGTAACGTCCCTAAAATTTGGGTAGAATACAGACATGCACAATTTCATACCAATATGCGCAGTTGTAGTAAAACAACCATAACGTTTTCCACAGAACCTGGATTAAGGCGATTCAAGAGGAATTTGAAAGATAACTCATTGATCTATCCACACACCAAAAATCACAATTTTTCAGTGACCCAATCAATACCAATTTTTCCGTAAAGTTACTGTTCCAGTTTAGCTCCCAGTTTCAATGTATTCTGCATAGTCTTGAGTAAATTGGTCATAAATTTGTCCACACTACTCGAAATTGAGTAATTACAAAGCCTATTGAAATCTAAATCATCAAGCTATCATTACATCAAAAATCATGAATTTTGGATGTGCCAAACAGTACCAGTTTGTTTCCAAACAGACCCCTGTTTCAGGTCTATTTCCCAGCTCTAACTCACATATTGTCAACCTTTTCTTCACATAAACACCCACTAAAATCACTCTTTAACTTATATAAATATGAATAAACATCTTTATATTCATTACCAATGCCAAAGATCACAAAAGCTCAATCAAAATTCAACACTTGAACATGAAGCTTGCATGATTAAGATAAAACCCTAACCCTAACTTCAACTCCACCATGATCCATCACCAAGATGATTCTTAATTCAATAAAAACAACATAATCCACCATTAAAACAACAAAAACAAGAAGCAAAAATCAAAAATCCAAAGAACAAAATTGAAGCCACTTACTTTGAGCTTGAAATAAGTGAAGATGGAGATGATATTGGGTGATTTTGAGGATGGAAAATGGTAGCCAATGGAGGGAGGTTGTTTAGGGATTGAAATCCTTGCCGGAGAGTGGCCGAAAAACACCATGAAAGCTGGTGGGGGCTGCTGCTGTGGGTAGAGAAAAGGAGGAGAGAAGAAGAGAGAGAAAGTGTCTTGAATTTTTACTTGGTGCAAAAGAAGCTTTGGCAAATAAATACTTGGCTAAAATTAACCCTTAAAAGTAACCATGGTTAAGCTTAAACCATGGTTAATTAGCTAGGTTAGTGACATAACTTGTTGGGCCTCAAACTTTGGGCCGAAATTGGCCTTGAATGAGCTCGGGTTCGAAAAGAAAGCAAAACCGAAGCGATTAATTAATTTTTTTTGTTCAAAGCTCGAAATTAAATTTTTGTAATGCCGTGAAAAATAATTTAATCTTTTAAACCATAGTTATTGAGGCCTAATATCAATTTCTCCGAAAAATTGTTTTCGACAAATAAAACTCGAATTGCAAGGTAGAGCCCAAAATGAATTCTCCCAATCGGGATAATTAAATGAGATAAATAAATGAGGAAAATGAATAACATGACTTAATTAAATAAATAAATATGATTTAGGGTCGGGCTATTACCGCATCAGACGGTACTGCAAGACTTCAAGTCTTTCCACAAGTATTAACTCCCAAAATCCCTAATTCAATGCACATCATGTTAAAAATATGCCCTGCCATTTGTTCCTCATAAACGAAAAGACAAAATTGACCTCAAAACTCGAAATGAATCCATCAATACCCCTCAGGGTCGAAATACCCTCTAACTAAAATTAAAATTTCCAAAGCCGATTGCCCCTTTCTAAATCAATAAACCGTATTATCATCATTCCTATCAAAATCTCAGATGTGACAAATCAACCACCATCCTCCAAATTCCATTATCTTGACTATCCCATTTGTCATTCTTACACCTTGAAAAATTAAAAGAAATTAAGCAATCACACCATCACACAATGCTGGTAGATTCAATCCTAGGCACTAAAAGCAAAAGAAAAAGAAGGAAATTTTCATATGTTCTTCTAGTATTTTCACACCTCCATTGCTTAATCAATATTGTTAGTATTTTTCAGTTTTCCTTGTACCTATGTATCACAAAAATCCCCAAGCAAATTAGCCAAAAAAAATTTGAAAAATTCATCTCGTCAATAATTAAAGGGTGACTATCAAAGAAAATTGAGGAACAAGGAACATTATAGAAGCGATTTACAAAATAAATTGAAGAAATCAATTTCCTGGAGAGAGAGAAAGAGAGAGAGAGAGAGAGAGAGCGAGCGAGTGTGTGTGTGTGTGTGTGTGTGTGCGCGCGCGCGTGCTTTGATGAGAGAAAGAGACATGCAAAGAATCAACAACCAAAAATATCTAAGCCTTGACATTCAAGTATCACGTACAATCAAAAATATAGGAAGCAGGTAGTTAATTCCCCTCAGTTTTGTTTTTAATAAATAAATAAAAATAAAGCAATATTTTGCTTAGAGATAGACGACAGTTATAAAAAAAAATTTAACTTTAAAATCAAGGGTTTAGATTTAATGAGTTTATAATATCTGTGGCTAATATTACATCAAGTCCCGCAAATCACTCTCGTGTGAGTATTTTAGGGTTTTCCAAATAATGCTATTAATATAGTGCAAATAGATAGACATATTAAATGCAAAATCGAATACTTAGATTTAATAGATGACTAATTTTTATGGCTGCGATTTCATCAAACCTGCAAATTGCTCATATTGTGGCTAGCATTTTAGGTTTTCCAATAGATAATAAATTTTTTTAACTGCTTGAATTTTTTTTTACATAGTAGAATTATCATGTATCCTTTATCAAATATAACCTAAATTATGAGCGATTTTTTAAAAAAATAAAAATTATAAATGGGTATTTTACTTAGATAAGGTGGTTTTTTTTTAAAACTACAATCTATGGTTTAGATTTAATGAATAAATATAACTACCTAATTTTTTTCCAAAATATTTGGATTATCATATCTCTTTCATCATGTATATCTGAAATCATGGGGGATTTTTTAAATAAAACAAAGATATATCTTAACTTAAAAATCGACGGCTTAGATTTAATGCGTAAATAATTTTTATGGCAAAGATTACACCAAGTCCTGCAAATCACCCTTGTTGCACCATTCTAG
>JACYFF010031954.1:76207349-76273496 GCA_017589665.1 Selenicereus undatus | reverse complement strand
AAATCCCGAGTTAAGTACTTGAAAGTGTCTAATGTCTTGAATTACTATGCAATAAGGACCTAAAACTGGCATCAAAGTACATAAAAAACCTATGGTAGAAAAAAGAGGTATAATGGGACCTTAAGTAGGATTAATATTCTATAAGGACATATAAAAGAAAACAATAACAAAATAGGAGCCATAATATGCTGTAAATATACTATATATTTAAGTCAAAGCGTACGAAATAATTGAGAAAAAAACTAATCCACCTAAAAAAATGCATACATATTACTGCCTTCTCTCATGATTGTTTTGCACAATATCTAATTCGTATAATAAAGGTACTGAGAATTAATTCTTCACCACTAATTTTTAATAATGGATTAAATAACTAATAAACTTAAAGCTTTTCATCAATGGTGGAATTTAGGCTCCCTAAATTACTTTGATGAAATAGCCACTTCAAATACTTTCTAAAGTATGCTTTTATTGGTGCAAATGTATTCTATTCCATTGGTATTCTCTATTTAAGAATTAAATTTTGACAATATGGGTATACCCCAACCTCCATATTTTTGTGTCACTGAAAATACAAACTTTTTACTGAAGATATTTCAAGAAGTTTTTTTGGGGGGTGGGGGCATTGTGTGGAACTTTTTTCATAACACATTTATTCTTATGTGTGTGTGAGATGAATTTTAAAAAATATAATGATATCAAGTGTAATATCTCTTGAAAATTTGTCGTTAATAATAAGAATCATAGTGCAAAATTTATTCTTATGCTTATTAGAGAAGCAATTTCCAAAATAAATTGAAGAAATCCATTGCTTGGAGAGAGGGGGAGAGAGATAGAAAGAGAAAGAGAGTGCGTACGTGCGTGCGCGCTTTGATGAGAGAAAGAGACGTCTATAGAATCAACAGCCTAAAGTATCTAAAGTCCCGACATTTATGTATCACGTATAATCGAAAATATGAGTAGGTAGTTAACTGCCCTAAGTTTTGTTTTTAAAAAATAAATAAAAATAAGTAAGTATTTTGCTTGGAGAGAGTCGGCAGTTACAAACTATTTTTTTTTAACTTTAAAAGCAAGGGTTTAGAATTAATGAGTTAACAATATTTGTGGCTACGATTACATCAAGTCGCCCAAATCACTCTCGTCTTAGTATTTTAGGGTTTTCCAAATATTGTTATTAATATAACATAGATACATAGATAAATTATATAGAAAATCAAAGGCCTAGATTTAATAGATGACTAATTTTTATGGTTGAGATTACATCAAATGCTATAAATCACTCCCATTGTAGCTAGCATTTTTGGTTTTTTCAAAGATTATCACTTTTGTTAACTACTTGAATTTTTTTTAGATAATAGAATTATCATGCATTCTTTATCAAATATAATCGAAATTATGAATGATTTTTTTAAAAAAATAAAAATTCTAAATAGGTATTATACTTAAGGTGGTTTTTTTAAAACTAAAATCTATGGTTTATACCAACTTTGCAGGACCAACTTTTATTGTCATTTCAATGTTTCAATAGAGGTAATAGTGATTTCATGGAGAGAGAGAGAGAGAGAGAGAGAGAGAGAGAGAGATAGTAGGGAAAATACTACCGTACAAACGTATGTACCTTACTAGGTACATATGTTGCACGTGCAGTGCACAGCCTCATATCTATAGCAATTAAAAGCAATTTAATTTTACTTATTGACACAAAAGATTCACTGCAATTGAGGAAAGATTCCCTGCAGTTGGGAAAAGATTCACTACATTGCATAAAAATTTCATTAGATCAAAATTAAGATGTAAAACTGCAGAGTAAATGTTGGTATTACGTTGTCCATATTTCACCATTGCCATTGTCGCGCCACAATCGCAATGTGGCTTACATATGCTTATATAGCTTAATGGTGCACATATGCTTCTATAGTTGTGTTGATATGTAGATATTCTTTCCAATGTTTCAGAATGGATATTACTTTGTTGTGTGATTCAATTTCTTGGGAAAGAATGTGAAGATTGTCCATTCTGTTAGTCATAACAATGTGGACAATTGTGTTATTCTTGTTTGTGTCAGCCTCTTGGTAATTTTCTATATTGGCACAAAAGGTTCACTGCAATTGAGGAAAGTTTCATTGCAGTTGGGAAAAGATTCACTGCATTGCATAAAAGATTCATTTGATCAAAATTAAGGATTTCATTATTACAATCGTCTCTTTGGGGAATTTCGTCGAACACCTTATATGCAACGATTTCTGAATTTAAAAATCGCTCTAGGTAGATATACTTTATATTGAATAGATTATAAATAATTGATTCCATGAAGATCTTTTGAGTGTTAGATTCTGCCAACAATGTTCGGATAATCATTCTAGAGGTTTTGTGTTTTTCTGATTTTTTTTTTTTTGGTAGTTTTGGTTGAATTTCACAATAGGACATAATTATTTATTAGGTCCAATTAAACACCTCTTTATATAGGTGTGTATATTACTATGGTACATGGGTATGTACCATAGACTAACTGAGAGAGTAGGACTAGAATTGAGGGAAAATACTACCTTACAAACGTATGTACCTTACTAGGTACATATGCTGCGCGTGCAGTGCACAGCTTCAGACCTATAGCAATTAAAAACAATTTAATTTTACTTGTTGGCACAAAAGATTCACTGCAATTGGGGAAAGATTCCTTGCAGTTGGGAAAAGATTTACTACATTGCATAACAAATTCATTGGATCAAAATTAAGATGTAAAACTGTGGAGTAAATGTTGGTATTACGTTGTCCATATTTCACCATTGTCATTGTCCCGCCACAATCACAATGTGACTTACATATGTTTATATAACTTAATGGTGTACATATGCTTCTATAGTTGTGTTGATATGCAGATATTCTTTCCAGTGTTTCAGAATGGATATTACTTTGTTGTGTGATTCAATTTCTTGGGAAAGAATGTGGAGATTGTCCATTCTGTTAGTCATAACAATGTGGACAATTGTGTTATTCTTGTTTGTGTCAGCCTCTTGGTAATTTTCTATATTACCTTTTCGTCTTTTTGATATGATTGTCTTTTAATATTTGAAGTTACATATCTACAATGTCTTATCTTCCAGCAATCCTCAGAGTTTTTCCTATCATAGCAATCACAACATTCTCATACAAAGCCTCAAAAGAGATGAGATTAACAGTCAATCAGCCTTAAAAAAGGACTTAAATTTGCTTCTTAGTCCAAAAGATTCACTGCAATTGAGGAAAGGTTCCCTACAGTTCGGAAAATATTCACTGAATTGCATAAAATATCTCGATTTTGCTTCTTGGCACAAAAGGTTCACTGCAATTGAGGAAATGTTCCCTACAGTTGGGAAAAGATTCACTGCATTGCATAAAAGATTCATTCGATCAAAATTAACGATTTCGTTATTACAATCGTCCCTTTGGGGAATTTCGTCGAACACCTTACGTGCAACGAATTCTGAATTTAAAAATCACTCTAGGTAGATATACTTTGTATTGAAGAGATGATAAATAATTGATTCGATGAAGATCTTTTATGAGTGTTAGATTCTGCCAACAATGTTCGGATAATCATTCTCGAGGTTTTGTGTTTTTCTGATTTTTTTTTTGGGGTAGTTTTGGTTGAATTTTACAATAGGACATGATTATTTGTTAGGTCCAATTAAACACCTCTTTATATAGGTGTGTATATTACCATGGTACATGGGTATGTACCATAGACTAACTCTAGAATTGAGTTTGGGAAATAGGAACATGGATATAATTCGTGAGGAGTGGCAAGGCGAAGAGGAAGGGAGGGAGAGGAAGAAATAAGAGTTTTATTTTTGAAAAATTTAAAATCAAAATGCGAACTTGGTTTAATTGACTCGCTAACATGTTAAAAAAATTCAAAAATCACAAGTTAGTCAATCCACCATCGTCTATGTATATACAAAAATCGTTTACCTCATGTACTCGGTGAGTCAATGCCCGCCAAAATCAGTGATGATTTGTTAAAAAAAAAACACCCATCAAGAGTAATATTATTAGTACTAGTTTACACCCGTGCAATGCAAGGAATATCTTTTAAATTAAATTTAATTTAAAAGCTATAGAGTCTTCATTTTATAAAATCATTTGTCTCATTACTATTTATGAACATTAAGATAAAATATTGTCTGATTTACTTGGTCGTATAATTAGCAAAATTAGCTCCTTATATCAATGGAAACTTTAATTGGTAAATCAAATCCTTCTCCCCTACGTCTAAGAGTCTCAAATCTCACTAAGTTCAGTTGTAAAGTGGATTATACATGGGAAAACTATCCCACTAAAAGTATGTCCTAATTCATGAAATAATCTGCACAGAGCGTGAGAAAATTGCGATCATGTATCTCTCATATGTAAAATAGTTTTGCCAAGTTATATGCGAAAAATGCCCCTTGCTTTGCATTAGACGACACCATCTCCGAAAATAATTAGATATCGTAATCTCTTTCAAAACAAAGTCATTTCCTCATTTTAATTCCTACTTTTATGCATTATACATCAACCTTTATGGATTGCAAATTTTACGCCATAATGTATCTAACATCTGTGAGTCCCTATAATAACCTATAGAAAAATATGAATCAAAAAATATAACTATATTAAAGACCCTCGCCTAGCTAGAAACATAGAAAGTTGTACATAAATACCTGTATGAGGCTCGAACTCCACTCCACTATACTGAACAATACATTTGCTTCTTCTAATGAGTTGCTTGCTTCTTCTAATGAGTTGCTTTGCTTCCCCTTCTTGTTTATTAGCATCCCTCCTTGTAATATCTTCAAAGAATGTTAATGTTGCAAGACCATCAATTATGACCCAAAAATAGCAGTAGATTTCATAGTCGTTCATTTCTCATGTTGCACAATTACATCACATTCACTGAACTGAGTTCCAAAGGCAAATAAAAATCATCAACGAAAATAATAAATAATTAATCAAAGTAATCATCCCAATCGTGTGATGACATTTTGAATTAAGTTAAAGAAATTAGCAACACATTATTGCATCTTCTTGGAAGTTGCAATGCATGTGATAACATGCACCCACATTAGAGAAAATGCTTTAGTTTTGCTAAGAGTCAAACACTGAGGAACAATAGCAATATCAATTAGAAACCACCTATCAAAGGAAAGTTTGATATCTAAATATAAACTCAAAATAAATCACAAACCACTTACTGCAAAATGAAATCTAAACAAATTTAAAAAATTACATCCAAATTAAAAAATAAAATTACCCCCCTTTCTTGGTCACACCTCACTCTCCTAAAATCCCGAGTTAAGTACTTGAAAGTGTCTAATGTCTTGAATTACTACCCAGTAAGGATCTAAAATTATCATCAAAGTACATAAAAAAACCTATGGTAGAAAACAGAGGTGTAATAGGACCTTAAGAAGGATTAACGTTCTATAAGGACATATAAAGGAAAACAATAACAAAATAGGTGTTATAATATGTAGTAAATATACTATATTTTTAACTCAAAGTGTATGTAATAGTTGAAAAAAAAATTAATCCACCAAAAAAAATGCATACATATTACTACCTTCTCTCATGATTGTTTTGCACAATATCTAATTAGTATAATAAAGGTACTCATAATTAATTCTTCACCACTAATTTTTAATAATGGATTAAATAACTAATAAACTTAAAGTTTTTCATTAATGGTGGAATTTAGGCTCCCTAAATTACTTTGATGAAATAGACACTTCCAATACTTTGTTCAAGTATGCTCTTATTGGTGCAAATATATTCTATTCCATTGCTATGCTCTATTTAAGAATTAAATTTTGACAATATTGGCAAACCCCAATGTCCATATTTTTGTGTCACTGAAAATACAAACCTTTTACTAAAGATATTTCAAGAAATTTTTTTTGGGGGGGGGGGGGGCATCGTTAGGAACTTTTTTCATAACACATTTATTCTTATGTGTGTGTGAGATGATTTTTTAAAAATATAGCGATATCAAATGTAATATCTCTTGAAAATTTGTCGTTAATAATAAGAATTATAGTATAAAATTTATTCTCTTTCATCAAATACTGAACAGTATGTGCCTTTAAATTTCATTATTTTAGTTTTTTTACAGAACTATTTAAAAAGAGATAGCAATTTATGCTAATGTGAAGGCATTATTTTCTAAAAATATATTATAGTCCTTTATTTGTCTTTTTTTTCCCTTCCCAGTTGATCAAAATATTCATCCAAGTCCTTGAAGGACACTTATTTGTACTTGAGGTTCGCATCAGACGGTATTGCAAGACTTCAAGCCTTTCCACAAGTATTCACTCCCAAAATCCCTAATTCAGTGCACATCATGTTAAAAATATGCCCTGCCTTTTGTTCCTCTTAAAGAAAAAGACAAAATTGACCTCAAAACTCGAAATGGATCCATCAACACCCCCTCAGGGTCAAAATACCCTCTAACTAAAATTAAAATTTCCAAAGCCGATTGCCCCTTTCTAGATCAATGAACCGTATTATCATCCTTCCTATCAAAATCTCATACTTTACAAATCAACCACCCCCTCCAAATTCCATTATCTTGACTATCCCATTTGTCATTCTTACACCTCAAAAAACTAAAAGAAATTATGCAATAACACCATCACACAATGCTGGTAGATTCAATCCTAGGCACTAAAAGCAAAAGAAAAAGGAGATTTTCATATGTTCTTCTAGTATTTTCACACCTCCATTGCTTCATCATTATTGTTTGTCTTTTTCTGTTTTCCTTGTACCTATGGATCACAAAAATCCCCAAGCAAATTAGCCAAATTTTTTTTTTGAAAAATTCATCTCGTAAATATTTAACAGGTGACTATCAAAGAAAATTCGGCAATAGGGAATATTAAAGAAGGGATTTACAAAATCAATTGAAGAAATCAATTTCCTGGAGAGAGAGAGAGATAGAGAGTGAGAGAGTAAGTGTGTGTGTGTGTGCACGCGCTTTGATGAGAGAAAAAGACATGCAAAGAATCAACAACCAAAAATATCTAAGCCCCAACATTCAAGTATCACGTACAATCGAAAATATAAGGAGTAGGTAGTTAATTCTCCTAAGTTTGGTTTTTAAAAAATAAATAAAAATAAAGCAATATTTTGCTTGGAGATAGATGACAGTTATAAAAAAAATTTTAAACTTTAAAATCAAGGGTTTAGATTTAACGAGTTGACAATATTTGTGGCTAAGATTGCATCAATTCCCGCAAATCACTCTCGTGTTAATATTTTAGGGTTTTCCAAATAATGCTATTAATATAGTGCAGATACATAGACATATTAAATGCAAAATCAAATACTTAGATTTAATAGATGATTAATTTTTATGACCGAGATTACATCAAACCTGCAAATTACACATGTTGTGGCTAGCATTTTAGATTTTCCCAAAGATAATAACTTTTTTTAACTGCTCGAATTTTTTTTACATAATATAATTATCATGTATCCTTTATCGAATATAACCTAAATTATGAGCGATTTAAAAAAAATTATAAATGGGTATTTTACTTAGATAAGATGGTTTTTTTTTTAAAAACTAAAATCTACGGTTTTGATTTAATGAATAAATATAACTACCTATTTTTTTTTTCCAAAATAATTGGATTATCATATATCTTTTATTATGTATATTCGAAATCATGGGGGATTTTTTAAATAAAATAAAGATATATCTTAACTTTAAAATCGATTGCTTAGATTTAATGCATAAATAATTTTTATGGTAAAGATTACATCAAGTCCTACAAATCATCCTTGTTGCACCATTCTAGGGTTTCGTACAGATTACTATTATAATAGTACTACTATAGACCCATACGATGCACAGACTATCTTTTAAATTAAATTTTAATTTAAAAACTATGCAGTATTCCTTTTATAAAATCACTTGTCTGATAAATATTGTAGAATATTAAGTAAAACAGTGTCTGATTTTCTTGATCTTATAATTAGCGAAATTGACTTTTTCAACCAATGAAAACTTTAATTGGCGAATCAAATCCTTCTTCCCTGTCTAAAAGTCTCAAATCTCATTAAGTTAGGTTGTAAACTGGATTATACCTGGGGAAGGTAACCCAGTAAAAGTAGGCATTGATTCATGAAATAATCAGCGCATAGCATGAGTCAGTTGGGATCATGTATTACTCACGTATAAAATAGTTTTGTTATGTTATGAACAAAAAATACCCCTTCCTTTACATTAGACGATACTACTTTCGAGAATAATTAGATATCAAAATCTCTTTCAAAACAAAGTCATTTCCTCCTTTTAACTGCTATGATTATGCATTGTATATTGACCTTTATGGAATGCAAATTTTACACCATAATGTATCTAACATTTGATACTCCCTATGATAACCCATAAAACAAATATGAATAAAAAAATATAACGTATATTAGAGACCCTCACCTAGCTATAAACATAGAAAATTATGCATAAATTCTTATGGTTATTAGAGAAGCAGTTCTAAAGTAAATTGAAGAAATCCATTGCCTGGAGAGAGGGAGAGAGAGAGAGAAAGAGAAAGAGAGTGTGTGTGCGTGCGTGCGTGCTTTGATGAGAGAAAGAGACGTACACAGAATCAACAGCCTAAAGTATCTAAAGCCCCGACATTTATGTATCACGTATAATCGAAAATATGAGGAGTAGGTAGTTAACTCCCCTAAGTTTTGTTTTTAAAAAATAAACAAAAATAAGTAAGTGTTTTGCTTGGAGAGAGTCGGCAGTTACAAACTATTTTTTTTAAACTTTGAAATCAAGGGTTTAGAATTAATGAGTTAACAATATTTGTGGCTACACCAAGTTCCCCAAATCACTCTCGTATTAATATTTTAGGGTTTTCCAAATATTGTTATTAATATAACGTAGATAGATAGATAGATTAGATACAAAATCAAAGGCCTAGATTTAATAGACGACTAATTTTTATGGTTGATATTGCATCAAATCCTGTAAATTACTCCCGTTGTAGCTAGCATTTTAGGTTTTTTCAAAGATTATCACTTTTGTTAACTGCTTGAATTTTTTTTAGATAATAAAAGTATCATGTATTCTTTATCAAATATAATCGAAATTGTGAAAGATTTTTTTAAAAAAATAAAAATTATAAATAGGTATTATACTTAGATAAGGTGGTTTTTTAAAACTAAAATCTATGGTTTATACCAACTTTGCAGGACCAACTTTTATTGTCATTTCAATGTTTCAACAGAGGTAATAGTGATTTCATGGAGAGAGAGAGAGAGAGAGAGAGAGAGAGAGAGAGAGTAGGACTAGAATTGAGTTTGGGAAATAGGAACTTGGATATTGTAAACATAAATTTCGAGCCTGCAATAAATTAGACAAGAAATTGAGCAACAAACTGATTTTTTATATTTATATCAAAGAATGGGTTCAATCTCTGTATAATTGTTACAAGAACAAGTATAATAAATCCTCTGATTCAATCTCCTTGGGTAGTCTTGAATGAATTTGATCTTGAGAGATAGCCTAAGAGGCTTAATCTCTATCAAGATACGAATGTAATCTTTGTGCGTAGACGACACGTGTTTGGAGTGCTTGTTGTCTTCTACTAGAGAAAAATCTTGAGCTCTTGAGAGTTTTTCTAAAAATGCCGACCCTTGAATGAGGGGGTTCACTCCCTTTTTATAAAGAACTCGGAGTTGGGGTTTTCCTTCTCGTCTCTATTAAAAGGAATAATCATTTCTTTTCTGCATCATTTATGCCACGTGGTACTTTTTAATTGGCCACAATACATTTCCGTTAAATATTTAATTTAATGAAATGTCGTGACCAATTTAACACGTGGCATGATATAATTGGCCACAATAAAAGTGTTTATTTCTTACACGTGGCGGCTCTTGGTTGATCCGAAAAAATTTATAGTCTACAAATGCCCCCTCGAGACTAAGTCACGCACACAACCATGGTGTTTAAGCGTGATTGAAGTCTCGATTATATTTTTTTATTTTTCTTTAGTAGGCTCTGCATAATATTTGGTGTGATTTTGAGGGATGCAATCTTTAAAATATTTATTTCTCTTGCCCAAAATATAAAGATTTGCTAATGTAATTGAATATCTTTTCTTAATTTAAAAAACACAAAACCCTACATATATATATATATATATATATATATATATATATTTTCCGCAAAACTCTCTACCTCTCCTTTTCCTCTCTCCCTTTTCTCTTTCTCTTTCTCTTTCTCTTTCTCTTTCTGCGCCACGCTGGCAGAGAAATTGCTGAAGCAGCATCAAGAAATTCAGAAGCAGAAGAACACTTCATTACTAATAGTTTGACATAGCAACACTTGAAGGTAATTTCACCATCAATTGTTCCAACGCCTTGCTGCGTGTTCCTTCTTCTTGCGTCATTGTTTTCTTTTCTTCTTTTGTTTCCTTTTTCCTTTTTTTTGGGGGGGTCCTTTTTTTTTGTCTTTGGCGTCCTGCTTTTCTTCTTCTTCGGGTTTTTTTTTTGGGTTGTGCGTAATTCCCTTTGTTTTTTTTTTGTTTTTTTTTGTCTCAACCTATGTCGTTTTGCACCCTTTATTTTATGTTGGAATCTCTAATAATTGATTGTGGTTAACCTTTGAATGCTTAACCCTGTGGGTGCATCAACGGGTTAATCTTGAATCGCCCTAAGGCGAGCTTCCCAAAGGTGAAATTTCTCAAGAGACGAATTTGATTTAGTATCGGTTAACCTTTGAATGCTTAACCCTTTTGGGTGCATCAACGGGTTAACCTTGAATCCTCCTAAGGCGAACTTCCCAAAGGCGAAAATTCTCAAGAGACGAATTTGATTTGATATCGGTTAACCTTTGAATGCTTAACCCTTTTGGGTACATCAACGGGTTAACCTTGAATCCTCTTAAGGCGAAGTTCCCAAAGGCGAAAATTCTCAAGAGGCGAATTTGATTAGATATCGGTTAACCTTTGAATGCTTAGCCCTCTTGGGTGCATCAACGGGTTAACCTTGAATCCTTCTAAGGCGAACTTCCCAAAGGCGAAAATTCTCAAGAGGCGAATTTGATTTGATATCGGTTAACCTTTGAATGCTTAACCCTCTTGGGTGCATCAACGAGTTAACCTTGAATCCTCTTAAGGCGAACTTTCCAAAGGCGAAAATTCTCAAGAGGCGAATTTGATTTAATATCAGTTAACCTTTGAATGCTTAACCCTCTTGGGTGCATTAACGGGTTAACCTTGAATCCTCATAAGGCGAACATCCCAAATGCGAAAATTCTCAAGACGCGAATTTGATTGGATATCGGTTAACCTTTGAATGATTAACCCTTTTGGGTGCATCAACTGGTTAACCTTGAATCCTCCTAAGGCGAACTTCCCAAAAGCGGAAATTCTCAAGATACGAATTTGATTGCTGAAGATCCATTGCTTGCATTTGTGCCCCCTTTTCTTTTTTTCTTTTTTTTTCTTCTTTTTTTTTGTTTTTGTTTTGCTCTTTTTTTTTTGTTTTTTTTGTTTTTTTTTTTGGTGTTCCCCATCCGATTATTGAACTGTTCATGCAACAAGTCTTACAACTCAATTCTCTTTATTCTTACTATGGATGCAGGTCTATTCAAAATGGTCACTTTCGTTGATAAAACTACTAACGGGCGACGTTATCTACACATCCAACCCAGTGAAAATGACACAGATGGGGAAGAGACAAAGTTGCTTATCCGCAATCCTATAATGTCCTTGTGCAAGTCTGATTGTGCTAGAGGACCTCTGAGCCTTCCTTGGTGGTCCACGGAGAATCTGAAGACATGCGAAACGTTTTTGCTCTCTTCTCACATTAAAATGAAAAAGAACCTCACCTCTTACCAATTGCTACGTCATGACATAGAGTCCGAGCGCAAATCATGGGCTAAGTTACCGTTGCATGGGGAATTTTCTTACAAACCGCTTTATTGGGAGTGGTTAGAGGATATCGTCGTTCGTTGCAAGGACAAACTCACAACCCTTCATTTGTTTGATGCTCTGTATGCTTCGCTCTTCCTTTATGACCGATGCTCAAATCTCATCCGAGCAGTGTGCGAGCATTGGTGTCCTGAAACAAACACATTGCATACTTCTAAAGGCGAGGTGTCCTTATCTATCTTCGACATTTACAGCTTCCTTGGGTTGCCAATCTCGGGGCGCCTTTATGATGAAGTTGTCCCTACCCAGCGGGAACTCGCAAGCAAGCTTCCGTTGGGTTGCACTTATCTATTCATTGTTTACCACAACCTTATGCAAGGTTGCAAGGGCAAACCTACCAAAGAGTAATGGATTTCCTTTTGGTTTCGGGGACGCAGCAAGTACCATGTTTTCAAGAAGCCTGATCAAGACAGCCAAATCCCTCAACCAGGAATATTGTCTCCCCTTACCGACACAGGAGCCCGAGGGTGGAGTGATTATCAGGCTATTTTTGACGAGTTAGGAGTGGCCACTGGCCAGTGCACTGAGACCTTTCTAGCTGTATTTCTTTCCTGTTGGCTATGCACATTTATCTTACCAGTTAGAGATGCTGGTTGCATACGTCCAGGTACTTTCAGCATCGCATCCTTGATGGCTTCCGGTGTAGGTTATTGCCTCCCTACAGCGGTTCTTGCGAGTATCTACAAGGGGCTGAACGAGCTCTCTCGTTCTTCACATCCTGGTAGAGGTGGGGGGCACTTTTCTACTCATTTCCTTTACACTTGGTTAGCCAAAAACTTTGATGCATACGAGCTAGTCAGTGAGGCTTTCTCCAGTCCAGGGATGGTGAAGTTTAGTGGTCTCGGTCGAGCCAAGTCGTTTCAGCCTGAAGAGGCTCGGGAGCTCATTGGTTCTGGCAGAGGCTTTCGCTGGCATTCGTCCGTCATCAACCAACTCAGGGAGATTCTCGTGGATGATGCCAAGCTATCAAGGGCTGACTTCGCTTACTTTGTCAGCGTTCGTTCGAGTTTTGTCGCCTACCGTTGTGAAGACAGCCTCGTTATGGAACACTATTGCCCGGACCGGTTCAGTAGACAATTTGGTTTCTATCAGGATGTTCCTGCTGATCTGGACTTCGATAATCTTCCTGATTCTGAAGCAATGCTTCGTTATCACCAAACACTTACGCGCTATGGAACAGGGTCTCAAGTCTTACTTCCTGAGCGATGCAAATTACTCGAGAGAAATACCACTCGCGCATTTCGTGAATGGTGGTCCAAGATGTTCTTTTCTTCGACTTGCAGTCCACATGCCAGTGATTCTAAGAGAAAACGAAGTGATCTATTTGACACGAACACTTCCAAGGATGAAGGCAAAATTGGCTCTAAACCCAAGTTGAAGATTGTTCGTTCTGGAAAGCCTCTAGAGCCTTTTGTTCCATCGACGGGGGATGGTCCCTCCAGTGTCAAGATTCCAGGAATAGATGTTATCATCCCAGCAACGCCCATCCCTGCAATCCCTATTCAGAGCATTGCACCACTACCACAGGTAACGAATAAGATTAAAGGACCTTTTCAAATCTCCATCTTATTGAGACATATAGGCATAATGTAAACCTGAGATTAATCTTGCTGCGAATGGTCAGGATGAAACACCTATCGAAGTTTGTGAGCCAACTACAGAAAAGGTAACTGAGCTTCCCCCAGAAGGTGCTGAGAATATCATGGATATCCTCAATTCTGAACCTAATCCTACTGAATGCATGGTACTCTCTTTTCTTTTCTCATAAATAGAAACACGATTTATTTGCAAATGTGTTTTTCACCTTCTTCGTCCTTGTATACATCTTCTCTTCTTTTTCTTGTTTTTTTTTTTGACAGGGAGAAAGTGATGATGTGAACTTCAAGGAGGAATTGGCACACGTTCCTCTGCCATCAGGAAGTCAATGTTTCCCATCGATTGGACGAATACCATCATTTGGTAATGATTTATTTGATGGTAGGTCAAGATTAGTTGACTCGCGAGGTGTTTGCTCCCTGGAGGATGATGAGGTCGAGTCCATCCGTAGAGTCAATGCGCCTTCACTGGTACCTTGCCCACACCGCCCTTTGAGGACTCTCCAAGGGGGAATTTCTGTCTTCAATGCTGAAACCGTTATAAAGGAGGTGGATAGGAATGTTGCGCGAGTATTTGGTAAAGCCGTACTTGACAAGGTGTGTCGTACCCTTTTTGATGGGCTTCATTCTCTTAAAGGCGATTTTGACAGCCTTTATGCCACTATCCTTCAAAGAGGTGTCGACGTCGCTCCTTTAGAGAGCAAGGTTGAAGGGTTGATCAAGCAAGCATGTGACTTCAAGGACCTGCAACAGAGCTACTCCGGTCGAACATCTGCTGAAGAACATGATACTTGTTGCATGGAGGTGCAAGGTAAGCTTGATGAGGCCTCTCGGCTGCTGAACATAGAGGGCGCTCATTATGAAGCGAAGACGGCCGAACTGAAGCATGTTGAATCGAGACGTCAGGAACTGCTGAAAGAACTTCAACTTTTGGAAGAACAACAGAAAGATCTTAGCTCTCAGGTGGTGGCCAGCGAGCATTTGCTTCAAGAAGCTGAGTAGGAGGTCATTGACTTGCAAGGTCAGATTGACATACTTAACGCCACTGAAGTTATGGATGCAGCCACAAAAGCTAGTTTAGAGAAGGCTGAAGCCTACATAAAGGAGTCTTTTGAGGATTTAAAGAATTTTCAATGGGATCCATAGTTCACTCCCCCCTTTTTTGACATGGACTTGTAATGCACCTTGCACTTTTGATGTAAGCTTGGTATCTAACAATGCGAATTTTCTTTTATCCCTTGATGCACATGTGTCTTTGATTGATTTTCCTTGTGATTTGGATCCCACAATTATCAGTTGAAGGGAACCTTAAAGGATCAAGTCATATGTAATTCAAGGTGCAAGACTTTTTTTTTTATTATTATTTAGCCGTTCACAGTTTATACTCTTGCAAGCCAGGAGTAGTACAATGGAGTTTAACTTAAAAGCGTGAACAGTTTAGGCTCATGTTTAGGAGTTTACATGTACTAATACATTAAGGATAGTATAATTTTAGGAACTTGTCATTTATCGGCCCAACTCGCACTCCGTCAGCACCGACAATCCTATAAGCTTCGTTGGTGTAGGCTTCTCGAATCACGTAGGGGCCATCCCACTTGGAAGTGAACTTGCTTCCAGTCTTGTGTGGGATGATGATTGGCCTTCTTACCGCGAGCACTTGATCTCCAATTTGAAATGAACGCGGTCGTACCTTTTTGTTGAAGGCTCGTGATAAGCGAGCTTGATAGCATTCTAAATTTTGTTGCGCTAGAAGTCTTTTCTCATCAGGGGCCTCGAGTTCTACCAAGCAAAGCTTGTGATTTTCATCTTCGGTCAAGCCTTCTTGCATGACGATACGGAGTGAAGGGATTTGGAGTTCCAAAGGCAATACTGCTTCGACCCCATATACCAGAGCGAAAGGGGTTGATTGGGTTGGCGTCCTATACGTGGTTCTGTATGCCCAAAGAGCCTCCCCTAATCTTTCATGCCAATCGCGTTTTGACTTTGCCACCACTTTGCTTAGTAGGTTACCAAGTGTCTTATTGAAAGCTTCCGCCAGCCCATTTGCAGGTGCGTTGTACATTGAAGATTTGCGCTGGCCAAACTTAAACTTTTCGCAGAGGGCAGTCACCAGCTTATTGACAAATGGTTTGCCGTTGTCAGTGATAATATATCGAGGCACCCCATATCGGTAGATGATATGGGTTCGAATAAAATCAACGACATTTTCTTTTTTGACCTCTCTGAGTGGGATTGCTTCTGCCCATTTGGAAAAGTAGTCAGTTGCTGCCAAGATGTATGAGTGGCCAACAGAAGATTTTGGATTGATAGGGCCCATAACATCAAGCCCCCAAGCTTCAAACGCCCAAGATGCCACAGTTGAATGGAGTGGCTCCGGAGGTTGATGAATAAAATTTGCATGAAACTGGCAAGGCTCGCACCTTTTTGCATAGTCCATGCAGTCTTGCACCATGGTAGGCCAGTAGTAACCCATCCTCTTGATTCGATCATGCAATTTGGGTCCTGCCTGGTGTGCACCACATATTTCTGAGTGTGCTTCCTCCATTGTTTGCCTTGCTTCTTCGTCTCCCAAGCATCGTAACCAAATGCCAAGGAAGGAACGTCGATAAAGAGTCTCATTGAAGTAAAGGAAGCGGGGAGCTCTTCGTTGGATTTCTATCTTATGCCTTGGGTCGTTAGGGAGCCTCCCATGCTGCAGGTAATCAATGAGTGGTTGGCGCCAGTCTTCTTCGTCTACCTCCTGGGCACTAACCGCATTGATCTCTTCCTCATACTCTTCAGCGAGAGGTGCAACGACCCATCGATTGCAGACAGGGACATTCATATTTTTCTCTGCCCCCAGTGCCAAAGTGGCTGCAAGGTTTGCAACCGCATCAACCACCTTATTGGCACTCCTAGGAACATGTTCTAACTTAACGGTTTCAAGCTTGCTTAACAATCGCGAGGCATACTTGTAGTACGAAACGAGGTCATCTTTCTTGACTTCATACTCTTCGAGGAGTTGTTTGATGACCAATTGCGAGTCGCCATAGATGTCGAGATCTTTGATTCCTATTCCAATAGCCATTTGAAGGCCCAAGATTAATGCCTGGTACTCAGTCGTGTTATTTGAGCATAACTGTGTTAACACGAATGAGTAGGTGAGGACATGCCTTTCAGGAGAGATAAACACTACACCGGCGCCAGCTCCATCGCTTCTTGCAGCTCCGTCAAAGTACATTTCCCAAGGCAGGAGGATATCGACAAAGAGCACATCTTCACCTGGTAAGTCATCGTTTAGCTTCCACTCATCAGGAATTGGGTGATCGGCTAGAAAGTCTGCCAGTGCTTGCCCCTTGACCGCTTTTTGTGGCACATAGACAAGATCATGCTGCTTTAAGATCATAGCCCACTTTGCAAGCCGCCCATTGAGGACTGGCCTCGATAGAATGTACTTGATGGGATCGACTTTAGAAACCACATGCACTGTATACGCCTGCATGTAATGTTTGAGTTTTTGAACGGTAAATACAAGTGACAAACAGATCTTTTCCATGGGTGAATACTTTAATTCAGCGCCCACCAATGTACGGCTTAAGTAATACGTAGCTACTTCTTTTCCTTCCTCATTCATTTGAACACACAGTGCTCCCAATGATTGTTCTTGAGCTGCGATGTAGAGTATAGGAGGCTTGCCAGGGACTGGTGCTCCCAATACCGGAGGGTTCGACAGATACTTCTTGATTTTCGTGAAGGCTTTGCGGCATGACTCGTCCCGATCAAAAGGTGCTCCTTTTTTCATGAGGTGGCTGAAAGGATGACAACGTCCAGCTAGATTTGATATGAACCTTCGAATATATGCTAGGCGACCTTGAAGACCACGAAGCTCTTTGAGATTCTTAGGCTCGGGCATATCTTGGATTGCTTTGATCTTCGATTGATCAATCTCGATCCCTTTATGGTGGACGACAAAGCCCAAGAATTTCCCAGAAGTGACTCCAAATGCACATTTGAGTGCGTTCATCTTCAACTGACATTTCCGCAAACGTTCGAATACGTTACGAAGATCTGGAGTATGGTCGCATTTCTTTTTAGATTTGACCACCAAGTCATCGACATAACACTCAATTGTCTTGTGGAGCATATCATCAAAAATATTTTGCATTGCCCTTTGATATGTTGCCCCGCATTCTTTAAGCCAAAAGGCATCACCTTGTAACAAAAAATGCCTTTGGGTGTGCGAAAGGCTGTGGCCTCCTAGTCTTCTGGCACCATTTGGATTTGATTATACTCTGTAGTACAATCCATGAATGATAAGGCCTCGTGCCCCGTAGTCGAATCAACCATGAGTTCAGTGACAGGAAGCGGAAAATCGTCCCTTGGACATGCGTCATTGAGATCCCGAAAGTCTACGCAGATGCGAAGTTGTCCATTTTTCTTCCTTACAGGGACAATGTTTGCGATCCAGGTTGGGTATTTTACCTCCCGAACGAACCCTGCTTCAATGATTTTATTGACTTCTTTTTCAATTTCAGGTACCAACTCTGGACGGAAACGTCGTTGGGGCTGCTTCTTTGGAGACACTCCTCTTTTGATGGACAAGCGATGAACAGTAACTTTGGGATTAAGCCCTAGCATTTCTTTATAGCTCAATGCGAACACGTCCTCATATTCCGAGAGGAGATTGAAGTACTGACTTTCTTCCTCGGGCGTCAGCAACGAACTTATATAAATGGGGCGAGGTTCGTCTGTGGTGCCAAGATTCAATTCTTTCAGATCATCGACCGTAGCTTGCCCCCCGTCTTCAAGGGTTTTAGGAGTCTCTGCAAGCTCCGTTTCTGAGTCTGAATTCTCGCATTCTCGACATGTGATATGGTGAGAGGAGGCCATTTCACCTTGCTCTTCCTCCTCGTTCGAGTCAGGGTTACTTTGTTGACCAGTGAGAATCACAGTGCGCCTTTTCACTCGCAATGAGCCTTCCGTCTTGACGTCCAAGGTTGAAAGTCGTTTCATCCGTGAAGGAATAGAACTCCGTGCTTGTTCTTTCGTCGCCCCGGGATTTTGACTGGCTGTAACGGTGTGTAACCAAGTCCAACTTTGGAGACACTCACTGAACCTCCCTGCTCTTGGATCATTTTTTGAGTATCATTAAGGCCATGAGGCTTGACTTCAATTACCTTCCCTAAGGTAGCTGGGTTTTGGAAGTTATAACCAGCTCTTTCCATAAGCTTGTATGCATTTGGATCAAATCTGTCCTTGGTGCGCGTATGCGGCAACACCTCTTCTTCTTTCAACAAAGCCTTAGAAGAGGAAACGAACCCAGGGAGGGGGTGTCTGCTCACCTTTGGTTGGTTCATGTTTTGCGTTGGCAACATAACACTTTCTTTACGAGTGTTCAAGTTGGCCTCGCTATCCTTCTTCATAGCCTTACCTTCCGTATTTCCATGTACAGCACCACTGAAAGGTGATTCTCCTTCCCTACGACGGGATTTCGGAACATACCTCAAAATCGGTGTCATGGAGTTTGTTGAAGCAGCCACCTGTTTTGCGACTTGTTTAGCGGGTTGCGTCTCACTTGCCTTTTCATCGTCTTCTTTGCCTTGTTGTTGTTGCTTCACACCATCGTGTTCTGTGGTTGTTAGCGGATTCTTGGTAACTTTTGAGTCACCTGTGGAGGCAATCGTTGATATCATCATCTCTTTAGGTGTTGCAGCTTCTTCAAAGAATTTAGCATCAGCGAAATGTGACTCTGCTTTAGTAAATGGCCTAGCATCCTATCAATCTTTCTTTCTCCTCCATAATAGTACTTGAGGCATTGATGGACAGTTCAAGCTACTATTCCATGCTCATGAAGCCATGGTCGTCCGAGCAACAACTTGTAGGAAGTCTTAGAGTCAATTACATGGAATATCGAAGATGTCGATAGGTCTCCCATTATAAGTTCCAGGCGGATCATACCAATCGCGCGTTGACTCTCTAGGCCAAATCCCTGGATCACCATTCGGCTCTTAGAAAGCTCTTCCACTGTGATTCCCAAGTCGTTCATCGTAGACTTAGGCATGATGTTAACAGCTGACCCTCCATCTACAAGGATTCGTCTGACTTTTTGCTCCCTGATGTAACCGGTGACTAACAGGGGGCGGTTGTGAAGCTTGGAGCCCAACAACAGGTCATCATCAGTAAAAGTGATGACGGTGTTGCAAGCAGCATAATGAGCAACATCTTTCACTGGTTGACCTACACTTTTCACCTTGTCAACATAAAGCTTTGGGTGCTGCAAGGCAGCAACAATCTGTTGACGTATCTCTTTTGGCAAGCTGAAGATTTGCCTCCAATCGTCACAGATTGGTAGGGTCTCTAGACTAGTTAGAGTCTCACCATCATTTTTGGGATGTTTTTCTAACTTTGCTTCATTCTCATCTTCCTCATCCTCCAGCTCATAACACGAAGTCATGTTAACAGTAATCTTCTCAAAAAATTTCACTGGAAAAAATTCCTTCAGTGTGATAGGAACGAGCGGCTCCTGCTCGAGTAAGTCAATAGGTTGGACTTCCTGTCTCTTGCTAGCCTTTGGCTTTTTCTTGCTCTTCGCACACTGAGAAGTCTTCCTCCCGCCTTGTCTCTTTCTTTGGCGAAGGGGCGGTGGCTGAGCTTGTTTTGGATTCCTTGGCCTCCTTCGAGTGACAAGCGTCCACCCTTCTTCGTCTTTGGCCGGATTGGAATTTGTCTCCATCACTGGTCCCCTAATCGTCAAAGGAACAACGATAGGTTCCAAGCTTCCAAACTGAATGGTGAATAGTACTTGAGAGCGGACTGCGCTACTCTCCCCTTGCTGACAAGATCGAGTAGGCCTTTGTTGCCCTGATGGAGAAGAGTACTCCACATCAGCAGAAACATGATTGGCCTCGACGGAGTCATCCAGGTCCAATATGATCTTTCCATCTCTAGCTAGTTGCATAATGCGCTCTTTGAGAGTAATGCATTTCTCTAAAGGATGGCTAACAACCCTGTGATAGCGACAGTACTTCGGGTCACTTGTCCTTCCAGCTTCTTCTGGTCGCTTAGGTTCAGGGAGTTCGATGATCCTATTCTCAAGTAGATCATCCAGCATTCCTGACAAGTCTGAATCAGGAAACGGGTGCCTCTTTTCTTGGAGCTCTTTTAACGTTGGTCGCTTACGTCCAATGTCCCTCGAGGATGTTCCTTTCTTTTCTTCTGGCCTAGATTTGCCTGAAATCCGTACAGGCTCCTCAACAGAAGTGGCCATGGATTCCTTTGCGGGCGCCTTGGAAGACTTTGAGCTCTTCTTGATCTCACCTTTGTCCTTCTTGAACTCATATGAGGAGGACGGCTTGCTGCGACAGTTTGCTATCGTCATCTCCATATCAAGTGCCTTTGTAGCTAGCTCTTGAAAGGTCCTAGGCTTGCTCATCTGCAAGACATAAAGTAGGTCCCACTATATGCCTTGAGCGTACATCTCGACGGCGGAGGCCTCAGACAGACGGTCTTTGCATTCGAGGCTGAGAGATCTCCAGCGGTTGATGTAATCAAGGACCGGCTCATCTTTCCACTGCTTAGTATTTGTCAACTTTGTCATACTTACAGTGCGCTGGGTACTATAGAACCTGTTAAGGAATTCATGTTCCATTTGTTCCCAGCTATTTATAGACTCGGCCTCTAGGTCCGTGTACCAATCGAAGGCGATTCCTTTGAGAGACCGAACGAACTGCTTCACCAATCTGTCTCCCTCGGTGCCAGCATTGCTGCACGTCTCAATAAAATGGGCGACGTGCTGTTTGGGATTGCACTTACCATCAAATTGGTTGAACTTAGGGGGCTGGTATCCATGAGGCATTCGAAGAGCATCGATCCTTTTTGTATAAGGTTTTGTGTACAGATGCATCTTGTGAGATCCTCCCCCTAATTGGGCTTTAACAGCATTCGCGATCAGGCTTTGAATCTGTTCAGTAGACATCGACGCCAATAAGGACTCCTTCTTCTTCATACGGTCGTCATCAGAGCCTTCATTGCGGTTAGACTCCTTGTCGGACTCTTCTTTGTCCGAGCCTTTGCTAGAAGATTCGAATAACCGCTGCTCCAGCTTTTTCATCAGAGTAGCAATCTATTCACTTTGGCGCTTGATTTGAGCGTCTTTCTCTAAGTTTTCTTTAGCGAGCCTCTCCAATGTTGCTTTCATATCCGCGAGTTGTTCTTCTACGTTGGTCGCCTTCGTCACCATGGCTGGCATAATAACAGAATTGGCGGATTCGGTCTCCGATTCAGCGGCCAACTGTCTTGGCGATGCCGATGAGGAGTCACTGCTAGTATAGCCATGATCTTCCTCATCGAAAGGTTCGAAGGTATGGTTTGCCTGAGTTTGGAGCTCGCCCACCTCCTGACGTCCTGTGGGGTGCATTTTGAAGCCTGCAACAGATTTTTGCCTCAAAGGATGCGAATGGACTTTGTTGACTCCTTCAGGTAAGTTGGAGTCGAGGCTTGGGATCCCACGAGACTGTGACGGTACGATCCCAACCGATTGTTTTATGGCAATCACAACAGCAACTTTTGCCATACTTTGAGTCATAACTCCGCCAGACGTAACGCTAGCGGTTGTTGATCCCTGAGATGTGGATCGCACAGCTTTCCTTGAAGGTTAAGGGATGGTGTTCTTTGGGGCCATGTCGTCTTCGAAGGAATGTAGAGTTCGTGGTTTGGAGAAAGAGATGAGAGGCAGAGAATGTCCCACCGAGCGTGCCAAATTTGTAAACACAAATTTCGAGCCTGCAATAAATTAGACAAGAAATTGAGCAACAAAGTGAATTTTTATATTTATATCAAAGAATACGTTCAATCTCTGTATAATTGTTACAAGAACAAGTATAATAAATCCTCTGATTCAATCTCCTTAGGCCCTCTCTCAAGATCAAATTCATTCAAGACTACCCAAGGAGATTGAATCAGAGGATTTATTATACTTGTTCTTGTAACAATTATATAGAGATTGAACCTATTCTTTGATATAAATATAAAAATTCACTTTGTTGCTCAATTTCTTGTCTAATTTATTGTAGGCTCGAAATTTGTGTTTACAGATATAATTCATGAGGAGTGGCAAGGTGAAGAGGAAGGGAGGGACAGGAGGAAATAAGAGTTTTATTTTTGAAAAATTTAAAATCAAAATGCAAACTTGGTTTAATTGACTTGCAAACATGCTAAAAAAATTCATAAATCACAAGTTAGTCAATCCACCACCATCTATGTATATACAAAAACCATTCACATTATGTACTCAGCGATTCAATGCCTGCCAAAATCAGTGATGATTTGTTAAAAAAAAAAACACCCATCAAGAGTAATATTATTAGTACTAGTATAGACCCGTGCAATGCAAGGAATATCTTTTAAATTTAATTTAATTTAAAAGCTATAGAGTATTCATTTTATAAAATCATTTGTCTCATAACTAGTTATGAACATTAAGATAAAACATTGTCTGATTTACCTAATCGTATAATTAGCAAAATTAGTTTTTTTGTATCAATGGAAACTTTAATTGGTAAATCAAATCCTTCTCCCCTACGTCTAAAAGTCTCAAATCTCACTAAGTTCAGTTGTAAAGTGGATTATACGTAGGAAAACTAACCCATTAAAAGTATGTTCTAATTCATGAAATAATCAGCACATGGCGTGAGAAAATTGGGATCATGTATCACTCATATGTAAAATAGTTTTGCCAAGTTATACGCGAAAAATGCCCCTTGTTTTGCATTAGACGGCACCATCTTCGAGAATAACTAGATATCTTAATCTCTTTCAAAACAAATCCATTTCCTCCTTTTAACTCATACGTTTATGCATTATATATTAACCTTTATGGATTGTAAATTTTACGCCATAATATATCTAACATCTGCGTCTCCCTATAATAACGTATAGAAAAATATGAATAAAAAAATATAACTATATTAGAGACCCTCGCCTAGTTAGAAACATAGAAAGTTATACATAAATTCTTGTATAGGTTTCGAACTCCACTCCACTATCCATTTGTTTCTTCTAATGAGTTGCTTTGCTTCCCCCTTCTTGTTTATTAGCATCCCTCTTTGTAATATCTTCAAAGGATGTTAATGTTGCAAGACCTTCAATTATGACCCAAAAATAGCAATAAATTTCATAGTCGTTCATTTCTTATGTTGCACAATTACATCACATTCCCGGAACCGAGTTCCAAAGGCATATAAAAATCATCAAGGAAAACAATAAGTAATTAATCAAAGTAATCATCACAATCGTGTGATGACATTTTGAATTAAGTTAAAGAAATTACCAACACATTATTGCATCTTCTTGGAAGTTACAATGCATGTGATAACATCCACCCGCATTAGAGAAAATCCTTTAGTTTTGCAAAGAGTCAAACACTGAGGAACAATAACAATATCAATTAGAAACCACTTATCAAGGGAAAGTTTTATACCTATAAACTCAAAATAAATCACAAACCACTTATTGCAAAATGAAATCTACACAAATTAAAAAATTACATCCAAATTAAAAAATAAAATTACCCCCCTTTCTTAGTCACACCCCACTCTCCCAAAATCCCGAGTTAAGTACTTGAAAGTGTCTAATGTCTTGAATTACTAGTCAATAAGGACCTAAAATTAGCATCAAAGTATATAAAAAATCTATGGTATAAAAAAGAGGTATAATAGGACCTTAAGCAGGATTAATGTTGTATAAGGACATATAAAAGAAAACAATAACAAAATAAGAGTTATAAAATGCAGTAAATATACTATATTTTTAACTCAAAGTGTATGAAATAATTAAGAAAAAAATTAATCCACCTAAAAAAATGCATACATATTACTGCCTTCTCTCATGATTTTTTCTCACAATATCTAAGTAGTATAATAAAGGTACTCAGAATTAATTCTGCACCACTAATTTTTAATAATGGATTAAATAACTAATAAACTTAAAGTTTTTCATCAATGGTAGAATTTAGGCTCCCTAAATTACTTTGATGAAATAGCCACTTCAAATACTTTGTTCAAGTATGCTCTTATTGGTGCAAATATATTCTATTCCATTGCTATGCTTTATTTAAGAATTAAATTTTGACAATATTGGTATACCCCAACCTCCATATTTTTGTGTCACTGAAAATACAAACTTTTTACTAAAGATATTTCAAGAAATTTTTCTGTGGGGGGGGCATCATTAGGAACTTTTTTCATAACACATTTATTCTTGTGTGTGTGTGAGATGAATTTTTAAAAATATAGCGATATCAAATGTAATATCTCTTGAAAATTTGTCGTTAATAATGTAATAGCCCGATCTTAAATCATTTTTATTTATTTAATTAAGCCATGTTATTCATTTTTCTTATTTATTTATCTCATTTAATTATCCCGGTTGGGAGAATTCATTTTGGGCCCTATTTTGCAATTCGAGTTTCATTTACCGAAAATAATTTTTCGGAGAAATTGATATTAGGCCTCAATGATTATGATTTAAAAGATTAAATTATTTTTCATGATATCACATTTAATTTCGAGCTTCGGGAAAACAAATTTAATTAATCGCACTTGGTTTGGCATTTTTTTGTCCCAACCTGAGCTCTTTTAATGCCAATTTGGCCCAGCAAGCATCCACTTCATTTTGCTTAGCTAAGTAATCTTGTGTGTTGAATTTCCGTTGGCTTAAGCTCATTTTGCTAGGGATAATCTCAGCCAAGTAAAGCAATTAAGGCAAAATAAATATCAACCAAGTGTTTTTTTTTTTTCATCAAGCAAATATACAAGTCACTTTCTCTCTCTTCTTCTCTCCTCCTTCTCTCTACCCATGGCCAGTAGGCCCCCAGCCCCTAAAGTGGTGTTTTCCGACCACTTTCCGACCACTCTCCGGCAACGATTTCAATCCTCAAACAACCTCCCTCCATTGGCTACCATTCTCCATCCTTAAAATCACCCAATATCATCTCCATCTTCACTTACTTCAAGCTCAAAGTAGGCGATTTCAATCTTGTTCTTTGAATTTTGGGTTTTTACTTCTTGTTTTGGTTATTTTGATGATGGATCATGTTGTTTTTATTGAATTAAGAATCATCTTGGTGGTGGATCATGTTGGAGTTGAAGCTAGGGTTAGGGTTTTATCTTAATCATGCAAGCTTCATGTTCAAGTGTTGAATTTTGATTGTTTTAAATGCGATTTTGTGATCTTTGGCATTGGTAATGAATATCAAGATGTTTATGCTGATGTATATAAGTTAAAGAGTAATTTTAATGGGTGGTTATATGAAGAAAAGATTGCAAATATGTGGTTATTGAGCTGTCAACAGACCTGAAACAGGGGCTACTTCGGGATTAACTAGTACTGTTTGGCACATCCAAAATTCATGATTTTTGGTGTAGTGATATCTTGATGAGTTAGATTTTAATAGGCTTTGGGATTACTCAATTTTGAGTTGTGTGGACAAAGTTATGACCAATTTACTCAAGACTGTACAGAATACATTGAAACTGAGAACTGAACTGGAACAATAACTTTACGGAAAAACTGGCATTGATTGGGTCACTAAAAAATTGTGATTTTTGGTGTGTAGATATATAAATGAGTTATCTTTCAAATTCCTTTTGAATTACCTTAATCCGAGTTTGGTGGAAAAAGTTATAGTCATTTTGCTACGACTGCACAGATTGAACTGAAATTGTGCACGTCTGTGTTCTACCCTAATTTTATGGACTTTACTATATGAATCATGATTTTTGTCCTGAATGAAAGTTTTAGTGGACATTATGACCTTTTCACATTGGGGTTTTATATCTCTGTTGGAGGTCATTAGTGAAAGATATGGATTTTCTACTGCAGACTATCAAACGGTAACATGAGTGAATGCAGAAATCGAGACATTTAGAAATATTTTCAGAAGTTTCTATATAATTATGGGTATTGCAAGGAAATTACAAAGTGCATTGAGTTCAACAAGTTTGTTATTGTATAGAAGCTTACTTGGGTTTGAAAATCGGGTTAAGTGAGCATGAAAATGAAATTTGAGAAGTGGACTCAGTAATGACTCAAGTTAGTGTCTAGCAGATCTACTGAAGTTATGTGAGCTTTTTTCGAACCTCACAACACCCCTCATAGCATTGAACCTGCTATTATCTATTTCAGAGGCATTAATCATTCTATTATCCATTTCAAAAGCATCCCACTTTTCCATTATCAATTTCAGAAATATCAGAAACCCATATTTCATTTATGTCAATTAAAATCTTTCATTATCACCTCAATCACTTCCATTTGGCCTATTTTGCTTCAATTTATTATATTTCAAGTTCAATAACCCCATCTAATTTCATTTATTATTTGAAATGCACAAGTTATGTATCCCATTTCATTTACTCAATTTCTGTTACCCGTATTTTTACTTACTCAATTATGCAAGTAAGGATTATTTATTGACTACACATACTTACAACGACATTTATGAAATAGAGTTGAGGCCTAGTTTATCGTTTCCAATGTGCATAAGTATTATCAAGTGAAACATCATTTAAAAACTTCAGGTACGTCAATTGCCTGTATCTTTAGAAATCAGAGTGTATTTATCAACGTTATCATGTTTTGGTAAGTATATCAATGAATCAGTTTACACAGTGATTTATCATTTAATTAGTGACCCCGTCAGTTATCATCTATAGGGCATTCACCCTTCAGTTACCCGCGCGGCTTCAGGCTAGGTCCCCGATCGGCTTGGCAGGTGTACACCTATCCATAGATCGTAACAGTATCAAGGGGTTCACTCTCAGATAAAAACTAGCAATGCAGTTTGACATTTATCTCGTTCACTATTTTAACTTAAAATGAATTGCAAAGTGGGCCCAACCAGTGTTTCAATGATCATTTAGCAATTCAGGGATGCATGTACTGAGCTTTGGCTCACAGTTCGAAATGTTTTCATGTTTTGTTTTAGGTAAATGCTCAGAGAATTGCCTTCGTGCTAACAAATCAGTTGAAGAGAATAAGTGAAGCAAGGAAATCCGTATGGATCAGAAATAATGCAGTATAAGCATACTTTAAAGCTTTATATTGAATTCTTCAATGGATGGAGATGCAGATTTCATGATGAATTGTTTTTACTATGGTGTAGAAACCTTATATTGGTTAAAAATTATTTATATCTGGATTGATCAGGTGTGTATATATATGTTTGAGGTTATGCTCAACTATGTTATTTATAGTACTCATGTTTCAAGCCTTGTCCTTTTTGGACGGTGATAACGCCCCTATCATTGGATTCATCATATTACAATTGAGTGATTTATTAAGAAGAATATGATTAGTGAAACATGTTTAATTTGGGGGCGTTACAAATAATAAGAATTATAGTATAAAATTTATTCTCTTTCATCAAATACTGAATTGTATGTGCCTTTAAATTTCATTATTTTAATTTTTTCACAAAAATATTTTAAAAGAGATAGCAATTTATGCTAAGGTGGAGCCATTATTTTCTGCAAATATATTATAATCCTTTTTTTTCTTTTTTTTTCGCTTCCCAGTTGATCGAAATATTCATCCAAGTCCTTGAAGGACACTTATTTGTACTTGAGGTTCGCATCAGACGGTATTGCAAGACTTCAAGTCTTTCCACAAGTATTAACTCCCAAAATCCCTAATTCAATGCACATCATGTTAAAAATATACCCTGCCATTTGTTCCTCACAAATGAAAAGACAAAATTGACCTCAAAACTCGAAATGAATCCATCAATACCCCTCATGGTTGAAACACCCTCTAACTAAAATTAAAATTTCCAAAGCCGATTGCCCCTTTCTAAATCAATAAACCGTATTATCATCATTCCTATCAAATTTTCAAACTTTACAAATCAACCACCCTCCTCCAAATTCCATTATCTTGACTATTCCATTTGTCATTCTTACACCTTAAAAAATTAAAAGAAATTAAGCTATCACACCATCACACAATGCTGGTAGATTCAATCCTAGGCACTAAAAGCAAAAGAAAAAGAAGGAGACTTTCATATGTTCTTCTAGTATTTTCACGCGTCCTTTGCTTCATCAGTATTGTGTGCATTTTTCCGTTTTCCTTGTACCTATGTATCACAAAAATCCCCAAGCAAATTAGCCAAATTTTTTTTTGACAAATTCATCTCTTAAATAATTAAAGGGTGACTAACAAAGAAAATTGGGGAACAAGGAATATTATAGAAGCGATTTACAAAATAAATTGAAGAAATCAATTTCCTGGAGAGAGGGAGAGAGACAAAGAAAGAGAGAGAGAGAGAGAGAGAGTGTGTGTGTGTGCGCGCACGCGCGTGCTTTGATGAAAGAAAGAGACATGCAAAGAATCAACAACCAAAAATATCTAAGCCCCGACATTCAAGTATCACGTACAGTCGAAAATATAGTGAGTAGGTAGTTAATTCCCCTAAGTTTTGTTTTTAAAAAATAAATAAAAATAAAGAAATATTTTGCTTGGAGATGGACGACAGTTATAAAAAAAAATTTAACTTTAAAATCAAGGGTTTAGATTTAATGAGTTGATAATATTTGTGGCTAAGATTACATCAAGTCCCGCAAATCACTCTCGTGTTAGTATTTTAGGGTTTTTCAAATAATGTTATTAATATAGTGCAGATAGATAGACATATTAAATGCAAAATTGAATACTTAGATTTAATAGATGACTAATTTTTATGGCTAAGATTACATGAAACCTGCAAATTACTCATGTTGTGGCTAGCATTTTAGGTTTTCCCAAAGATAATAACTTTTTTTAACTGCTTGAATTTTTTTTTTGCATATAAGAATTATCATGTATCCTTTATCAAATATAACCTAAATTATGAGCAATTTTTTTAAAAAAATAAAAATTATAAATCGGTATTTTACTTAGATAAGGTGGTTTTTTTAAAAACTAAAATCTATTGTTTAGATTTAATGAATAAATATAACTACCTAATTTTTTTCCAAAATAATTGGATTATTATATATCTTTTCATGTATATCCGAAGTCATGGCGAATTTTTTAAATAAAATAAAGATATATCTTAACTTTAAAATTGACAGCTTAGATTTAATGCATAAATAATTTTTACGGTAAAGATTACACCAAGTCCTGCAAATCACCCTCGTTGCACCATTCTAAGGTTTCGTAAATATTACTATTATAATAGTACTAGTATAGGCCCATGCGATGCACGGGCTATCTTTTAAATTAAATTTTAATTTAAAAACTATACAGTATTCCTTTTATAAAATCACTTGTCTCATAAATATTTTAGAATATTAAGTAAAATAGTGTCTAATTTACTTGATCGTATAATTAGCAAAATTGACTTTTTCAACCAATGAAAACTTTAATTGGTGAATCAAATCCTTCTTTCCTATGTCTAAAAATCTCAAATCTCATTAAGTTAGGTTGTAAATTGGATTATACCTGGGGGAAGGTAACCCAATAAAAGTAGGCATTGATTCATGAAATAATCAGCACATAGCACGAGACAGTAGGGATCATGTATCACTCACGTATAAAATAGTTTTGTTATGTTATAAGCAAAAAATACCCCTTCCTTTACATTAGACGACACTACCTTCGAGAATCTCTTTCAAAAACAAAGTCATTTCCTCCTTTTAACTCCTATGTTTATGCATTATACATGAACCTTTATAAAATGCAAATCTTGCACCATAATGTGTCTGACATTTGATACTCCCTATGATAATCCATAAAAAAAATATGAATAAAAAAATATAACGTATATTAGAGACCCTCACCTAGCTATTAACATAGAAAATTATACATAAATTCTATGGTTATTAGAGAAGCAATTTTCAAAATAAATTGAAGAAATCCATTTCTCAAAGAGAGAGAGAGAGAGAGTGTGTGTGTGTGTGTGTGCGTGCGCGCGCGCTTTGGTGAGTGTTTGTGCCAAAAATGTGTTATGTATACGATACTTTCATACCCGATTTATGCTCGTTATAATTGTTATTTTCAGGTTTCTATTTGATTTTTATTTTGTTTTGTAGGTATTGAATAAATGTGGCAAAAATGCGAGAAAAATAATGAAAATGTCGGAAATAAAGTAGTGGGGCAAATTACTCAAACCCGACCCAATCTTTAAACCCGTTTTCTTTATAGACCAAAGAAAAAAAAAGGAAAATAAAATAAAACCTAAAACAACCAGCTCACATGCTGGGAAGCATGATCTCCCTTCCCCCATTAATCTCCTCACATTTTCTCTCTCCTGATACCCGAAAGAAACCCCTCCCCCATTATCTCCTTCTTCTTAGGCCATCCCCACCTCCTCCATGAATCTCTCCTTACTCATCCTTTTTCTCTCTCAGCCACAAAACAACCAGAGGCCCTTCACATTTTTTGGTCTAGCAACCTCCATCGACACAGCAAAACCGTTGAATCCGTTGCAGTATAAATGGATCTGAAGAGAAGAGATTAGGAGCATTGGTAGCAATTTGTATCTAGTTCTCCTCTTGTTCCCCTTTGCAATTCTCTATTTACATCTTCAGTTTTCACAAGTTTTCTTTTGAGTTTGAGGCTGTAGTGTTATGGTTTTGGATTAACCAGATTGAAGTTCGAGTTCAGTTTCTTCTCCATTGCTAGTTCAAAAGCTTAGAAAGTCATTCTTGAAAGCTCTAAATGGATTAGTAGCAATTCCTTTCTCTCAACCTTGTGCTGTTGTTGAGCCTTTGGCATTGGACTGAATTAATCTGCAAGTATTCTTGATCCAAGTTTTTATTGTTGAATGCTCTGCTTCATCCATTCTCATGCTTTGGTTTTTTTTACCTTTCGTTTTTTTTTACCTTTCGTTGCTCCGCTTTAAAGTTTTTGCTAATTTCACCTAATTGCTTTTTGGTGTGGTTATTTCCTTTTGGTATTGTGCCCGTCACAGGGCTTCTGCCAATCTATTTGCTTTTCTTCAATTCACATGCTTTTGGCTAACACCTTTCCGGCTTTTGTTTTTTTTGCCTGAAAACTTATATTAATTGGCATTAGAATTCTATTATATGAATTCCTAGTTTTTTTTTTCTTTCTTCCATTAATATTTATTTGTTTGTGAGGCCTGCAGGAACAAGTCTAAGCAAAGTTGCCTGGATTTTGTTGCCTAGTGGCTAAAAGAATATCAATTTTGTTTTATCCTAGTAGTGTTGTTATTGTTCTTCTATTTGGTTCGTTTACTTAGTGTCTAATTTTCTTGATACAATTTATAAGTTAGGCATTAATTATTAGTATTATTATTACTATTATTATTATTATAAATATTATTAATACAACTATTATTTTGCCTACCAGTGACATTTGTAATTTAGCTCATTAAGTGGCAAATCTTATTCTATCATCTTTTAGTGGGAACGACCCGTATTCGCTGGACTACACTACAAGTTAGATACTGTGCGCTTGCGGTTACTTTTTATATCAGCAAGTTTTTGGCGCTGTTGTAGGGGATAGTATGTATTCAATCAACCACTTTTTAGTACTTTTCTATTTATTTTTTTTTCTATTTGTGTCTTTTATTAGTTTCTGTGTTTTATTTTATTTATTATTGTTTTATTTTATTTTTTATTTATTCTCTTTATTTGAATAGTTTTTATTTAGATAACTTTGATTTGTTTTCTTTCTTGTGTAAAAAAAAGGACCAAAAATACGATTGCGATTGTGGGACTTACATGATTGTTTGGGTTAGGGAGCCTAAAAGAAGAAGATTGATTAGGATCGAACTGGAACCTGAACCTAAACTTGAAAAAATGGTTGGATAAGAAAGAACTGAAAAGGCCTTGAATGAGATATTTTACCCTCAACGTTCGACCTTATCTTCATGTTTTAATTTGCCCACATTAGGCACTAATGTGAACCTAAAACTGGAACCACATTACATTCAGATGCTTCCTAAATTCACTGGACTTGTAAAGAATGAAATAAATTAGTTTATTCAGTTTGATAAGGAACCTTTTTGGAGTTACATAGAAAGATTTAAGAACTTGTTAGCCCAGTGTCCCCACCATGGTCTTCAACACTGGCGTTTATGCCAAATTGTGTGTGAGGGCCTAGACCAACAAACTAGGACTATGCTAGAGTCTATGTGCCAAGGTGGATTCATATCCAAGAGTCCTACCACAGCTTGGGAATTCTTGGAGGACTTAGCTGAAAAGACAATGCAGTGGGAGACCACTAGAGATGATAGTCTCAGTTCTAGAATCGCTAGTGCCAAGGGGGGTATGCATGCAGTATCAGACTTGAGTCATATAGAGTCTAGATTAACAGCTTTAGAGAACTAGTTAAAGAGGTTGACTATTCAGCAATCCCAGGTCTTTCAAGCTGCTACCATTACATGTTCTCATTGTCAATCCCCAGACCATACCTTGAGTGCTTGTCCCTTCTACACTCACCAGCTATCAACTAGAACTGTGCAAGTGAACATGGCTTACCAAAGGCCAAGAAAAGACCCTTTTGCACTAACCTATAATCCAGGGTGGCGAAATCACCCGAATTTTTCCTGGAGCCAAGGTCAGAACTTAAGAGTTCCTAACACACAAATCGGAATGGTCCCTAGAAACACTTCTATCCAGCCCTATCAAGCACCTAGGCTTCTTCCTCCCCCCATTGCCCACACCCAATCACCTCCTGGATATAATGAGATTTGTAAAAGATTTAACAATCTAGAGAGATCACAAAATAGCCTAGAGAAGGTAATGGGAACCATGGCAGAACAGCTGTCTCAACTGGTCTTAGCCAATAGGGAGAAGGGAACATTTCCTAGTCAGACAGAACCCAACACGAATGTAGGTTCTTCCTCAATGCGCCCACCAGTCCAGGATAATGTGAAAAGGGTTAATGCAATAACTTCACTTAGGTTAGGACGTTTAATTGATTATAACTTAGAAGACCTTGTGGATGCTCCTATTTTGTTATCTCCATCTCTATCTCCCCCTGATAATGATTCTGCTTCTAGGGATGCTACTGATGGCACCCCAATTGACCCTTCCTGACCTACTGACTTAGTTGACCCCGAAGAGACTAAGCAAGATGAATCCAAGAAAGCAGATGATACATCTCAGCCTTCAACTATTGAGCGGGTTCATAAACCTACTACACCCTTTCCAAGTAGGCTAAGGAACAAGAAATATCAGGCCCATGTTGATAAGATTAGAGAGACATTCTCTCAAGTCAAAATCAACATTCCCCTTCTAGATGCTATCCAGCAAATGCCTCCTTATACCAAATTTCTGAAAGAGTTATGCACTACTAAAAGAACGACCAACGTCCCCAAGAAGGCTTTCTTAGTTTCAAATGTGAGCTCAATTATCTCTTGCCAAATCCCAGCCAAATATATACACCCCAGTTGTCCTACCATTTCCATAGTCATAGGGGACCAGACTATTCATAGAACATTGATGGATTTAGGGGCCAGTGTTAATTTGCTTCCATACTCAGTGGACGAGAGGCTGGGATTGGGAGAGTTAAAACCCACTAAGACAATCTTTCAGTTAGCCAACCACCCCACTAGAGCTCCTAAGGGAATAGTTGAGGATGTTTTGATTAAAGTGGGTGAGTTCATATATCATGTAGATTTTATTGTTCTGGAAACTGAGTCTGTTGCTAACATTGAGACTCAAATACTTGTCATTCTTGGTCGACTTTTCCTAGCTACTTCTAACGCTTTGATCAATTGTAGGAATGGTATGCTAAAGTTGTCTTTTGGAAACATGACTGTTGAGTTGAATATTTTTAATCTGCAAAGACAACCTGCTATCTTTGATGGGTTTGATACTGTGAATTGGCTTGATGTGTATGCGTGTGATGACCCATATGTTGACAGTTTGATTGATAATGATATATGTGATGAGATTGATCCCTTCTTCCCTGATCCTTCTGAATCCCCTTCTTTTGCGCATACTCCTGATCCCGTATTAAAGTTGAAACCCTTGCCTGATTGCCTTAAGTATGTCTTTTTGGGTCCTAAGGAGACTTTACCTGTGATTATTGCATCTGACCTAAATGAGGACCAACAAAGGAAATTACTGAAAGTACTTAGGGAAAACAAAGAGGCCATAGGATGGGCCCTAGGTGACATTAAAGGTATTAGTCCCTCCATTGTGCAACATAGAATTCATCTTGGGGAGAATGCTAAACCTTATAGAAATCACCAAAGACGTCTAAACCCTACCCTGCAAGAATTCGTCAAAAAGGAAGTCATTAAGTGGTTAGATCATGAGATGATTTACCCCCTTTCAGATAGTGAGTGGGTCAGCCTCGTTCAAGTCGTTCCTAAGAAGGTCGGTATTACCGTGATTAGGAATGACAGGAACGAGCTAGTCCCCACTAGAGTCCAGTTTGGGTGGTGCGTGTGTATTGACTATAGGAAGCTGAATGCAACCACAAGGAAAGACCACTTCCCTTTACCTTTTATGGACCAGATGCTTGAGAGGTTAGCCGTACATAGTTACTACTGCTTTTTGGATGGATACTCTGGCTACACCCAAATCTCTATAGCACCCGAGGACCAAGACAATACTACCTTTACATGCCCCTTTGGTACTTTTGCCTTTAGGAGAATGCCATTTGGTCTTTGTAATGCTACTGCCACTTTCAAGCGTTGCATGATTTCTATATTTTCTAATATGATTGAGCAGTGCATTGAGGTGTTTATGGATGATTTTTCTGTGTTTGGTTCTTCGTTTGATGACTGTTTGACCCATCTGACAAGAGTTTTGCAAAGATGCAGTGAAAAGAATCTAACTTTGAACTGGGAAAAATGCCATTTTATGGTAAAGAAGGGAATTGTTTTAGGGCATGTAGTTTCACATGATGGGATTGAGGTTGATAAAGCAAACATTGATTTGATTGCTAATCTTCCCCCTCCTATTTGTGTGAAGAATATTAGGTCATTTTTAGGGCATGCAGGATTTTATAGACGGTTTATCCAAGATTTCAATAAAATTGCTAAGCCCTTGACCAACCTTTTAGCTAAAGATGTACCTTTTCACTTCTCTAAGGAGTGTTTAAAGGCATTTAATAGGCTGAAGGAAGCCCTGATTTCTGCCCCATCCTACACCCTCCCATCTGGGGAGAGCCTTTTGAACTAATGTGTTATGCTTCTGATTATGCTGTAGGGGTTGTCTTAGGACAACGTGTAAATAGGAAACCTCGTGTTATATATTATGCGAGTCATACTTTGAATGAGGCACAGTTGAACTACATAGTAACTGGAAAAAAAAATTTGGTAGTTGTGTTTGGTTTTGAAAAATTTTAACCTTACTTGATTGGCTCTCATGTGATTCTAGATACTGATCATGCTATTCTAAAGCATCTATTCTCTAAGAAGGATGCAAAACCTAGATTGCTTAGATGGATTTTACTCTTGCAGGAATTCGATTGTGAGATTCGGGATGGAAAGGGTTCTGAGAACCTGGTGGCTGACCATCTATCCCGCCTCGTTGTAAAAAATGAGAGTGAAATCCCCATTTCTGAGTGCTTCCCTAATGATCAACTACTTATGATTCAATCTGAACCATGGTATGCTGATATTGTCAACTACTTAGTGACTGGTGATATACCCCTAGGTTGGAATAAGCATGATAAGGACAGATTCTTTTCTCTGGTGAAATTCTTCTATTGGGATGGTCGTTACTTGTTTAAATATTGGGACCATTTCCATCGTCTTTTGGGAATGAATATATTCTCCTTGCTGTAGATTATGTGTCTAAGTGGGTGAAGGTTGTGCCAATCAGGACAACCGAGGCTAGAGTCGTTGTCAAGTTCCTTATGGAAAATATTTTCTCCAGGTATGGCATGCCAAGGGCTATTATTAGTGACCGGGGTACTCATTTCGATAATCGTTCTTTTGATGCACTGTTGAAAAAGTACTCAATCATTCATCGTTTAACCACCGCCTATCATCCCCAGACTAGTGGTCAGGTAGAGGTTTCTAATAGGCAAATTGAGCAGATACTGGAAAAGACTATGAGTAGAAACCGTAAGGATTGGGCAGATAAACTCATTGATGCTCTTTGGGCTTATAGGATAGCTTTTAAGACCCCTTTAGGCATGTCTTCTTTTAGGGTTGTCTTTGGTAAGCCTTGTCACCTTTCTATAGAACTTGAGCACCGGGCTATGTGGGCTATAAAGACTTTGAACCTTGACATAGAGGCAGCTGGGGTAGAAAGGAAGTTACATTTGAATGAGCTGGAGGAGATCAAAGCTGAGGCCTATGAGAACTCCAGGATGCACAAGGAGAGAGCGAAATTGTTTCATGACAAACATATTCATAGGAAAGAGTTCTGCCCAGGTCAGAAGGTCTTGCTTTATAACTCCAGACTACACCTTTTTCCAGGTAAGTTGAGATCTCGTTGGACATGTCCTTTTATTATTTATCATGTTTTTCCACATGGTGCTATAGAGATACAAGATCCCGCGAGAGTTACGCATTTTAAGATAAGTGGACAGAGGTTGAAGCCATTTCTGGAGTTACCAACAGAAGAGAGAGAAGTAGAGTGTCTGATGCTCTACGAACCACAATACAGAGATTGAGACGTGAAGATTAGCTTGAATGCATCCAACAGTCAACCTGGTACTATTGTTCCTTCGTATAAATCTTGTTTTGTATATATGTTTCTCTTATTTTCTTTTCTTTGTTTTTTTTTTCTCATTCTAATACTTTTACATACAATAGAGACATTTTATTGTTTAAGTATGCGGGTGGGCCTTTGAATTTCTGGGGAAGTTTTTTTTTGAAAATACCATAAGGATTTTCTTTTCTTTACTTTTTCTTTCATCTCTTTTGTTTTTTATTTTGGGAAATGTATACTATTTTGGCTAGATTTACTCCTTGTAAATTAATATTAGGTTGTATATAGGTGGGAGGTACATGATAAAGAACTTAATTATAAGTGTGACATTCTGTACTCCACTTTTAACCTTATTATTCCATTATAACTAGGAGTCCAATCCTTACTTTTAATTCACCATTATCGTAGAAGATTAGGCCTTTATAGTTTACTCTCCCACTTGTCTGTGTATAGTTATTTTTGGTTTTGCTTTCAGTTAAGTCAAAAAAAAGAAAAGAAAAGTGAGTAATAAGTTGTGGATGACAAGTACCCTTTGAGGCATACGCTACTGGGTGCCACCCTTTGAGACAATACTGCTACTGGAAAAACTTGTTTTCTATGACAATGAGTCAATAAAGTAGTTTGTGTTTCGTCAAGTGGGAATGAGTCGAACTTTGGTTATAGTCTAATCTCTAGCGTGATGATACACGTACACACAGTGCACTAGGATGGATATGTGGTTATGCTGGTTTTTTGGGGTGAAAAGTTAGAGTTAGATGTCATCCATGAGGACTTAAAATCTAGAAGTGCACTCCTTGCTTATATACAGGTTAATATCTTGGTTATAAGGTGATAGGTCTTGTTGAAGTTTTATACTATCTCCCCTTTTATATTTGTGTAAAATTTTATTTATTTATTATTGTTATTTTTTTTCTCTTTCGTCTTTTCTTTGTTTTTCCTTTTCTTTCTATTCTGTCCTTTTTTCCTATAAAGATTTTGTGGGTACATCTTCTACAAAACCCTCACGAGATCTTACTCGTCCACTAGGTGGAACCTAGGGGTTTAAAAGGCTTGTTGCATACGCTAAATGCAACTGTGATTCATACGACAGTGAGTTAAGATTTTCTGTTTCTTAATTTTCTGTTTCTTTTAGTTAGTTTAGTTTATTTCACTCGAGGACGAGTAAAATCTTGGTATGAGGGTATTTGTTTGTGCCAAAAATGTATTATTTTTACGATACTTTCATATCCGATTTATGCTCGTTATAATTGTTATTTTTAAGTTTGTATTTGATTTTTATTTTGTTTTGTAGGTATTAAATAAATGTGGCAAAAAATGCGAGAAAAATGATGAAAATATCGGAAATAAAGTGGTGAACCAAATTACTCAAACCCGACCCACTGTTTTCTTTTTAGGCCAAAGAATAAAAAGGAAAACAAAATAAAACCTAAAACAACCAGCTCATGTGCCAAGAAGCATGACCTCCCTTCCCCCATTAATCTCCTCACATTTTCTCTCTCCTGATACCCGAAAGAAACCCCTCCCCCATTTTCTCCTTCTTCTTAGGCCATCCCCACCTCCTCCATGAATCTCTCCTTACTCATCCTTTTTCTCTCTCAGTCATAAAACAACCAGAGGCCCTCCATGTTTTTTGGTCCAACAACCTCCATCGACACAGCAAAACCGTTGAATACGTTGCAGTATAAATGGATCTGAAGAGAAGGGATTAGGAGCATCGGTAGCAATTTGTATCTAGTTCTCCTCTTGTTCCCCTTTGCAATTCTCTATTTACATCTTCAGTTTTCACCAATTTTCTTTTGAGTTTGAAGTTGTAGTGTTATGGTTTTGGATTAACCAAACTGAAGTTCGAGTTTAGTTTCTTCGCCATTGCTAGTTCAAAAGCTTAGAAAGTCATTCTTGAAAGCTCTAAATGGATTAATAGCAATTCCTTTCTCTCAACCTTGTGCTGTTGTTGAGCCTTTGGCATTGAAGTGAATTAATCTACAAGTATTTTTGATCCAAGTTTTTATCGTTGAATGCTCTCCTTCATCCATTCTCATGCTCTGTTTTTTTTTACCTTTCGTTGCTCCACTTTAAAGTTTTTGTTAATTTCACCTAATTGCTTTTTGGTGTTGTTATTTCCCTTTGGTGTTGTGCCCGTCACAGGGCTTCTGCCAATCTATTTGCTTTTCTTCAATTCACATGTTTTTGGCTAACACCTTTCTGGCTTTTGTTTTTTTTGCCTGAAAACTTATATTAATTGGCATTAGAATTCTATTATATGAATTCCTAGCTTTTTTTTCTTTTTTTTTCTTTCTTCCATTAATATTTATTTGTTTGTGAGGCCTACAGGAACAAGTCTAAGCAAAGTTGCCCGGATTTTGTTGCCTAGTGGCTAAAAGAATATCAATTTTGTTTTATCCTAGTAGTGCTGTTATTGTTCTTCTATTTGGTTCATTTACTTATTGTCTAATTTTCTTGATACAATTTATAAGTTAGGCATTAATTATTAGTATTATTATTACTATTATTATTATTATAAATATTATTAATACAACTATTATTTTGCCTACTAGTGACATTTGTAATTTAGCTCATTAAGTCGTAAATATGATTCTATCATCTTTTAATGGGAACAACCCGTATTCGCTTGACTATACTACAAGTTAGATACTGTGCGCTTGCGGTTACTTTTTATATCAACAGTGAGAGAAAGAGATGTGCACAGAATCAACAGCCTAAAGTATCTAAAGCCCTTACATTTATGTATCATGTATAATTGAAAATATGAGGAGTGGGTAGTTAACTCGCCTAAATTTTATTTTTAAAAAATAAATAAAAATAAGTAAGTATTTTGCTTGGAGAGAGTCAGTAGTTACAAACTACTTTTTTTAAACTTTAAAATCAAGGGTTTAGAATTAATGAGTTAACAATATTTGTAGCTAAGACTACACCAAGTCCTCCAAATCACTCTTGTATTAGTATTTTAGGTTTTTTCAAATATTGTTATTAATATAACGTAGATAGATAGACATATTAGATACAAAATCAAAGGCCTAGATTTAATAGATGACTAATTTTTATGGTTGAGATTATATCAAATCTTGCAAATCACTACCGCTGTAGCTAGTATTTTAGGTTTTTTTCAAAGATTATCACTTTTGTTAACTGCTTGAATTTTTTTAGATAATAGAATTATCATGTATTCTTTATCAAATATAATTGAAATTATGAATGATTTTTTTAAAAAAATAAAAATTATGAATAGGTATTATACTTAGATTTAGATAAGGTGGGTTTTTTAAAACTAAAATCTATGGTTTATATTTAATGAATAAATATAATTACCTAATTTTTTCCTAAATAATTGGATTATCGTATATCTTTTATCATGTATATTCGAAATCATGGAGGATTTTTTGAATAAAATAAAGAGATATCTTAACTTTAAAATCGACAGCTTTGATTTAATGCATAAGCAATTTTGATGGTGAAAATTATACTAAATTTCGTAAACTACTCTCATTGTACTATTTTAGAATTTTGTAAAGATTATTATTATAATAATATAAATAGATAGATTTTTTGGGGAAAAAAGTAATATTATTAGTATACAAGAAAAAGAAATATTTTTTTATCCAACAACACTTGAGACCGGATTATTTACATCCAATTTTGCAGACCGGATTATTTACATCCAATTTTGCAAAATAAAAGGCGACCGCACTGCATTTCACCAACTTCCTCCACCAACCCCGGGGCCCTGACATCGCCATACCCCATTATCTGGCGTCATCTACCCCCAACCCCACCCCCACCAAAAACCACACCGAAAAACCAGAGAAAAAGAGACTCACAAACGGCTTATCCTTCTCAGCTGAAGCTCAAACATCTCACCGATGGAGATGGATCCAACAACCCAGAAAAACCCAGAAACCCAATCCCTGGAAGACGAGAACCAATCGTCTCTCCCCAGCGCCATTGTTGTACCACCTCCAACAGCTTCCATCTCTCTTTCTCTCTCCTCAGTCCTCTCAACCCACTTCTTCACCCCTACCAAAACCACTCAATTGCTCTCGCCAAAATCCGTCAAAATCCCACACCAGATCTCCTCTGCTCTCTCTCTCTCCTCCTTTACTATCTCTCCTCCTAAGCCCTTCTCGAAGAAGTCCTCCTTCTCCGCCATTCCTCTCCAAAAGCCTCTCTCTCTCAACCCTCGTCTCCCCTCTGAGCCCTCCAATGGCGCCGCTCTTCGCCGTGCAGCCATCGTGTGGTTCCGCAACGACCTCCGAGTGCACGACAACGAGTGCCTCACCACCGCCAACGACGAGTCCATGTCTGTTCTTCCTCTCTACTGCTTCGACCCCAGGGATTACGGAAAGTCCTCATCGGGGTTCGACAGAACCGGGCCGTATCGAGCCTCTTTCTTGATCGAGTCTGTTTCGGACCTCCGGAAGAGCCTCCAGGCCAGAGGGTCCGATTTGGTGGTCCGAATTGGAAAGCCCGAAACTGTTCTTGTAGAGATGGCTAAGGAAATTGGTGCAGATGCGGTGTATGCCCACCGAGAGGTTTCGACCGAGGAGGTCAAGACTGAGGAGAGAGTAGAGAAGGCCATGAAAGAGGAGGGTGTAGATGTCAGGCACTTCTGGGGTAGTACATTGTATCATTTGGATGATTTTCCCTTTAAATTGGAGGATATGCCTACAAATTATGGTGGGTTTAGAGAGAGAGTGCAAGGGTTGAACGTCAGGGATACTATAGCTGCTTTGGATCAGTTGAAGGGTTTGCCTTCAAGAGGGGATGTGGAGCCTGGGGAGATCCCTTCTCTTGTTGATTTGGGTCTTAACCCAAATGCCACTTTGAGTCAGGTAGATTGACTTTTCTTCTGTTGCTTCATTTTGTTTTTTTTCTGTGTTTGTTATATGTTGTGATTTTGTTGCCATGTATACAAAATAGAGGTATTGGTGTGTCTACTTGAATGTGTTACTGACTTAATACCTTAGATTTGAGTTTAATGTGCTTGTTGCTCAGCTCTTATGCACTTGTTAATTCATTTCAGTTGATGTTTGCAACTTTGTGCTCTTTTAGAAGTTATTCTTTTGCTCAATTACTAAGTCTATCCAGTTTTTGATTCTCTTTGGAACGTGGAGCTATATGCATTTAAGATCATGAAAAAGATCAGACCCCAAAAAAAAAGTTCATGAAAAAGATAGGGATAATATAGCTTCGTCCATGGAGATGGACTTAATACTGGACAACTTGTAGCTTGGTGCTGCTTTCTGTTATTTGCATCATTTGGTGTCTCTGATTTGTGATGTCAGAATGGATAAATTGGTTGCAACTTTAGAGGCGGTTAAGCGGTCGGTATATGTTGAAGTTGGCCATTCTTGAATCATTGTATGTTTGCCATGTTTAGGACCTTCCTGGCAACCTGTTATGTCTCTGGGAGCCGTTCCCCTTAGGAAAACGTGAGTTGTTTTGTCATGCAAAAGGAGCAACAACAACCTGTGTAGTGATGGCACAAGCTTGAGAGACTGGTTTCTTATGTGAATCCAACCTGCAACTATTCTGGAAATCTCAGTGATGGGGAATTTAAACGTTGATGCATATTTTATGTCTGCTTGATTTGGACCCTGCCCTATGATGCTTTGCTGTATGAGGATGTATATTTTGATTACATGAATGAAGATTTATATAGAAGTTGCAGTTAAGGCAAGTAATTGAACTTTGGAATCATAAGTGGGTGACTATGTTGAAGACTTGAAAATTGTGGTAACAATGGTATTCTGGGAGGAAATGACTGGTAGCACCCCTGGAGAATGCATTCTTGCCTTCTTGAAAGCAGAGAAGCAGAGAACTTAGGACTTTATAAAAAAAAAAAAAAAAGGGCAGCCCGGTGCACAAGCATCCCGCATTCACGCAGGGTCCGGGGAAGGGCCGCACCCCATGGGGTGAATTGTAGGCAACCTAACCTGACTTTGTCAGTGGCTAGAACTTAGGACTTTATGCTTGATAAAATTTCATTTGGCCATTTGGGTGTATCTTAGTGATGGCCAATTGCCATTGATAGAGTCTGCCATAAAAGATTCATAAAAACAAACTGCTCAGTATTGTCTTGCTCATGTTAAGGCAATACAAGCATTTGAAAAAGAAAACATGATTGGAACTTAGTTGTATTTGCCATGTGTTGTCATAGGTCCTAGTATCGATATGCACTGGTGGTATAGTTATGTAATATATAATCCAAGTTTTTCATTTGTGATATATGTGGTGTAGGATGGGAAGCCGGCCGCCCATGCCTCCATGGTGGGAGGAGAGACTGAAGCATTGCAAAGGCTCCAAAAATTTGCTGCTGAATGCAGAGCACAGCCACCCAAGACGAAGGATGGCACTACCAGCATATATGGTGCCAACTTTTCATGCAAAATTTCTCCATGGTTAGCCATGGGATGCCTCTCTCCTCGTCATATGTTTGATGAGCTGAAGAAAACCGCCTCCAGGTAATATTGATATTGCTTTCCTTGGGGTTTTTGTACTGTTTTCTTTTTTGTTTTTATAGCTTTCCAACTTTTTTTTTTTTTTTCACATGCCTCATGATGTTCCGATCCGACAGAACAATTTCTGCCTCAAACCGGAAAGATGGTGATGATGGAATGAACTGGTTACTGTTTGAGCTATTGTGGAGGGATTTCTTCAGGTGGGTTGACAATTGACAGACCACAATGCTAAATTATATGTTAGTGCTTATAGAGCTGTGACTCTTGAAATTAACCCAAAATTCTTATTGATTTTGGGCTTTCAGATTTATCACAGCAAAATTCAGCTCCGCAAAGAAACATCTCGATGCTGTACCTGCAACTGCTTGCACAGGTGCTCTTGCTTGATCAAGGACCAAAGCATTGTTGTCTGTTTTTCAACTGTTTTTGGCTTGTTCATTGTGTACCTTGGCCTCATTTTCCAAGAACACGAGCCAATCCTTGTGGTTTACTTTTCAAGAGGGGTTGAACTGGACCTTTTTATTTGTTGCAAGTGGGATCCCAAATTATACGTTGTCAACCATCTAACTACACACCATTATAGTTGGCAAATGGGTTGGATTTTACTTGTTTTCAAATTGAATTTAGCCTGATTGTAAAATACATAGATGTGAATTTGACCTGTTTACCAAATGGACCGAACCGAAAATCATTACGATTCAATACTAGGTAAGAATGAGTGAATTTATGATGCTGTTTGACTTTAAGCCCTAGTTTCCGGGTGAAAGAAGTAGCATGTACTACGCCTGGGTAATAGGCAAGGGCCCCAGTGACTCAGGGAGCCCCCAAGGTCGTAGCCCGCCGAATAATCGGGTTAAGATGGCCAGTTAAATGTGTAAACAGGTGAGACCCTTATCGGGTGTGAATTAACGGCCCAAGGTTGGGTCAGTTAAATTGACAAACGTAAGGTAAGGAGGAGCTCGATAAAGCATGAAACTTACAAGTCTCTCTCTCGTTGTCTCAGCCTCTCTCTCTCTCTCTCTCTCTCTCTCTCTTGTACGGACGTATTCTGGCGCACGTGCTTGGGCACTCGCAGACTCGCTCAAACTTGATTATTTACCCATACTTTCGAAAGTGGAAATGCCCTAAGTTTTTGCTCACCCCTTTCTTGCCTTTTATCATTAGTAGTCACCATCGAGCAAAATTTCAACCGCCTGAACCATCTCTGTTTTGCTCTGCTAGTTGTTCGGTAACCCATTTTTCCCCGTTTCTTGTCAATCTCTTTCAATTTTCTGACCGAAGATTGGGAACTTTTTATAATACATTTCAAGATAAAATTGGGAGTTGGATGTCAACAAGAACCCTGGGGTTAAGAATGTGACAGCAAGGAAGAATGGGAAGATAGAGAGTGCTTGTTTGGAGATGGACGCATGGACGGATGCAATTACTTAAATGTGAATTCAAATTGGGGTGTGAATTTGTTCAAATTCATGAATTTGGTTAAAAAGTGTAAGAACTCTAGCTTTTTGAGAGCTTTGCTCATTTCGAAAGCAAAGACTCAGGGAGAAACAAGATGACTTCCTTTCTAACTGAGAAATTTTTTTCCCTTTTTGGGGGGAGGCGCTGTAGAGAAGGCATGGGCAACGAGGGGCGAGGGGGAGGGGGGGGGGAGTGGGAGAACATAAGCAAGATTAAGCATGGGAAACCTCGGCTTGTCAAAGTAATGGAATCGAAATCGATTCGACATTTTCAATTAACTAGTGTCGATTGATCAAAATATTTGAATTGTCAAAAATATGAATGACAACCAAACCTCAAAACAAACCAATTAACTGATATGTTGGTTTAGTTATCTAATTTTTCGGATTGGTTAGGGATTGTAACTTTTGAAAAAAAATACTGCATTTGAAGTTTATTTACTTTTTGTTTTGGGTTTTATTTTGTACATGAAATATGATGAATCAATCAGAATTATCTGTAGAAGGCAAAAAATTCTATGGTAAAATCACAGGATGCCACGTGTAAAATAAAATAATTTTTATTTGGCCGATTAGGAGTTGTCACGTGTAAAATTGGCTTTGGCGGGTCCATTTAAATGGAATCAAATTATGGCCAATCAGAGAAGCTTCCATGTGTCATTGATGATGCAAAAAATAGTAATTATTTCTTTTTTAAAATTAAGGGAATAATTACTAAGATATGGGCTTAAACCCAACGTCCAACTCAAACCCTAGCCTTCAAGCCTATAAAGAAGGGTCCTCCCCCCTTATTTTTAGGGAGCTCAACATTTAGCATCCTACATATTTTAAAGCTCAAACTATAGGGCACATCCAACTACCAAGTACCAATGATCAAAGCCAGGTAGCTCAACATCCTCTGCAACCTCAAATTGAAGTCTACTTCAGAGTTCTTCATCTAGTTCATCGATCGAGATCAAACAACCTCGCCATCGCATCGATTATTCTAGGCAACTACATAAAACATTCAACATTTAAAAAATTCAGAGCTCAGATGGCGAGGAGCATCTAGCTACCAAGTGAGAAGGATCAAAACTTGCAGAGCTTCAGAAACTACAATGAGCCACTTGCAGATCAAAATCAAGAACAGTTTTCAGATTTCTTCAACTGATTTGCATCAACCGAGATCAAGCATCATCCCCTCAGAACTCAAGTCATTAGGAGATCGAATTAGATGATTATTTCATTATATTAAATTCAGATATTGTACCTACACATATAAAATCAATACAAAGATTCAATTTGTTTTCTGAATTTCCTGTCTAATTTATTTTAGGCTCGAAATTTATGTTTACAAATTTGGCATGCTCGGTGAGACTTCTCTGCCTTTCATCTCCTTCTCTAAGTGAATAAGTTCTACACTCCCTTAAAGAAGAAATGGCTCCTAAGAACACCATTCTTCAATCTTCGAAGAAGGCGACTATCGAATCTACATCCGAAGGATCCGCAAATGCTAGTATTGCATTTGGCAATTGAAGCACTAGGATGGTGACTAGGAGCATAACCAAAGCTGTCGCCTCCATCACCTTAAAGCAACAAGCCGTGACTCCCTAATTTGAAGCTAAAGACTCTTGCTATCTTTAATATGAGGAAGACTCTACCTTGTGAACTGGAAGAATTCCAAACCTACATCAATCCTGTCTTCCAACCTATCAGTGAGGAGGATGATGACTATGGTAGCAGCGATTCTTCACCAACATCTTCAAGGGATTCAGTTTTCTCACAAGTTGAAGTCGAATCCTCTAACACTGTTATCATGCCAGTCATGGTGACAGAGATTATCAACTTGGAGGAACAACTACCAATCATGAAGGCCACACTCGATAGACTCTCAAAGGAAAATGTGAGAAAAAAGATGTCCAAATCAAGCGTCAAAGCAAACAAATTGCTGATTTGACAAAGAAGTTGGGGAAGCGGACATCTGAAGCTTTCAACAAATGCTCAAGCAATGAAGATTCTGGCAAAGAGTCTAATCATAGCGAGGAGTCTGACGATGGGCGCAAACCAAAGAACGATTCATCCTTAAACTTAATGTCAGTTGAGCAAATTCAAAATTTGATAGCTAAAGCAATCAAGGTTCAGTTAGGAATGTCTCACAAGAGTCACTTGTATCCAAAGCCTTATACAAATAGGATCGATGCACTTCGTACGCCTCATGGCTATCAACCTCCCAAATTCTATAAAAGGCCGACCCTAAATCATGTTTATTTATCTAATTAAGCCATATTATTAATTTTTCACATTTATTTATCTCATTTAATCATCCCAGTTGGAAAAATTTATTTCGGGTCCCACTTTGCAATTCGAGTTTCATTTACCGTAAGAATTTCAGATGAATCGATAGTAGGCCCTGATAAATATGATTAAGCAATAAATTATTTTTCATAATGTCACAAAAACATCTAAGTTTTAACCATGCAAAACCTTGGGCCAAAATTCATTAAGTTTGGCCCAATCTATTTGGGTCCGATTTGCGGGCCAATTCATTTTGTGCTCAAATTTTGGCCCAAAAATTTTAGTTCACTTAAATTAAGTTAAGCACTATCATTTGCACCTAATTATAATTAGCAAAAGATATTTTTTGGGGACTCAAAATTTCAGCCAAGTATTTATTTGATTCATTTGCAACCAAGTAAAAACTTAAGCACAAAACACCAAGGCTCTTTCCTCTCCCCTTCTCTACTGATTTGGCCAGCCCCTTGGTGCCCACCCACCACAGCCGCCAGCTCCACCACCACAGCCGCTGACCACCATCCCATCAACCACCATCAACCACCCAAACACCTCCCACATCAAGCAACATCTCCATCTCTCCTTTTTGATCACTAAGCAAGGTAAACCCTAGCCTAATCAAGTTTAATTTTGGATTTTTATGTTGGATTTGATTATTGATCATGTTATTTTGATAAGAATAAGAGTTATTTTGATGTCTTCTTGGTTGGACCATCTTAAAAACAAGTAATGTTTGAAGTTATTCATGATCATGCAAGTTTAGGTGGTGATGATGGATTTTGATTGTTTTAAATGAGATTTTGTGATCTTTGGTATTGATAATGAGTATAAAGATGTTTATGGTGATTCATATAAGTTAGAGGGTGATTTTAATGGGTGGTTATGTGAAGAAAAGATTGAAAATGTGATTATTAAGTAGTAAACAGACCTGAAACGAAAACTGGTATTAATTGGAACATCAAAATTTTATGAACTTTGGTGTACTGATAGCTTGATGAGTTAGCTTTCAATAGGCTTTGGAATTGCTCAATTTAGAGTTGTGTGGACAAAGTTATGACCAATTTACTGAAGACTATGCAGAATACATCGAAACTGGGAGCATTTGTGAATAGGGGACTTTATGGAAAATATGGTATTGATTGGGTCATTGAAAAATTGTGAATTTTGGTATGTGGATAGATCAATGAGTTATCTTTTAAACGCCTTTTGAATCACCTTAATCCGAGTTTTGTGGAAAAAGTTATGATCGTTTTGCTACGACTGCGCAGATTGAACTAAAATTGTGCATGTCTGTGTTCTACCCTAATTTTATGGATCTTACTATGTGGATCACGCTTTGTGTCCTAAATAAAATTTTTAGTGGACATTATGAGCTTTTCATATTGGGGTTTTATATCTCAATTAGAGGTCGGGAGTGAAGGATATGGATTTTCTAAAGTAGACCATCAAACGGTATTATGTGAAGAAATGAATCAATACTTAATGGATCAAATTGAGGTTATTTGAGCCTTTATGAACCTCACAACACCCCTCATGGCATTAAACATTCTATTATGCATTTCGGAATCATTACACATTCTATTATCCATTTCTGAAGCATTACACTTTTCATTATCCATTTCAGAAATATCAGGAACCCATATTTCATTTATATCAATTGAAATATTTTTATTAGCTGCTCAATCATTCCAATTGGTCTATTTCGTATCAGCTTATTGTATTTCAAGTTCAATAACCCTAACTGATTTATTTTTCAGATCATTTTGATTTAACTTGCCTTATATTGAGATATTGGGATTGTAGAAGTCTTTTTAATTAATCAATTTTCATTGAAGTTATAAATTATGTTAGTGAACATGATTTACTAACTATATTTATCTATAATTATATTTCTTAAACAGAAATGGGGCCTAGTTTATCATTTTTCATTGTGCGTACATATTACCAAGTGAAATTGCATTTTAAAGACTTCGGGTACGTCCATTGCCTGTATCTTTAGAAATCAGAGTGTATTTATCAACGTTATCATGTTTTGGTAAGTACATCAATGAATCAATTTATACAGTGATTTATCACTTAATGAGTGACCCCATCAGTTATCATCTATAGGGCATTCGCCCTTCAGTTACCCGCGTGACTTCAGGCCAAGTCCCCGATCGGCTTGGCAGGTGTACACATATCCATAGATCGTAATAGTATTAAGGGGTTCACTATCATATAATAACTAGCAATGCAGTTTTACATTCATCTCATTCCCTATTTTAACTTAAAATGAATTGCAAAGCAGGCCCAACCGGTGTTTCAATGATCATTGAATAATTCAGGAATGCATGTACTGAACTTCGGCTTACAGTTCGAAATGTTTTTCATGTTTTGTTTTAGGCAAATGCTCAGAGAATCGTCTTCATGCTAGTAAACCAGCGGAAGAGAATAAGTTGAGCATGGGAATCTGGATGGATCAATATTGATACAGTGTATGCATATTTTTAGAGTTGTTTATTGAAATCTTCAGTAGATGGAGATGCAGATTACATGGTAAATTGTTTTTACTATAGTGCAAAAACCTTATGTTGGTTAACAATTGATTATACATGGATTGATTAGGTGTGTATGTGTGTGATTGAAGCTATGCTTAACTGTGTTATTTATAGTACTCATGTTTCAAGTCTTGTCCTTTTGGACGGCGGTAATGCCCCTATCATTGGATTGTCTAGATGATAATTAAGGTATTTATTAAGAAAAACACAAGCAGTGAAACATATTTAATTTGGGGCGTTACAGATTTGGTATCAGAGTCAGGTTGAGATTTTCTTTATAGGATATGGAGTATGGAGTTAAGATACTGAAAAAGTTGGTTAGTGAGGAATGAAGATTATTATGATAGCATTGGAGATTTGTGACACTGGTAATGTCTGCTACACATATTCTACTCGTATATTCTTCTTTGTTAGATGGATCCATGTAAAGTATATATAGTTTGATCTTAAGCAACAGATTTGATAGAGATTTTGAACAAGAAGTTAAAGGTGTTCAAATATATATCGTCCATTGATGTAAACCACCCATGAGCCACCCATCTGAATGGTATATCGTCCTTTTAGCTGGAATTATTTATTTTTGGGATGTAAACCCTTGTACTCCGGGTGTGTAGCCCGTAGAGTTGTGATCTCCGGTGTGTAGCCATTGAGCTTGATTTGATATCCTTTTATACTTCTATTCAATGCAGATGATGTGATGTAAGATTTTAAGCCTGAAAAATGGCCAGTTTACAGGCGAAACTCTATCTATTTCGCCCCAGAAATTTAAGAATTACTAACACTCCTAGCCCTAGGGTTAGGGGTTGTTACAGATGTGTCCTATGACAGGCCCTTGACTCATTTTGAGGTTAAATGCATAGGAAAAATCAAGTATGGGCAGAATATACAAGTTTAATCAACTTGATAGTTTTGATCATTGCACAAGGACCGACTTTGAAGTAACTTTTGTCCATGATCAACATGACTTACGCAAGGGTTTCCTATCCTGAATCTAAGGTTAGGGAGATATCTTTCATATGAAACAAGTTTCAAGTGGATTGGAGATCGTTTGGTTAAACTGTTGGACAAGTCAAAGTCTACAAATTGGGCAGAATCCTAATGCACAAGGTATGGGTTTAGTCCACTTGCAGCTTATGCATTCCATCAGATAGAGATGTTTTAGTTAGTTTATGTCAAAGTACAAAAAGTAAGCTCTCCAATGACCCATATTGTAGCACTTTTGGAGATAAGTGGTTAATGAAATCTAGCCTAGAAGTCTGATGGTACAGACTGTTCAAGTCAGTGGATACATACAACTTTGAGCTTATATTTCCTCATATTATGGGTGTCATTTTTGTGCATTTCTTGGATCCAAGTGGCAATTAGTTTAATATGCTTCATTGATTGCAGATATTTTCTTCTGTAACGCAAGAATTTCATCTAAGTGAGCTATATGGGGGTTCTTGATGTAGTATCCCCTGAATTATAGGATTTTGGATAAGCTTGTTCTATGGTACATAAGTTTGAAATCATTGACTACCAATGATTCCATACAAGAGAAACCAAGGACACATCAGAGAGACATTTTGCTTCGATCCATTGCAATTCAAGACTTGCTTAAATTGCCCAAACTCTTGCAAGCAGTCCATTGACTCTACCTCCATTTGTGAAGGAGACATTACTCTAGAAAATATTTCACTGCACCTTCTGGTAACATACCATCTACCATTGTCCTTGTTGGATTATCAACTGTTGGATACTCCTCACTTTGACCAGGGGGGCTTCATCTTTTTGTCTTTATGGCATCTCTCTATCAAGTTGCATTATCATTCACTCTCATGTTACATCTTCATCAGTTCTGGTCACCTTTTCCTATTTTTAAGAGCCCAATTGCTGCTAGTAGCTGGTGTATGATTGGGTTGCACCCATGTCAATAGATGATAATTTTACAACACGCCTGAACAAGGTAGATCTTAACTACACTTTGTATAGGGGTTGATTGTTGTCTAACTTATGAAATCCATTGCTAAGGGAAACGCGATGTGTCTACCCTCTTTGGCTAATTCAACCTCAGTTTCCTATTGAAGAACACTTTCATAAAGCTTAAGTTGGGCAATCAAAATCTTTATCATGCATTTGGACGCACAGTGAGAAATTTTGATGGGTTACTGTCCTGTGGAAAAATGTCTTCAGTTGATTCATACTAAAGGACTCTAGAGTGGAAAGTATAACCCAGTGGAACCTTAAGAATGGATTCGAGGAGTGGAGAAAGTTTTCACTGTAATAGAGGTTTCAGGAGATAAAAGGGTGAACATTGGAACATTTTATCTAACTGGTGAAACCAATATTTGGTGAAACACTGTTAAGAATAGGCTCCTAGGGTTTGGTTTCACTTGGAGCAGATTTGTGAAAGAATTAACCACAACACACCTGAGTGTCGAGTCGGAACTTACAAGTGCATGTGGTGCGGTAGCCCAGAGCACCTCATTGCTGCCTATTCCCAAAGACTAAAGGCTGTAGGAAGGACTCTCACCTTCAAGGCCCACAGCTATAGGAAGGGCCTATGTGTTAAGTAAGAAGGAAGTTGCCACCTCTAGTACGGGAGTTACTGGAACTCTCTTTTAATTTCAAAGCCATTTTGTGTATTATTGGATTTAGATGCCAGCCATTCATTTATATCCATTCAATCTGCCATACAACTGAACCTTGAGAATAAGGAGGCATAAACCAATTATGGACTCAAGTTATCCAATGAATCTAGAGTTGAGTGTTTTATATCTCATAAACTTGTTTCAATTACTATTGGTGGGATAGTATTCCCTGGAGTTCTGATTCAATTTGACTCATCAGACTTTGATGTCATGCTGAAAATGAACTGGTTGTATACTTCTGGGGTCAAGATGGGTTGTGATGACCCTAAGGTTATTTCAAGAGATGAACAAGGGATAGAACTATGTTTCATGGTCACAGAGAGGAAAAACCTTGTCCTTTAACTTTTGTCACAAAAACAAGTGAGCTCTTATGACAAGGATATGTTGTGTATTGGTGTTATGCTACTAACATTCAACCAAAGGAACAAAAAGCAAAAGATATCCCTATAGTTTGTGAATTGAAAGATGTTCTCCTGAAAAGCTATCAGGATTTTCCCTGCAAGAGAAATTGATTTTGGGATTGAATTAATCCCTGATGCTCAACCTATCTACAAAACCCCATATCATATGGCCCCAATTGAGCTTAAGAACTGGTGATTCTATTAGAGAAGTTATGACAGAAGGGATTTATCAGACCAAGCTTGTCGTCATGGGGTGCCCCAATTCTATTTGTAAAGAAGAAGAATGGAATCTTGAAGTTATGTATTGGTTACAGAGAGCTGAACAAGATCATCATCAAAACACACATACCCATCGCCCCAAGTAGATGACTTGTTTTATCAACTGCAGGGAGCAAGAGTCTTATCTAAGATTGATTTCAGGTCAGGGTACCATCAACTTAGGATTATACCTGAAGACATTCCCAAAATCACACTAAGGACACTATTTGGGTCACTATGAATTCACTGTGATGCCTTTTGGCCTAATCAATGGCCCTGCAGCCTTTACGGACCTTATGAATAGAGTTTCAGACCATATCTAGACAAGTTGTGGCGGTGTTTATAAAAGATATCTTAAAATACTCAAGGATAAAGATGAGCGCATTGTTCATTTGAGGACAGTGTTATAGATCTTGAAGGAACATCAATTACATATCAAATACAAGAAGCATGAGTATTGTTGGAAGCAATGGTATTTTTGGAACATATGGTTTCAGAGGAAGAACTTAAGGTTGATTTGCAAAAGGTGAAAGCAGTTACAAAGTGCTCAACACCCACCAATGCACTGAGATTAGAAACCATTTGAGTTTAATAGGGAATTATCGAGTTCAGGAAGGATTTGATAAATATTGTCTTCCCTGACCAATTTGTTGAAGAAAGCTATAAAGTTAACAAGAATAGACCTAGCAAATGGGTCATTCGGTTTGGGTACGGGTCGGGTAATGTTCGGGTTAAGTGACACTTCGTGTCATTTCGGTTTGGGTTGGGTATGGTTCGGATCGGGTCGATTTCGGGTCAACCAATTTTTGGTCAAATATATTCGTCATGCCAAAACAAGAAACTTTGTAGAAAATTTCGGGTCGGGTATGGTTCGGTTCGGGTCAATTCGGATTTCAGGTCCATTTTCGGGTGAGCACATTTCTAGTGTCGGGTCGGGTATGGGTCCGGGTCGTTCGGTTCGGGTTTCGAGTCTTGAGTCAGTTTTGCCATGTCTAAGTAAGAAGATTACACTGGCAACTTATGCCTCCCAACAACTCAAGCCTTATGAGAAGGATTACCTAACCATGATGTGGAGTTAGCAGCTATAGTTTTTGCAGTGAAAATTTGGAAACATTGCTTATATAGAGTACCATGCAAAATCAATACTGATTATCAAAGCTTGAAGTACATCTTCTCTCAAAAGAAGCTCAGTCGACATGAAACATTAGTTGTAGCAGATCCAATGTCAACCAAGAAAGAGAAATATTGTGGCAGATGCCCTGAATAGGAAGGCATAACATACCTTGAACACTGTAGTGAATACTCAACTGAATCTCTTGATAGAGCTTGAGGACTTTGACATTCAATTAGCGTTGCATAGGAAGGCGAATGTTCAATTGCCGACACTTATCTTACAGCCTTCCCTGATGGAGGAAATTATAGTGCATTATGATAGTGATCCCGAGCTCTAGAGTACATTATGATAGTGATCCCGAGCTCCAAAGAATAAAGCAGAATCTTGAGAAATGGATTCAATTTCAATAGATTTTGTCATGGGATTCCCTCGGATATAGTGTCTGATAGAGACAAGAGATTTCAAGGCTGTTTTGGCATGCACTTTAAGGAGCCTTTGGAATTAGATTGAACTTTAGCAGTTCTTATCATCCTGAAACGGATATGCAAGCATCTAACAATACCAATGGATGCAACTCTTCTAAGTTGGAGCTTGTAGTACTTCATGACTTACAACCAACATTTGCATTTGAAGAAAGTATGAAACTCCCAATGGTCGACGTTAGCACCAGCAGAGAATCCCATATGCAACATCAGGATAAAATGAGGATAGAGATTGACAACAAACATCATCTTTTAGGTCATGAAGATCTTCTCCACTATTCACTAAGGTGACATTTGTCAAAAAACTCTTGAAAACATACCATTGGATCCGACAGAAAGGCTAACTTGATAAAAGAAGGAGACTCTTGGAATTTCGGGTATAGGATTAGGTTTTTTTTTTGTTCCAGAAAGTTTTACCAACTAAGGGTGTAAGGGGGTTGAATTGCGAATTAAATTGAGGCCAAGATCTATTGGACCATATAAGTTGATTGAAAGGTTGAATCTCATATTTTGTCTGCCAGATATGCCTATATAACTCACACACGTGCATATCGTGTTCTTTACCTCACAACTCATGCAGTACATTTCAGATCCTGACCACACCGTCATAATTAAATCCATTGAAGTCATTGAGGATCTTGTGTTTTCAAGAGCACCCAGTTCAAATGTTATATAACAGGATTAAGTAGTTAAGCATTAAGCAGATATCTTTAACCAAATTACTTTGGGCAAATGATACCCCCTCAGAAGCTACTTGACAAACTAAGAAACAAGTGAAAGCCAAATACCCATACTTATTTGAAATAACCTTGCATGTTTGACAAAGTTCATAAGTTTTGAGGACGAAACTCTTTAAGGGGGGGGGGAGGCTGTAACAGTCCGACCCTAAATCATGTTTATTTATCTAATTAAGCCAAGTTATTAATTTTTCACATTTATTTATTTCATTTAATCATCCCAGTTCAAAAAATTCATTTCGGGCCCCACTTTGCAATTCGAGTTTCATTTACCGTAAGAATTTCGGATGAATCGATAGTAGGCCCTGATAAATATGATTAAGTAATAAATTATTTTTCATAATGTCACAAAAACATCTAAGTTTTAACCATGCAAAACCTTGGGCCAAAATTCATTAAGCTTGGCCCAATCTATTTGGGCTCGGTTTATGGCCCGATTCATTTTGTGCTCAAATTTTGGCCAAAAAATTTTAGTTTACTTAAATTAAGTTAAGCACTATCATTTGCACCTAATTATAATTAGCAAAAGATATTTTTTGGGGACTCAAAATTTCACCCAAGTGTTTATTTGATTCATTTGCAACCAAGTAAAAACTCAAGCACAAAACACCATGGCTCTTTCCTCTCCCCTTCCCTACTGATTTGGGCAGCCCCTTGATACCCACCCACCACATCCGCCAGCTCCACCACCACAGCCGCCGACCACCATCCCATCAACCACCCAAACACCTCCCACATCAAGCAACATCTCCATCTCTCCTTTTTGATCACTAAGCAAGGTAAAAACCCTAGCCTAATCAAGTTTAATTTTGGATTTTTATGTTGGATTTGATTATTGATCATGTTATTTTTATATGAACAAGAGTTATTTGATGTTTTATTGGTTGGATCATCTTGAAAACAAGTAATGTTTGAAGTTGTTCATGATCATGCAAGTTTAGGTGGTGATGATGGATTTTGATTGTTTTAAATGAGATTTTGTGATCTTTGGTATTGATAGTGAGTATAAAGATGTTTATGGTGATTCATATAAGTTAGAGGGTGATTTTAATGGGTGGTTATGCGAAGAAAAGATTGAAAAATGTGATTATTGAGCAATAAACATACCTGAAACAGGGGTCACTTTGGGAGAAAATTGGTAGTAATTGGCATATCAAAAATTTATGAATTTTGGTGTAGTGATAGTTTGATGTGTTAGCTTTCAAAATCTTTATAATTACTCAATTTCGAGTTGTGAAGACAAATTTATGACCAATTTACTGAAGACTATACAGAATACATCGAAATTGGGAGCATTTGTGAATAGGGGACTTTACGGAAACGTTGGTATTGATTGGGTCATTGAAAAATTGTGAGTTTTGGCATGTTGATAGATCAATGAGTTATCTTTCAAATGCCTTTTGAATCACCTCAATTTGAGTTCTGTGGAAAACGTTATGGTCGTTTTTCTGCGACTGCACAGATTGAACTAAAATTGTTCACGTCTGTGTTCTACCCAAATTTTAGGGACCTTACTATGTCAATCATGCTTTGTGTCCTAAATAAAAGTTTTAGTGGACATTATGAGCTTTTCATATTGGGGGTTTTTTTTTTATCTCAATTGGAGGTCAGGAGTGAAGGATATGGATTTTCTAAAGTAGACCATCAAACGGTATTATGTGAAGAAATGAATCAATACTTAATGGATCAAACTGAGGTTATTTGAGCCTTTATAAACCTCACAACACCTCTCATGGTATTAAACATTCTATTATCCATTTCAGAATCATTACACATTCTATTATCCATTTCTGAAGCATTGCACTTTCCATTATTCATTTCAGAAATATTAGAAACTCATATTTCATTTATATCAATTGAAATCTTTTTATTGGCTGCTCAATCATTCCAATTGGTCTATTTTGTATCAACTTGTTGTATTTCAAGTTCAATAACCCTAACTGATTTATTTTTCAGATCATTTTTGTTTAACTTGCCTTATATTGAATTATTGGGATTGTAAAAGTCTTTTTAATTAATTAATTTTCATTAAAGTTATAAATTATGTTAGTGAACATAGTTTACAAACTGCATTTATCTATAATTACATTTCTTAAACAGAAATGGGGCCTAGTCTATCATTTTTCATTGTACATACGTATTACCAAGTGAAATTGCATTTTAAAGACTTCAGGTACTTCCATTGCCTGTATCTTTAGAAATCAGAGTGTATTTATCAACGCTATCATGTTTTGGTAAGTACATCAATGAATCAGTTTATACAGTGATTTATCACTTAATGAATGACCCCATCAGTTATCATCTATAGGGCATTCGCCCTTCAGTTACCCACCCGGCTTCATGCCAGGTCCCCGATCGGCTTGGCAGATGTACACCTATTCATAGATCGTAATAGTATCAAGGGATTCACTATCATATAATAACTAGCAATGTAGTTTTACATTCATCTCAATCACTGTTTTAACTTAAAGTGAATTGCAAAGCAGATCCAACCAGTGTTTCAATGATCATTTAATTATTCAGGAATGCATGTGATGAGCTTCGGTTCACAGTTCGAAATGTTTTTCATATTTTGTTTTAGGCAAATGCTCAGAGAATCGTCTTCATGCTAGTAAACCAGCGGAAGAGAATAAGTTGAGCAAGGGAATCTGGATGGATCAACACTGATACAGTGTGTGCATATTTTTAGAGTTGTCTATTGAAATCTATGCATATTTTTAGAGTTGTATATTAAAATCTTCAGTATATGGAGATACAGATTACATGCTGAATTATTTTTGCTATAGTGTAAAAAACTTATGTTGGTTAACAGTTGATTGTATATGGATTGATCATATGTGTCTGTGTATGATTGAAATTATGCTTAACTGTGTTATTTATAGCACTCATGTTTCAAGCCTTGTTCTTCTGGACGGCGATAATGCCCCTATCATTGGGTAGTCTAGATGATAATTAAGGGATTTATTAATGAAAACACAAGCAGTGAAACATGTTTAATTAGGGGGCGTTATAAATTCAACCAATTTGATGGCAAGGGTAATCCCAAGAAGCACATCGCCCACTTCATCGAAACCTGCATTAACGCTGGCTCTGAAGGTGATCAATTGGTGAAATAGTTCATGCAATCCCTTAATGTAATTGCATTTGACTGGTATACAGCCATTGCCTTCGAGTACATTGATAGCTAGGGGCAAATGGAAAGTGAGTTCTTGAATCACTTCTATAGCACGCGCCATGCAATTAGCATAATAGAATTGACTAACACAAGGCAATAAAAGAATGAGTTAGTCATCGATCACATTAATGGTTGGCATACTCTCTCTCTGAAGTGTAAAGACCATTTATCTGAATCTTCGGCTGTTGAGATGTGTGTCCAAGGGATGGATTGGGATATACTTTATGCTTTACAAGTGAACAAACTCAAAACATTCCATGAATTGGCAACACAAGCTCATGATATGGAGCTTACAATTGCCTGCTATGGCAGACAGCTCAATGATGATGAATCAGTGACATTGTCAAGAAATGAAAGCTCCATGCTTATAGACTCTGAAGAGCAAGAATGTCCCTATTGTGAGTTTGATGCACCATAAATGCTCGATAAACTTCTTGAAAAAAGACTTATAGAACTCTCGAGTCAAGTCGTCCTGAAGAAATTGGAAGAAATTGGAAGAACTAATGATCTCAAATATTGCAAGTATCACCTGATCATCAGTCATCCTATAGAGAAGTGCAAAGCATTTAGAAGACAAGTTTTGCAACTTGTAAAGGAAGGAAAAATCACATTAGACGAAGAAGACACTAAAGAATCTTATTGATTGTCTATTAAGTTCATATTGGAAAATGTTTCAGCAAAAGTATACCCAAAATTAACGTTTAGGGGGGGCAGACATCCAAATCATCCTCTATAGACTCCTAAGTCATCAAACTCTCAGAAATCAAAGTCAATCACACCAAACTCCAAAGTCAGGCTTGACAGACCACCGAATCATCAAATCTCGTGGACTCCCAAGTTAAACTTTTAAGACTCCTAAGTCATCAAATTTCACAGACTCCTAAATCATTAAACTCTCACAAAGTACCAAGTCGGCAAACTCTCACAGACTACCAAGTTGGCAAACTCTCACAAACTGCCACATTGTCAAATTTTCAGACTCTTAAGTCAGCAAAGTAAAAGACTACCAAGTCATACAAATTCAAGACTCCTAAGTCATCAAATTTCATAAGCTTTCAATTTGTGACATTCGAAGATTTTCAAATTAATTATATGAAACTTCCAAGGGACAAACTCCAATACTTCTAAGTCAACGTAACTATATGAAGACTTTCAAGTCACTCCGCAAGACTGTCAAGTTATTAAATAACATCGACTCTCAAGTCACCCTTAAGACTTCCAAGTTCAAACTTCTAGACTCTCAAGTCAACATAGACTATTAAGTCACCCACATGATGCTTAAGCCATCAAAATCAAAGACTTTCAAGTCGAAAAATTGTAAACTTTGAAGTGAATTTAACAACTCTCAAGTAATCAACATCGTAGACTCTCAAGTCATCAACGGCATAAGCTTTCAAATAAAGTTTAAAGATTCTTAAGCCATCTAAGTTGTAGACTCACAAGTTAAACAGAGTTGCTGACTTTCAAGTTATTGAAGACTTTCAAGTCATCCTTACAGACCCTAAAATCATTGATGTGATAGACTCTTAAGTCTTCAAGGTCAAAGACACTAAAAAAACAGACTGTCAAGTCGGTAAAATGCAAGACTTCTAAGTCATCAAATCGCAAAGACTCTTAAGTCATAAAACTTTCTGACTTTCAAATTAATCATAGCAGACTCCCAAGTCATAAATTTCGTAGACTTCCAAGTCGATTTTTTTTAAGACTTCAAATTATTTCTTCAAGACTCATAAGTCAACGAAATTACTGACTGCCAAGTCGCCAAGTGGATTCTCAAGTCATCAAAGTTCAAGTCTTTCAAGACGTCGAAATTAAAAGACTACCAAGTTGTCAAAGCTCTAGACTCCAAAATTAAGAAAGTTCTAAATTCCAAGTTATCAAACTTAAAGACTCACAAGTCATCAAGTCCAAGACACTCAGCCATCAAAGTAAAAGACTGTCAAGTCATTTTGTCAAAGGTGTTGACTCCTAAGTTACTAAGCACATTTTCAAATCATATGAGCAGGCTTCAAAATGTCACCAACTTGTTATAAAATTTTAGGACGCCTTCAAGTTGGGGGCAACAATAAAGTTGCATCCTCCTTCACATTAGCGATATAGGCATCTTCTTTTAAATTGTCAGTCTTTTCCTTCAAGTCAGGCACTGACAATGTGTAAAGTCAGGCTTTCGGTGTCTGATCGGAAGGACCATGTCTTTCCTCTCTCACAGGAAGAGCCAAACCTCTATCTGTTCGAAGAAGTCAAGTCTGTGCTTTCTGATCGGAGAAGTCACCTGCGCTCTCTGATTAGTCGAGTCATACGTCATCTGTCTGATCTAAGGACCCAAGCCTTCTCTTTCTGATCAGGATAATTGCGTTCGCTGTCTAATCAGATGAGCCAAGCCTTCTCTTTTTTATCAGAAGAGTCACCTTCGATGTCTGATAAAAGAGGCCAAGTCTGCACTGTCTGATCGAATCAGTCACCTTTGCTATCTGATCGGATGAGCCAAGTCTTCACTATCTGATTGGACGAGTTATGCCTCATCTGTCTGATCTAAGAAGCCAAGCTGTTACTTTCTAATCGGGATAGGTGCGTTTACTGTCTGATCGAATGAGCTAAGGCTTCTCTTTCTGATCGGAAGAGTTGCCTTTGTTGTCTAATGGAAGAAGTCAAGTCTCTGCTCTTGATTGGAGGAGTCTAAACGCCTTCGTTCTCTGATCGTAGGAGTTAAGTCTTTGTTGTTTGAACGAAGGAGTCAAACCTTCACTTTCTGATTAGAGAACATGTCTTGACTATCTGATTGGAGGGGGCACACCTTCATTGTCTGAATGTCTTTGCTGTCTGATCGGATGAGTAATGTCCTCGTTATCGGACCGGAGAAGTTCTTCCTTCACAATCTGAGCAGAGAAAGCCATATCTTTTCAAATCTGATGGAAGAAATGCAAGGCGACACCAATTAGATTAAGTGAATGAGTCTCTTGCGAAGAATTGAATATATGGGAATAAACGATTCCTCGTTTTAAAAGTTGACCTCACTTCGCGATTTAATTAGAGGAGTCGCAGCTGGAAGAGAGAAATTCAAGTCGATCCCAATTAGATTAAGTGAGAGAGTCTCCTGCGAAGAATCGAATCTACGAGGGGAAACGATTCCTCGTCTCAAAAGTCAACCTCATTTCGCGATCTAATTGGAGGAGTTGTGGCTGGAAGAAAGAAATTCAAGTCGATCACAACTAGATTAAGTGAGGGAATCTCCTGCAAAGAATCGAATCTACGGGGAGAAACAATTCCTCGTCTTAAAAGTCGACCTCACTTTGCGATCTAATTGGAGGAGCTGCGGCTGGAATGAAGAAATTCAAGTCGACCCCAACTAGATCAAATGAGGAAGTCTCCTGAGAAGAATCGAATCTACAAAGAGAAACGATTCCTCGTCTTTAAAGTCAACATCACTTGCAATCTAGTAGAGGTAGTAGTTAATCCAGAAGCTTCCTAAAGAAAAAAGAAAAAAAAAGGAAGTATTGGTTAAAGTTCGCTAAAAAAAGGGGGTCAAAAACAAAAGGAATGGGTATTAAAAAAAATAAAAGGGGCTCTTTCTAGGTTGACAAAAAAAAGTGCAACAGAAAAATTGGAGATTAGGCGATGACTCAGCCAAGGGCAACAGGAAAAGGACAAAAAGTGCCAAATTGTAGTGAGTTCACAGCAGCAGTAACAGGTAAAAAAATTCAAATTACATTGACGTGTTGATCACATTTAGATTAACATGTTGGAGAGGTATGCCAGCTATCACAAATATCTGGAGCCATTGTTGGGCCCAAAGAACACCTTGGGATAATTTTGCACCAAAATGCCAACAAAAAAACGAAAAGCACAATTTGACAAATCTGGGAAGATTAATGCGATGGCTGCTTAGCGCAAGAAGGTTCTGGCCAAAAAAAAAAATTACAGAAAAAAATGCTTGTTCTTTTTAATATTTTTTGTGTCTTTCACCAGCAAAATATCAAGCTTCACTATCATTTTGGCTATGGAATTTGGAAGCAATTATTAATTTTTGGGTAGAAAACGGGAAAAAATCTAGGAAGAAAAGTATTCTAGTGGGACTTGATTCCCCCCATTTTGGGAGGGTTTCAAGTCCCATTCCCCATTTTAATTAAAAATAATAATTATTTATTTATTTATTTATTTGTAAAGTGTCATGTGAGATTTAATTTTTCTTGCACCAAAAAGTTTACTATATAACTTTTTTGTAAATTATCATACTTTAGATTTTTTTTTGAATATTTGTACTTTTGTAATTTTGTAATTTTTATCTAATTTTCATTTTGTATTTTATTTTTTTATTTTTTTATTTTTTGTACTTAATTTTTTTTTTTATTTTTTTATTTTTTAAATTTTTAATTTGTTAGTTTTTTAATTTTTAAATTTTTGCATTTTGTATTTTTTAATGTTTATTTTATTTTTTTATTTTTACATTTAATTTCTAAATTATTTATTTATTTGTTTTTTTTTTATTTTTATCTATTGTATTTAATTTTTTATTTTTTATTTTTTGTGTTTAATTTTTAATTTTTTTTTTTTTAATTTTTAATTTTGAAATTTTGAAATTTTTTGTATTTAATTTTTTAAATTTTTTATTTTTATTCCAAAAAACCTACAGAAAATTCAAAGAAATAAAAAATAAAAAATAAAAAATAAAAACTAAATAAATAATTAAAACTAATAAAAAATAAAAAAATAAATAGTAAAAACAAATAAAAATAAATAAATAAATAAATAACAAGAAATTAGAAAATCTAAAGTAAATAAAAATAAATAAATAAATAAATGATAAATAAATAATAAATAATAAATAATAAATAATAAATAATAAAAAATACATAATAAATAAATATAAGTAAAATATAAATAAAATATAAAAAATAAAAATTAAACAAAAAATAAATACAAAAATAAAAAATAAAAAATAAAAAATAAAAAATAAAAATAAAAAATAAAAAATAAAAAAGTAAAAAATAAAAAATTTAGCCACGAAAAGAACAGAGCCTAATAATAGGTTTTTTAGATTAAAAATATTAATATTAATATAAAAAGGTAAAAAATAAAAAATTTGATTTCATTCCTTTATTAAACCAAACACATGATTTCAAAGAATCAAATTCCATTCCATTCCTTCTAGATTTCAAATCCCATTCCATTCCATTTCACTCCAAGTGAACCAAACAGGCCCTAAATAGAGGTGAAATGGATGAATTAGAAGTGCTTATAGATGGGTTTATATAGTACTGGGGAACTGGAGCTTCCTACTCCCTCTCTAATTCAAATACCAACGATTTTTATCTCTTTGAGTTATTGATAAATTCTATTAAGAGTTGATAGAATTTTATCACAAATCATCAACTCAAAATTATCACCAAAAAAAAGCAAAAAAAAAAGGGGGAAAAGAGAGGAACCATGTGCACTCCATAGACAAAAAAGGCTTCCAATCACTTTTTTTTCTTCTTTAAAAAAAAGGAAAAAAGAGAGAAAAAGGGGGGGGGGGGTTTGGGTCCGAATTTATTTTCCTAAGCCCAAATTTTCTTAGGAGTTTGTCAAATTGGAATCACCTCGACGATGTTCAATTCGTTAAATTTCAAAAAAAAAAAATTCAAGTGGCAAGTCCAAAAAAATAAATAAATTATTACTTGGCAAATTGGACTCAGCCGCTTCAAAAAAAATGCACACTTCAAGTTCATGTACGCGGCCGACTCTCGATGGGGTATTTGTAGAAGACAAAAAATTCTACGACAAATCGCAGGATGCCACATGTAAAATAAAATAATTTTTATTTGGCCGATTAGGAGCTGCCAGGTGTAAAATTGGCTTTGGTGGGTCCATTTAAATGGAATCAAATTATGGCCAATCAGAAGCTTCTATGTGTCATTGATGATGTAGAAAATAGTAATTACTTCTTTTTTAAAACTAAGGGAATAATTATTAAGATATGAGCCTAGGCCCAATGTCCAACTCAAACCCTAACTTTCAAGCCCATAAATACAGGTTCTCCCCCCTCATTTTTAGTTAGCTCAACATTCAGCATCCTACAAGCTCCAAATCTCAAACTACAGACGACATCCAGCTATCAAGCACAAGCATCAAAGTCAGCTAGCTCAACATCTTTTGCAACCTCAAATTGAAGTTCAGAGTTTTTCATCCAGTTCATCGATCGAGATCAAGTAACCTCACTCTCGCATCGATTAATCTGGCCAACTACACTAAACATTCAACATTTGCAGAATTTAGAGCTCAGACGGCAAGAAGCATCCAGCTACCAAGCGAAAAGGATTAAAACTTGCAGAACTTCAGAAACTACAATAAGCCACTTGCATATTAAAATCAAGAACAGTCTTCAGAGTTCTTCAACTGATTTGCATCAACCGAGATCAAGCATTGCGTCCTCAGAATACTCAGGTCATTAGGAGGTCGAATCCGAGGATTATTTCATTGTATTAAATTCAGAGATTGTACCTACATATATTACATCAATACAAAGATTCAATTTATTTTTGAATTTCCTGTCTAATTTATTTTAGGCTTAAAATTTGTGTTTACACTATCGTCTTTTGATTTTTTGAATCTCGAGTGTTATAATCAGGCTTCAAACAAAGATTAAACCAATTATGCCTATCTTGTTAAAAAATGATTAAATAAGTTAAAAAATTCTTTGACATGTCTTGTTTTACTATGATCAAATACTAAAGTTTGATGAGACAACTTTTTCAACAGTATGCTTAATTATATTCAGATAAAATTTATACTATTTATGTTACTATTGTTGATGACTTCCACAAGTTCTTTTTAGAAAGTAAACGATTGACAAATTTACTTAATTAGTGGATGAAACAATGCAACATCTTTTATGAATGAGAGAGCCACCTCATCACTTGTTTGTACTTTGTACACATCAAGAAAAACATAAAGCATGCATGAAAATGATGACTAATTAATAGCTTGCTAATGACTGTCGTTTTGCAAGTAAAAAAGTAAACATACATGTAGTACAATGCATTGTGGCCTCCGCCCCCCCGCCCTTCTTCTCGTACCCTATCCTATTCGATATCATTAGTCAAAAATGTCTCCTATTTCTTACCTAAAAAAAATCAAGGAACATTAATTAAAAGCATATGCATGTATGTCGATACCTGATTAGCAAACCCAACTCCACAACCAAGCAAGATCCTTCCAACAATAAGCATGGACAGATCCTGAGCAGGGGCATAGAAGGCCACCCCAAGGACGAAGAAGAACTCGGCGATTAACTTGGTTAACCTCCTTCCTAGCCACGTCGTCCTATGAGATGCACAAAATTCTAAAAGTTACTCCTATAATTATCTGTTTTGTTGTTGCTGAATTTTATTTTCAAATCTGATGAATCAATCCTGATATTTGACATTTAAAATAAAAAAATGAATAAATTTTACATAAACTAAACAGTG
>JACYFF010031954.1:76146502-76192349 GCA_017589665.1 Selenicereus undatus | reverse complement strand
AATAAAAAAGTAAAAAGTAAAAAGTAAAAACAAAAAAAATGAAAAATGAAAAATGAAAAATGAAAACTAAAAATTAAAAATTAAAAATCAAAAAATGTAAAATAAAAAATAACAAACAAAAATTTCACAAAATTTGGATAACTTCATAAGTTATCACACATTAATGACGTTCTCATTATTTTTATCCATTTCAACCCACCATATAAAAAATATACCAAATTCAATCAACATTAACTCACTTCAGTCTACTTCAACCTATTTCAACTCACTTCCATGAAAAAAATACCAACTTCAACCTACCTTAACCCACCTCAACCAACTTCAACCTACTTCAACCTACTTGACCCTTTTACCTACCTAATTTTCCCACGAAAACAACAGGTCCTAAATCTCACATGATACTTTACAAATTATTAAAATTATGAAGGGGTGGGTTGAAGTGGGTTGAAGTAGGTTGAGATAGGTTGAAGTGGGTTGAAGTTGGTATTTTTTTTTCAAGTGGGTTGAAGTAGGTTGAAATGGGTTGAAGTAGGTTCAAGTAGGTTGAAGTGGGTAAAACTGGATTGACCCACGAAAAGAACATGCCCTGAATCCTAACAAAAGAGAGATTCAACGAAGTAATCTGCATCCTTTTGGTATAAATTAAAGTGAACATCCTACAATGTGGCCCAGTTTTAGGCATCCCTTGCAGAATCAATATGTTAATCATCTCACAATATAAGACACACTAGATAAGGTGCTACACTCATACAAGTTTTGCCCAAGCTCAGAGCTGGATCCAACAATTTCCCCCTTCCCCAAAATAAAGTGCGGACCCCTATAGGGTCTCTAAAGATTTACATGTAGGCAACCTTTCCCCTGCAAACAGAAAGGCTAATTCCCAAGAGACCCACATGAAGTTTTGCAGAAACAGAAACAGAAGTGGATTTGAAGTGACTAGAGCATTTTGTGCAATATCAAAGTGCAGAGAGAAGGGAGATAAATGATAACAAGTGTCATAAGTATCTTAGTAATTGATGCAAAGAAAATTAATAGTCAAATAACATAATTTAGGAACATTCCAACCCCACATACCAAATGTAGTTCAAGCAAAGAATCAAAATAAGAAACATAACACCGGCTGGCAATTAAGAACTGCAAAACTGAATAAAGAAGGAAAAATGAAAAGGAACTAAGTTGATAAGCCTGGTTGCACAAAGAAGTTCTTGGTAGGGGGAAAGTGCTAAGTGCCTAGCAGACAAACTACAGTGATAAAGGGAGCCTACCTCACATTTTCGACCCTCATTCTAAACCTCCATAAAGTTCTAGCCAGTATCATGTCTTCCATAAGTTGCACACAGGACCAATCTAGTTTAATAACCTTGACTCGGCTCTTCTGCGGTCTTCCTTTTCTGCTTTCGCACTATAGCATGTCGATCCTTTCACAACTCTCCATGTGTCTTGCTTCCCACATCTCATCCTCTATAACATACACGCCTACCTTCTTTTATCACCTCAATTCTCACAATATCCGTGCTTGTATGCCCCTGCCACACATACACCAAATCATCTTCACTGGTGTAGTTCTCATCTTTTAACTTGTGTCCTAAACCACCAACATTCTGCATTGTACAGGCTAGTCTAACAACAATGTGGAAAACATGTTCCAGTCAATTTCACCAAAATCTTCTTGTCTCGCCTAACTCCAAAGGCCTTCCCCTGGTTTGTCATTCCGCATCCATACACAGTGACAAGATCCCCATCATTATCCAACAACAACAACAACAAACTCCCAAAGTGGGTCCCGCTTTCGCGGGGTCTGGGGAGATCCAGCTGTAGGCAACCTTACCTCTACCGGTATTCCTACACATAGAGAGGTTGATTCCATAAGTCCTTTTTTTATCCCCATCATTATCCAATTTACTTTAAACAATTGATCCCCAGAATCTTCAACCACCAGTACTTGTCAAGAATGTTAACTTCTGCTGCTTCCCTATTCTGCACTAAGCTTGCATTACAAGTACTTTGCCTTCAACATGCTCATTTTAGAAACTTTAGACTCTAGATTCTAGAATATCCCTCCAAGTTTCTAACTTGATGAAAATCTTGCTAACTAAAACCATATTCTCAGTGGATGATGAACCATGGCACCTTATCTGAAATCTCTTCAGTGAGCTTATCCATACTATTTCCAAAAAGAAAAGGCTTAACGCATATGCTTGGTGCAACTCAATATCCAAAAGGAATTCGTTGTGAACCAACCTAGTGTCCTTATTCTAGCCTATGCCCAAACATGCACAACTTCAATAACTTGAACATGCGCAATAGGAACATCCTTCGTCTCCAAACACCTCCACAAGAACTCTGACACAAACTACCATAAACTGCCTCTAGGTTGATGGCATCCATGTGGTAGTCCCTTTTTTTATCTCTATAATGTTACATAGTCCTTTTGGTAAGATGAATGGCTCCTATTATTGATCTTCATGGTATAAAACCAAACTTGTTTTCCCACATGGCTATATCACTCCTCTTTTAAATCACCCTTTCCTAACATTAACAAGGTCTCCTAAAGAGAGTACACAACGAAGTACCTTTGTAACTCTTGAAGCTCTATGTGTAGCCCTTGTTTTTATGCAATTGGATAAGCACATTGCCAGGTATCATTAGGAGAGGCATAGAGCACTCTTGAATCAAGAGCACATGCCTTAAGTCTTGTCTTGGGTGCAATATTGGGCTAGAATAGGCACAACTCTCCTTAACCACCACCTCCTCCCCACCCCAAAAAATAAAAAAAAAGAAAAATTGATAAATAAAAGCTCCCACAAGCAGGAACAGAAAACAAAAGGAAAAAGCACTTGGGGCAAACAGCAAGGGGCACTCTTGAATCAGGAGAACGTAGATAACTAAACCCTCTGTTGAAGGTAGATAGCTAATATCCTATTACAGCCCCCTGTTGACATAACTAGATTGAATCCACAGTCCAACACCATATCACAAAGTCTATCAGATTTACTCCAAGCACAACAGAATTTTTCTCTATCTACAGATCCCAAAGCAACAGCACGCAGAAACTACAAATTATGTTGTAAATAATCAGTTTAGTTAGATATCCCGCTTCAAGTCCTGCTCTTCCAGAACAAGTCAGCCAATCTGATTGTATTCGGAGCCTCTTTACTCCCTTTGGCAGCTGAATATCCGTACTGCTCCTATACCTTTGACGATCCTAGATTTGCATTGGTAAATAACAAATCATCTACTTCTAGACCCCCAAGATGTTTGAGCTTTTCAGCCACACAGGTAGATATCCCTTTCATAAAATATGGTGTCTTACCCTGACCATCACCTCCAGTCATTTTTGCGGCTTTCCTTCCCTCGAATCTCCCTCATGCACCTGAAATCAAGTCTCCATATCTCCGACTCTTAGTACCCGCAAAAAAGTGTAACTTCTATGATCTGAGTCAATGCGAAAGCTAGAGCCTAGAGGCTCAAGTTGGCTTGAATGACATTTATAGAAGTGAATGTAGGCCCAGAGCTAAACAAGGTAGGAGTTTCCAATTATGATGGGCTCAACTCGTTAATATTCAAGCCTTTGAGGCCAACCACTAACCTTTCCCTCATTCCCTAGTGCTAATCTTAAACTGCTGGATAAGATCTTACATTCTCCACTTTGAAGACAGCTGAAAATGACACTCTTGCGTAATAATTTGAGTTCCGATTTTGGTGGACTAAAGCAGAGTGCTTCACTAGAACATTTCATCCTGTAGAATAGTAGCCAGTCAACAGTTTTTAATAGAGACTCCAACAGAAGCTTTGGGGTATGGATTTGGATTTCGGCTTGAAATTGGAATTGGATTTAAGTTTAATAATTTATAAAAGATACGAAGGGAGTCACCAAGTCTTCTAACTAAGTTTTAGTGGGCTGGAGTTCAACCCTATAAACTTTTGGGCAAGCTAGCGCAACCAGAACGGTGCATGAGCTAGGTTCATTGCTTATTTTTAAACCACTGCACACACAGAATAGGACGACCAAAAAAAACAGCAGTTAAAGCAGCTTTTCCTAAGCTTACAAAGACAAAAGAGACAAATAGCAATGCCCCAACGTGTGCCACCATTGCCTATCACATCACCTGAAAGAATGGAATAGATATCAACTGCATTGTTGCCTTCCAAATCAGCAACTTGATGCAAATCAGAGTAGTCCTCAATAAGTTTTTCATGCTTATGAGGTGAAGGCTCCTCTGGCACCCATTCCAGCGGTCTATCAGATCTCGTACTGAATGGTAGATGGGCACCATTATCAAGATAGTCAGACAAATGAACACAACGAAAGTCATTTTGAACAAAACAAACTTACAATGGAAGAGACAAGTACGGCAATCGCTTGTCCTGAGCATAAGCATGCAGTAGCAGTAAGCCAAATTGCAATACCGTTAACGATGATTCCCAGAGTGTAATCACATCTGGAGTCCACACCTGTAAGTAGCAACAACTATTCCTTCACTGATTATTACTATTATTATCATACAACCGGTGGTAAAATTTCTACTACATATCGTCGTGGCTAAAAATGCAAGCTTAAAATAGGTGCAGTTTGCTCTAGAATCACCAAACAAGAGCAACCATGAATTTAACCATCAGGGTCCGGGAAAAGGTCACACCCCACGGGTTGAATTGTAAGCAGCCTAACCTGACTTTGTCAGTGGCTGATTCCACGGCTCGAACCCGTGACCTTTTGGTCACGCGGAGACAACCTTACCGTTGCTCCAAGGCTCCACACAAGATTTACATAAACTTAAAACATAATATAACGACATAAATTATATTTGAGTTTCGACATAAAATATATATTATTATAGATGATTATACATTTATCTATATTTAAAATTATTTACTTAAAATATGAATTTATTTGAAGAGTTGTATTCAATTTTGTCAAAAAACTTTGTTTTTTTTTTGTTATACTTTGCTTAAACTAATGTTCATATAAAAAATCACCTCAAGTAGATGAAGTTTTATTCACCAAATTTATAGGAATTAATATATTTTATTGTTGTGTAATTAACTTAATTAATTGTTCATTTTCAATAAGTATATTGTTTTAATATTATTATTTTTCATCCAAAACGTACATTGTAAAACAAATTACACTATACAACTCTTCAACAATTCAACAACTCGTTAGATCTATCCTTATAGCTCCTTACAGCTCCTTACATCTTCTTACAGCTCCTTACAACTTCTTACATCTCCTTACATCTATTTATCTATCTAAAGCGCAATAAAACAGATCCAACCAAGACCTCCCACCATAATACAACCAAAATTTCCAGCGAGAAAAGTTTCATATTCAAAGAATAATAGACAAAATAAGAACAGTCAACTAAAGGCCATCAGAAAGTGAAAGAAAAGTAGGAAAGTACCCTCAGAATTATATAGAGCCATATGTAAGCCCAAAAGGACCAGAAAAGCTCAACCAACCATACTCCTATATCAGATATCTTTTTCAGTTCTCCAGCTTTTGGAACAACAACACAGACAGCATGGATTGGAAAAAGGTCAAATGCAGCAGAACCCACCAGAGTTCCAGCACCCAAGCCTACAGAATCAGTACAAATCAGACGCTTCTCTAAGCGGCAAAAATCCAAAGCTAAATTTTGCAACAGGATACTTCAACACGATACTTAACAAAATTTAAGCACCAAAAACTGGGCCATAAAAAGAAGATGATGATAAACATTAACAAACCTCCAGCATAAAGGCTTCCAATGTTTCTTATAGCATCAATGGTGGCTAAAGATATTTGAGGAAAGCTAGTTCCAAAAGCCAAGAGGGTAATGTCTGCGATGGCATAATTCCACACCTTTTCATATCTAACAGTCTGAACCTTAGTGACAGGATCAGTCACCACCACTTTGCGGCTATGCTTAACGACATTCTCCATTGACCGGAAAAACCTATTTGTAATTGCTGATAACCCAATGAAACAATAAGCAAGACCAGCCAAATACAAGAAGGCTCTTAATCCTTCTTCTAGGGAGGTCTCAAACCTGAAGAGCAAGTAGTTTTCGCATTTTTCATGGCCTAAAAAAGCCGTCAAATTCCTTGGTGTAAGTTTGATGGGCGCCATTTTTCAATTACAATCTTCAATCAATCCACAGTTTCTTTGACAATGAGATGTATCACCACCCAAATCATCCCAAATCTTCAACCCAGCATTCCACTGATGTCCAACTTGCAGCAACTGTGAAATTCGATCAGAGTTTCAAATATCTAACACCACCAAAAGCCCAGAATTTCAAAAATCCAGCAAATTTCAGAGGTAAAAAAAAAAGAAGAAGCCCAGTAACGACAATGAGAGACAAAAACATAGGGAATGCAATGCTCACGGAGAAGCTTCAATGGCGAAATACCCGATGATTGAAGAAGAAGCAGACGGGGTACGGGGATCTGTACTCGCTCCCAGACCAGGGGAATTCAGAAATCCCCAAATAATTAAATTAAATTAAAATTTGGGTTCTGTATGGCAGATAAATCTGCTTTAATTGGCCAAAACAATTTATGGGTAGGCGGCTAGGCGCAGAAACCATTGGATTTCACATGGTAGTGGTGATTTTAGTGTGTAATCATTACTCAAAGTACACAAATTCGATGGCTGAAGAAGTGTTGTCGTCGTATAATCAGCAACCAATCGTGAGACAGCAGTGTTTGAAAAATTAGACCTCCTGAACCGCAAACCACTGGCAACTTGCAGTAGAAAGTGCAGTTATTGAAATTTGAAATTGTTAAAGGGTTTTGGCGAATTAAAACAGATTTATCTGCTATACAGAGCCCAAATTTTAATTTGAGGATTCAAATTCGTAGAATTTGAGCTCTATATAAAGTTTTTTATGTCGGACTACTTGCATCTTTACTCTATTTGTCACGATTCAGAAAACTACTATCTATAAAAGTCGCATTTAATGATAAAATAATTGTGTAATAATTTTATCAAATAATATAATTTGTAACGATGCAAATAATATTTAATTGCACACCTAAATAAAATAATAATAGTCAAAATATAGAAGACAATGGAAAGCAAAGGGGGAATGAATGGGATAGTAAAAAGAATGACAGAAAAACAATAATGCCAAGTAGGTAGCCAATAAACAATAAATAAGTTCACACCGAATAAATAAGTACTAATTGAAGTGAATAACCAGGAGCCGCTTAGGGAGAAGAAAGACAAAGCTACAACTAGAATTGAAAAAAGCTGACCCAATACGATTATCAATTCAAATACGACATAAAGTTAAGCAGTTTTGGATATAGAGTTTGAACTCATTTAGTTAAATGGGTTGACACGCTAAACCTATTTAATTAATTGGGTTAGATTTAGGTTGAGAATCTCAACACAAAAAAATACTTATTTGACCTGTTTAATTAAACGAATTAAATAGGTCAACCCTTGTACTGTTTATTTACTGTTTACCGTTTATCATTTACATTTTTTGTGGGAATTAGGCTTTGGAAAATTAGGCTTTGTGGTCTCTTTTATGGACTTGTTGGTTGTTGACTTGCAGGTTATGCTATTAAGAATTTCAGACAATTTGAACTTTATTTGCCGTTGTTTAAGAATTGACTTGGACATGGTTTGTAACTTAAGTAGTTGGTTCTTATGTGAACTTTCTATGCTGTAAAGTTATGTTGTCACTGACTGTTTTGTTGGAATACGCTCTGAATATGCTGGAGCCTGTAAGTTAGCTGCTATTTTTTGGTGTACTTTAGAAGGCAGTTATACCTTAAGAGACTGAAAATATGCAATTTATTTTGTAAATTATCTTTGGGTTGAAATTTGTGTTGCAGTTAAATAGGTTGGTGGGTTAAATGGGTAACCTAAACCTAACCCCGTTCAACCTGTTTAGGTAAACGGTTTAGGTTCAGATCAACTTGTTTAAATGTTAAGCGGTTTGGGTTAGACTTTTTCAACCCATTTATTAAATGGGTTGGGTTCAGGTTCGAGGATTTTCTACTCGTTTAAGTTTGACACAAACACAAACCCAACCCAACAGGACACATTACCCACCTCTAGCTAAAAACAGGAACTATTCATAAATCGTATGAATGTAATATAAGTTGGCTCAAGTAGTTTTACACTTATTCTTTTTAAGTAAGGTCCCAAGTTCAAGTTTTGTGATTGGAAAAAAATTTGTGATAGGAGAGTTCTACCTCTTATTGGGTCAACAGTAACTTGACCCCAGTGCAATTAAGGATCCAAGACCCCAAAAAAATAAATACAATTGTAGCGGTCTAATGATGGTTCAATAGCCCAACTCCGAATCATTTGCTTCGGTTCCATGTTGAAAAATTCTTTGACAATTTCCGAGAATTCCCCCTCATATCTAAACTATTATTGTTTGATACATAGTGATCGTCATTAAACTTTTTGTGACATTATTATCAAGACTCTATGTGGTAAGAGAAAAATCAAAATAACAATTTTGGATAGTGATGAATTGATAATCAAGAAATGAGCTCTTGGTTATGGCAAAGATAACAGGAACTACAATATATTTTGCTATAGTATTCCTATGGTTCATCAGGTCATGTTAATCAGTGTGGCTTAGGCTATAACTCAAACACTAGCTACTTTATATCATTTGTTAGTACGAGTAATAAACTTGCATTACCTTACATATAAATAAAAAAAGTACATAACACACAGGCTAAAACATTAGGCAAAACTGCAATATTTATGTATAATTTTTTAAAAATTTATAATACGCTATCGCGCTCAAGAAGATTGTTCTGTTTGACTTTGCACGCATTTAAGAAACATGTAATAGGCTATCATTTTTCAAGATAAAGTAGCAAAATATCTTCAATGTTAGAATTTAAAAGTATCTTTCAAATGTCATTTCTTTCCATAATTGTTCTTTTGAATTAAAAAATAAGAGTAGTTTGAAAAAAATTATAAATTTGGTATTTATGTTTTTAGAAAGTAGACGTAATCTTGAGACATCTCAAAAAGAAATAAGTAATATTCTTTTTGGAATAAAGGGAGTAATGATTTTATAATAATTTGCCTTATAAAATTTAGATGACAGTATATTACCATTGTATTGCAAGTTTTTTTTTTTTGGAAATAGTCACATTTAAATAAACTATATATGGTGATTTAGTAGTTGTTTTCTTAAAATTAAGAAATAACAAAATCTCTTATTTATCTGACATTACTTTTACGACTTTTATAGAGTATGTTCATTTTAACATTACCGTACTATTGAAAATATACCCCAAATTCACGAAAATCATAATTATTTGACCAAAGTCCAAACAAAACTGAAATCTCTTTAATCTAAGTTCAACCCAATGCAAAATATACTTAGACCATTGAACCCCAACAAAAACCTATATATCTTAAACCAAATTTTAACTTAGGTAGTGTTTGGTTGGAAGGAAAATGGTTTTCTTAGAAAATCATTTTCCATGGAAAATTTTTTTCCAACGAAAATTGACTTTCATGTCACATCTTCCATCATTTAGTATAAAATAAATCATTTTCTATGGAAAAAGGAAAAACGTCAATTGAATTATTTAACTGATGAAAAATGTCAATCAAATGGTTGTAGCAGAGATAAATGTTGACCAAATGAAGGAATGTTGAGTTTAAAATTCATATTTGAGCTTATTTTAATATTTCCCATCGGATAACAAAGTTTCGATCTAAACAATTGAAATTATTTTAGTGACGAAAGAATCAACTGAATTGTTTAAGTGGTGAAAAATGCTGATTGAGTTATCGTGGTGTTACGCCCGCATTCGTTATATTACGTTAAGCTGATTATATTGCCTCCTTACGTTATAAAATTCGTATTTTTATAAAATATGTGAGTTAAATTATTGTTTATGTGCTTATATGAACGATAATTTTATTAAAAAGAATGTCTTTGTCGCCATTAAAATTATTATTATTATTAGTTTTGAAAACCTTTCGATGATTTTTAGTAAGCATTAATATAGGTTATTAGCGAGTACTAAATCGATTAGGAACCTGAATACGATTAGGTCGTGAACTTTAGAGTTCGTTTCGTTAGTTATTAAATCGAATCTCGATATTTTTGGGAACGAATAATCAACGAAGGATCGGTTTTAGCGATTGAGTTTAGAATTCGGGTTATGATTAAACCAGCGGCAACAAATATGAATTAACTTGGAACAAAAAAAAAAGGAAAAAAGAGGGATAGAAACGAGGGGCATTTTAGTAATTTCGCCAGGCCTCCTTTTCTTCCTCCTCTGGCTCGCGAACCCCTCCCCCGAGCTCCCATCTCTCTCTCCCCTCCATCTTCTTCTTCTTCTCTCTACACCCACGACCTCAAGCATCAAAATTTCATCAATTTTTGCCTCATCCCAGCTCGAAATCTCTCACATTGCTCACCCCCAACATCAAACAAGTTGATTGCTGAGTGTTTTGGGCGAAGTCAGGGCGAGATCACCACCTCTGTGGTCAATTTGGGCGGCTATTTGGGGGCACCGAACACATACCTAGGCTTAGCCATGCAACCTTGCCTCTAACTACTTCAATGGTCCTGTAAATTGGGTGTTAATTCGCTGCATATCACAATCTCAACCAGTGAGCGAAGTTGTGGTCGAATTTGGGGTCTATTTTGCGTGGGATTTGGGCGTGGTTGCAGCAAGGGTCAGGCGATTTTGGGCTTTGTTCATATGGTCAGAGAGGGAAGGGTCGAAATCTGGGTTCTTCCGGCACTCAAAGCCGAGCCCAGCAGCCCTCGAACGAACTTTAAGCTTGGAATCGAGGTGAGGGTTCATTTCCTCCTAATTGCTACTATTTTTAACGAATTTAACTAAATTTAGTTAGTGTGTATCGATTCTGAGTTTAGTATTCAGTTTGGTTGAATTAGAATCGATATTGAGAATTTATAAGTTTGGTACTGATTTGAGTCGATTGCGTGTTGTTTCGATGCGTGGTTGAATGAACCAGATAGTTGAAGGGTTTAGAATAAATAGAAAACAGCATCAGTGTGTCATAGTTGAACTCTGTTTGAAGCCTAAGGATGCTAACCGAATGATTGAAATAATTGTGGAGCGAATTGAATAATGTTGAATGGCTATGGCTGAATCTGTTTGGGCATATTAATAGTCTATTCGTAGATATTTCAATGAAATATTATGCTTATGGATGTTGGTTGGCGAACTAAAAAGGGAAAAATGTCGCTTTAAAGTCTCGATTGCATCAGTTGGTACACTTAAACACTATGTTGTTTATTAAGCGTGAACGTAATACCTATATATGATCGTTTTATGTGCTGTTGGTTTGTATATGCCAACATTAAACCGAGCTTGGTAGTTGGATGGCTTGAGGTAGAACTATCGAGGGTTTTGAGGTTCTTGTGGTCGATGCTATATGAGGAGGGAGTTTGGGTTGTGAATTGCCGCAATTGTGTGAATTGCGAGGCCATGTGTCGCTTAATGGGCAGATTTTGCCGAGTTGTGATATGAAGTGTATGAATGTGCTATGTCTAAACCCTATTCCCCTGATTTGCTACGTGACATTATATGACTAATTCTTAAAACTTTAGACGTCTTCAAAAAGAAAAGGTTGTTTAGAAAGCTTATTTTACACGTTGAGAATGCTTTTAAGTTTATCAGTTGCCTATTCGCGTGTTGGGACATTTAAAGTGTAAAAATATCCTAAACCGTCGAACTGCTCAGGTAGTGACCTGATTGAATGGTCAATAGGTTTAGAAAGTTCAAAAGTGAACTAAAAGTGAGCTCGAAAAAGTTTTTAAGGCATTGGTTTGGGTGTGACCCCTCCCGGTGTTTAGTGGAATTTGAACGACTCGAAAAAGAGTACCTTAAGGCATTAATTATGAAGCTTACCTTATTTGCATGCTATTTGCTGACTTAAATCTCTATTGAGTTTCGATTAAAGAGCTAGTAAGTCCATAATGATGTTAAGAAGCATTTGTGTTGAAAATATAGAAAGAAACCTTAAATTGCCTTATAAACGAGCCAAGTACTTTAAGTTTTTGAATAGTAGCAAGTTTGGGAATGTTTTAAGCCTTTACTTTATTTATGCACCCTTCTTGAGTTTTAAAAGGATTTGAAACGAGTTATAGTATGACAACTGAAGTTTTTATTACGAATCTAATTTGAGTTACACGCAAACTAAGTATTTTGAGTTAAGTTTGAATAATAATGAGCTTGAAAGCGATCAAAGGTCTTAATTCGCTTAAGCACCTCTCTTTGAGTTAAAAAGGAATTTCCAAACGAATCTAGCTTGCATTTATTGCTAACTAAGTACTTAAGTCTCAAATGGGTTTCGAATTCGAACTTAGTTTGAATTAAACGTTAACTAAGTACGTTATGTCTCAAACGAGTTTCGATCTACGATTCAGCAAAAGTGTTACGTTTAAAAGAAGCTTTTAAGCTAAAAAGTGAAGTTATTTTTACGAGTTAGCAATTGTTTTACATTTATAAGAAGCTTTTAAGTTGAAAACGAAGTCGTCTTACGACTTAGCAAACTTATTACGTTTAGAAGAAACTTTTAAGTTAAAAGTAAAATTGTTTCACGAGTTAGCAAATGTATTATGTTTATAAGAAGTTTTTAAATTAAAAACGAAGTGAACTATTAACATTTATAAAGATTAAGGTCATTTTATTAAAAAGTACGTTTTCAGCAAAGTAAGCGTTTGAAAAAGGGATATGAAATACGACTTTAAAGGCTAAGAAAGTGCTAGGTAATTGGCCAGAGAGTAGGCACTAGGCTCAAGATATGCATTATCATGGTGTGAGCTGTTCCTGGAAACTGGACGCAAAGATGGCGTGAGCTGTTTCCCTCTAAGATAAGTTAGAAACCGGACTCAAGATATGAGTTATCTTGGTGTGAGCTGTTCCTAGGAACTTGACTCAAGATATGAATTATCTTGGTGTGAGTTGTTCCCCAGATAAGTTATGATGTGTGATGCGTAAGAAAACCTTGGGTGGGACTGGACTCAAGATATGATTATCTTGGTGTGAGCTGTTGCCCCACAGAGAACAATATCGAAGTTTGAGTTTATCTGCTAATACGCATTCTGGTCAAAAGTTAAGTACGTACACCCCGGGGATAACATGAGTTATGAGTGACGATCTCACTTATGGGCGATGTAAACCTCCCCTAGCCAGCACAATAAGATGTTTTTATGCTATGAGTAAATTTCTAATAAGTAAGAAAAGAAGTTGGCATTTCGCCATTTTAACTATTTCAGAAAAGAAAGATTTATCAAGGCCATTACGAGGCCATATTGAATGAGATTTGAAAAGCTTATAAGGGTCGTCAGATGACCAATTTGAAAGAAGTTTGTTTTAAAGAATATGAGCCTCAAGAGGCTAACTAAAGTGTTTTTAAGAAAAGAAAGAGAGTTTTCAAATGTGCACCTTCTGCTCATCTTTTATGAAAGAATTTCCAAGTATAGTCAAATGGAGTTTCAAATGTTGCATTGTTCGTGCAAGCTTGTCAATGTGCATATTCTATGAAAGCATGTTTTTTGCCTAGTATTCTTACCAGTTTAGATGTTTCGTGAATTTTTAGAAAGAATTATAAGCTTTAAAGGAGTTGGTGTGAATTATAAACCATTTTTGGTATTTATTGGGAGTCACTATATTTTTAAAAGTGAGCTTCAAAGCGTTTATATACAATCCGTGTTGTATACTTGTTTATGTGCCTAACTGCCTGCTAGTAGGGAAGTTTTGGTCATTAAGGGCCTAGAATTGAGTTGAGTAGTTCGAATGGAGTTTTAAGGAAGGTAATCTTTCCATGGAGACTATGATTGCCTAGCATTATAGTAAAGTATGAATGCATGATATGTGGCCATTATTAGTATTATTGTCTGTAACTGTTTTGATCTTTTAAGGAGTAGGAGAATTTTCACTGAGCGTGTGGTTGCTTATCCCATTACTCTTTCCCCTTTTCCCCCCAGCCTTTTGTTATGACAGGTGGAAGTTAAGCTACTTATGCGAGCTGGAGTTTACCACCTGCTTGAAAAAGAGTCATTTGTGCCATATAGAAGTAGATTCATGTATTTAACGATGTAATATAACGTAGTCCTATTTTTTAAATGTTGTAAACTAAGTTTTCTAACTCATATAATATATATTGCTTATGAGTCGCTCTGTATGGCCGTAAAAGCCAACCATCTGAATAGTTAGATGTCTTCTTAGTTAAAGTTAGCTGTATTTTGGGATGTGAACCCCAGTACTCCGGATGAGTGATCCGTTGAGTTGTATGTTTGATTTCCTTCTTTATTAATGAACTTTATGGTTAGTGTGCTCCGGGCGAACGACCCATAGAGCTGTGGACTCCGGCGTATAGCCGTTGAGCTTATTTTAGAAGTTTTATATATTTCTATTTAATGCAAGGATTTGTTGTAAAGCTTCTAGCCTTGGAAATGACCAGCTTACAGGTAAATTCTATCCGTTTCGCCCCAAAAATTAAGTAAGAAGCAAGAAAACGGAACGCTCTTGACCCTAGGGGCTGCGGGTATTACACATGAAGGAGAAAAATATTGATCAAATGAAAGAATGTCGTGCTTAAAATATGAATTTGAGTCTATTTTAATATTTGCTATCCAATTATTAAGTTTGGATTCAAACTGTTGAAATGATTCTAGCGGTGAAAAATATTGGTTCCATTGTCTGAGTGGCAAAAAATAGCGATTGAATTGTCGTGGTGGAAAAAATGTTGATCAAACGAAAGACTGTCAAGCTCAAAATATGAATTTGATCCTATTTTAAAATTTTATATCTAATGATCAATTTTCAATTCAAATCGTTGAAATTGTTTTGGTGGCGAGTCAACTGAATTGTTTTAGTTGCAAAAAATATCCATTAAATTGTCATGATGGAGATAATAAAAGAAATTTGAGCTTAAAATATAGATTTGAGTTTTTTTAATCTTTCTCATCGGATAGTTAAGTTTCGATCCAAACTGTTGAAATTGAATTTTGCACGATCTCCAGTCAAATCATTAGCTTCGGTAAACAAGATAAGATCAAATTGCTCCTCTTTCAGGATTCCGTGGATTCGAACTTCTCTGCAAATAGTTTCAAATTCAATTGATATATATGAGCAATTCACCTAAATCTTAGCTGACCATATCGTCAAAGAGTTGAAGGAAGAAAATCAATGTCCTATCTCCTCGAAAAGAAAATCATTTCCTTGGTTGGAGGAAAGTCATTTTCTTTGGAAAATAATTCCCCATCTTTATTGTGCCAAATAACGGAAAATTGAAAGATCATGTTTTGGAACAAAAATATTTTTTCCCTAACCAAACACAACCTTAGTGATTTGCTTGTCATATTCAATCAATTGTGCAACTCGTTACTAACATGGTATTTTTTCAAATAGAGCTCCTCTTCAACAAAAATAGAACGGGGTTGGACAGAGAAATGCTACCAAACAATATGCCAAATTGCCAATGCGGGAATCGGAAAAGAGGTGGCCACTAAAAACAAATGTAAATGAGCATAAGAAAATAATGAGTTGGGGCCCTTGGGGACGAGAACGATCAGCCCGAAAAGATGCTTGGTAATACAAAGCAGGGGACAAACAGTGGCCCAGATTAGAACCGTAGAAAGTTACTCATTGTCTAATTTAACTAGCAAGCAACACGTCGAGTGGTGATGTCTCAATAGCGAAGATTATTTTTGATACATGTACAACAAGCCTAGGAATCGAACCAAATCAAGTTTTTATTTGCTTAGGATCCGAATCAAAAATTTTTTTGGTAAGCATCTTATACTACATCTTTTTATTTACCTAAGAATAAAGACTAGTGATATGCACCTGAGCAAATTGCACAGGGTAGAGTACTATATTGGACGAAATGATATCTGCTTAAAGTATTGGACACAAAGTATAACGGATGACGTAATATAAATCTAAATTATGAAAATTGATATTACACATAAACAAAGAGTATACAAGTACAACCTTCCACCCAAAATTAGCACAACTATATCCATAATTAGCGTGAAATATGCATAGTTAACTTCATTGAAAATTAACACAACTATGCACAAGCTATGTGGTTAAAAATTAGCACGAGCTGCATAATTATACACAATTTATGTAATTGTTGATTATTGACTTGCCACATGCACTATATTACCACACTTTACTAACCCAACATTCTTAGTTAGTGGGATTTTCTTTCGAGGAGAGATCTCAATTCAACCTTTTTTTTTTTTTTTGGTTTTTCTTTTCAAAAATGCATCACTTGGGTCCAATATTCTGAACATAGTTCGCGGACTTATCTCCCTAAACATTTCCATTATAGTTTCTCATGACTATAATCGACTCATTAAAACGATAACTAGGAAAACCAATTACTCAGTATCTAAATAATCCAACCATAAAGCTAATTGCATATATTGTAATTTACCAAGCACTAATCACATAGTCCTTATAACTACTTCAATTTTTTTTGTACTTTCAACTATGTCACATAACCCCTTTATTTAGTGACAAACCATTAACAACCATTTATATTTACATTACTTGAGCATACTATGGCTTTGCTTAAACAATTAAAAATCATCTAGACTACAGTTCTCTTATAAACATTTCTTCCACCAAAGTTTCTTCCAATCATACCTTCAAACACATATTATGACTATTGCTAATTACTTGTAAATTGTTCCCATACATGAATTCATTCTATTCACCCCCAATAATCACACAATCAAAATACAATAATTCATCCCAACATTCACATGAATAACCATTGACATATGAGGTTGAATATGATGGAAGGGCAAAATCTAATTACCTTCCAAGAGACTAGAGGTGGAGATGGGTGCAACCAAGGGGTGTGAAAAAGAGGAGACAGTGGGGTTGAGCTGAACCGGGGGCTTGGGGTGGCGATGAAGTCAGGTGGAGATGGTCGGCAACTGCTACTAGTCAGTGGGGTGTCACTTGTGGGAGAGGGAAGAGGGAGAGTTGGCTCTCTTGGGTTTTTTTACTTTTGTTGACTTATTTCAAAGTGCACATGCTATTTAAATAGCCATTGCCCACCTTAAATTAGTGAGACTCTTTTTATTACTTTTCTTTTTCTTCTTTGTTTAGATAATTACTTTGTCATATCAAAATTAAAGCAAGCTTATCTCAATTTGTTTTCGTTTACAAATGGCCAAAACCGGGCATGCATTTGGCTGGTAGTAATTCAATAGTTTTATTTCTTTTCTTAGCTATTAAGAAATTATTACGGCTCGATAAATTGTCGACCTCGCTCGGATACAAACGCATATTTACAAGAAATTGTATACATTTGCGTAGTTATCTGACACTTTATTTAGAGAAAGTTCCGCATTAGCGTAATTTCTTAATCAAATATTGCTTTCTTTATAATAGAAAAACACGTGGTTCACTACTCTAATTAGTCATAGCCATATGACTAATGCAAGAATTGAAACCAATTAAGCATGATTAAGTGACAAGGCATTACATCCTCTCCACCTTAAAGAACGTTTTGTCCTGTAAACTTGCGCTGAATATGCCTTTTGAATAAATGTGAGTAACAATGTTTCATTTCATCTTTAGTTTTCCATGTAGCGTTAGAGGCTCCATGATGGGTTTATATGACTTTGACCAAAGGTGTAACCTTATTGCGCAATTGTTTTACTCTTTAATATACTATCTTCACTGGTTGTTCTTCATAAGTTAACCCGTCAGCCTTATCTTCCAAGGGTTCATAAACTATGCATGAGTTGGATCATGCACACACTTGCAAAGTTGCGAAATATGGAACAAATCATGCACATGCTGCAATTCAGGTGATAAGGCTAAGCGGTAACTATTTGGGTTGATTTTCTCAATGATATAATAAGGCCCAACAAATCACATGATTAACTTTCCTTTAACATTAAATCTCCACACTCCTTTAACATGAGAAACTTTCAGAAACACTTTATCCCCTTCTTCAAATTCCAAAGGCCTCCACCTTCGGTCCGCATATGCTTTCTGCCTATCTTATGCTGCTTTCATATTTTGTTGAATAAATTTGATCTTGTCCACTATTTCTTGAGCCATTTAAGGTCCCAAGATTAGAGTGTCCTCCAAATAATTCCAACAAATGGGAGTTCTACATCTTCTATCGTATAAAGCTTCAAAAGGGGCCATTTTTATAGTAGGTTGATAGCTATTATTATATAAAAACTCTGCTAGGAGTAAAATACTCTTCCCATTTTCCATGAAAATTCAATACACAAGCTCATAACATGTCCTCATTTATTAGATTTACTCTTTCAGTTTCTCCATCCATCTTAGGATGGTAGGAACTGCTAAATTGTAACTTTGCACCAAAGGTTTTCTATAAAGCCTTCCAAAATTGGGCCTGAAACCTTGAGCCTCTTGCCAAGAGGACGTCTTGGGGTACACCATGTAACGACACCACTTCTCCGACATAAATTTGAGCCAACCTATCCACTTCCCAAGAATCATGTATTGCGACAATATGGACGGACTTCATGAGTCTATCTAGTATCACCCAATGATGCGCTTCCTTGATGCCGTCGGAGTTAACACCATTATGAAATCTAACAAAATAGAGTCCCATTTCCATGCGGTAGTTTCCAGCGATCTTAATTCACCAACAGGTCATTAATACTCAGCCTTAACTCTTTAACAAGTAAGGCATTTACCCAGATACTTGGCTATGTCTCTTTTCATGTTGCTCCACCAGAAGGTTTGTTTCACATCTCTATACATTTTTGTTCCCCTCGAGTGGATGGAATACTTGGTAGTGTGGGCTTCGGACATAATCCTTTCTTTGAGCTCCAACCTTTAAGGCATACATATTTGATTTGGAATCTAATAGCTCCCTATTTGTCCTCTACAAATCCCAATACCTTTCCTTTGTTTACATTTACCTTAATCCTTTCTATCTCTTCATCTCCCACTTGTGTCTGCGTAATTTCATCTAAGAGGATAAGTTGGACCACCATCCTATCAAGAAATAACCCAAGTTCTTGTAACAACACATTTGCTATGCCTACATTTTTCAAACCCCTCAAAATCGCTGGTCGCACCATTGTCACAATGTTCACACTATGATGTATTTTTTGACTCAATGCATCGCCAACCTCATTAGACTTTCTGGTTGGCAATGTATTTGCAGGTCATAATCCTTGAGAAGTTCAAACTATCTACGTTGCCTCATACTCAATTCCATTTGGGTGAAGATGTATTTGGAAATTTTGTGATCAACAAAAATCTCACAAGGAGCTACTGTAGAGGTGGTGTCGCCAAATTTTAGCGCAAAAACCATCACGACCATTTCCAAGTCATGGGTAGGGTGATTTCCTCATAAGGCTTTAGCTATGTAGAAGCATAAGCTATGACCTTTCCATCTTGCAATAGGACAAATCCTATTCCTTGTCTAGAAGCATCACCGTAAATGGTGAAGTCTTCTCCTTTCGGTGGTAAAGCTAGGATTGGTGCAGTGGTAAGCTTGTGGTTTAGCTCCTGAAAAGTAGCTTCACACCCGTCTTTCTATTCAAACTTCATGGTCTTCCTTAATGGGTTAGTGAGAGGCTCGACACTTTTTCAAAAATTTTGCACAAATTGCCTACAGTACTCAGCCATACCTAGGAAACTCTGAACCTTAGTAACGTTAGTAAGCCTTAGCCATTTAGTAAATACTTTTACATTTTGTGGGTCCACCTTAATCCCTTCTTTAGAAATCACATGCCCCAAAAAGGTCACTTCTGTCAACCAAAATTCACATTTTGATAATTTAGCATAAAGCTTGTGCTCCCTTAGGGATTGTGGCATGATTCTCAAATGTGCGGTATGCTCCTCTTCAGTTTTAGAATACATTACGATATCATCAATGAAAACAATTACAAATTTGTCCAAATACGACCTAAACACCTAGGTCATCAAATCCACAAAGGCTGCAAGAGCATTGGTGAACCCAAACGGCATCACCATAAATTCATAATGAACATAAAAAGAGCAGCCCAGTGCACAAGCATCCCGCGTTCACCCAGGATTTGGGGATCCTGAGGGGTGTATTGTAGGCACTATATCCTGACTTTGCTCACAACGCCTTACTGAACGTAGTGCAAGTGGCTTCAGAACTTTGAAAGGTGAACTTAACTATTCCCCACATCAATAGTCACGCGTCTATCACATGTCTATTATCAAGAACTTCCACAATATTGTATATCTTTTTTATCTGTCTGATCCATTCTTCCAGTAACACTAGGTATGATTCTGTTTTACAACACAATCAAAGAACTTATTTTTTTTTTTGTGCTTATCAAATCCAGAGCCCTTAACCTTCTTTATTACTTCATCCACAATCTTTGCCCATCAGTTCAGAATCTACGTCATCTGGTAGTCCTTTTTGACCCTTAATGTTCCTAGGGTTTGGGGGTACACTAACAGCTTCTTCACTTCTTTGAGGGGTCACTACCAGGAATTTTTGATTGGCCGAGTGGGCTCACACATATTCTATGTTGTTCCTTTGCATATTCTTTTTAAAATGTTGTCATTTGGATCCATCATTCTATCCAATCTAAACGTAAACATGTTACTTCTAGCTTATTCGTATTCCTTGTGGTTATACATTCATGTTTTCTCTTTATCATTATTTATTCATAGGTGATATATGCTTAGAATGCACTTCATTTTAGGGTCATTTCATTGAATTTTTAAGGAGAATTATGTACTTCATGTTATAATCAATACTTTTTCCCGTTTTACGCTTGGGTATGATTCTTTTCTGTGTTTTGCAGGTTTTTATGACTTTTTTTTTCTCTTGCTTTGACTCCTATTGAGTGTGTTTTGACTTGTCATGCATGCCTCTAAGTCACCATGCTTGTGGAGAAGAATGATGAATCAGAGAATGTTGAGACAGACGTGACCACGGATCCTCTGTGATGAAGGCCACAGTCCGTTGTAAGCCTGAAATTACTTGCCCCTTCATCTTCCTTCCTCTTTTGGTAGAGAACAACTAAGTTTATGCATAGATAGGGTTCTTTTTAGCTGCAAAGAGAGGAGCATAGAAAACCAAAGCATCCAATTCGCACTTTTATCATTAGTTTTAGGATTTCTAAAGTTCTCTTTAGAGTAAGAGAGGGAATTGGAATGAAAGATTGACATTTGGAGGCTTGGAGTTTCGAAAGTCAATAAAGGCCACCATAGTTGCTAAGTTTTTATTCCCATTCTAATCTTTTCTTGAATTTTTGCTCAATTGTTGATTATTTCAATCATATGTGAGTAGCTTTTGTTAATCTAGGGACTTGTTAGCCAAATTATTGATGTTGGATCTCTAAATTTCAATATTTGTGCTTTATCCAATTGGTTTGATTGAGTTCTATCTTGTGGATGATTTGTTGTGAGTAATTTTTTGCTAGATTTGCTTGTATACACTAGATAATTGAGTGAAGTACTGAAATAAGAAACTCACTATTAGAACAAGTTAGAACTTAACTTAATGACTGCTTGAAAGAGAGTTGTTTGTTGATAGGAAAATTCTAGAAATCAAGAATCTATAACCAAGACTAAATCAAAGATATTTAAAAGAATGTTAACTAGGTTAGTTTAGGCAATTCAGTTTGTTTCGAAAGAAAAGATCGAATTCTTAGTTCGATTGCACTCCTTTGAATCATCCAATCTAGACAAAGTAAATATGTAAACCCAATGATCCAACTCTTTTCTAGGTGAAGTAATTCTCTAGATGTTTTTAATTTGATTAAATTTCCAATAGTTCAATAGTGATAGTTCAGACAACCGATTGAAAATTTGGTCGCTTACCCTTTTATAATAGGTTAAAACTTGAGGGACTACTCTTGGTCTATGTGGAATCGAAATTGAAACTATATTGCAACAACCGTGTGCTTGTGGTAGCAATTAAGTTTTTGGTACAGTTCGATATATACTTCGAATGCACTTTATTTTAGGGTCGTTTTGCTACATTTTTACGGAGAATTATATACTTCATGTTAGAATCAGTACTCCTTTCTTCATTTTACACTTGGGTGTGGTTTTTTTATGTGTTTTGTAGATTTCTAGACATTTTTGCCCTTACTTTGACCCCAATTGAGTGTGTTTTACCACCTCACGGATGCCCCTAAGTCACCATGCTCGTGGAGAAAAACGAATAAGAGAATGCTAAGACAGAGGCGACCATGGACCCTCTATGGTGAAGGCTACGGTTTGTGGTAAGCCTAAAGGTGCTTGCCTCTTCGTCTTGGGGCTGAGAACAACTAAGTTTATGCATAAATAGGGTTCTTTTCAACTGCAAAGAGAGGAGCATAGAAAATCAAGGCATCCAATTCTCACTTTAATAATTGGTTTTAGGATTTTTCAAGTTTTCTTTAGAATAAGAGAGAGAATTGGAGTGGAAGATTGGCACTTGGAGGCTTGGAGTTTGGGAAGTCGTTGAAGACCACCATAGTTGCTAAGTTTTTCTTCCCTTCTAATCTCTTCTTGAACTTTTGCTTAGATGTTGATTATTTTAATCATGTGTGAGTAGTATTTATTAATATAAGGACTTGCTAGCCAAAGCATTGATGTTGTATCTCTAAATTTCAATATTTGTGCTTTGTCCAGTTGGTTTGATTGAATTCTATCGTGCGGAAGAATTGTTGTAAGTGTTGGCCAAATTTGCTTGCATACAGTAGATAGTTGGATGAAGTACTAAAAAGAGAAATTCACTATTGGAACAACAAGTTAGAACTTAGTTTAACGACTGCTTGAAAAAGGCTTGTTTGCTGAGAGGAAAATTCTAGCAATTAAGAATCCATAACTAAGACTAAACCAAAGATGTTTGAAAGAATGTTAATTAGGTTAATTTAGACAATGCAGTTTGTTACGAAAGAATAGATTGAATTCTTAGTTCGATTGTACTCATTTGAATCATCCAATCTAGATAAAGTGCATATTTAAATCCAATGATCCAACTCTTTACTAGGCGAAGCAATTCCCTAGATGTTTTTGATTTGATTGAATTTTCAATAGTTAAATACTGATAGTTGAGACAAACGATTGAAAATTTGGTCTCTTAGCCTTTTATAATAGGTTAAAACTCGATAGACTACACTAGGTCTTTGCAGGATCGATATTGAAGCTATATTCCAACAACCATGCACTTGCGGTAGCAATCAAGTTTTTGCTGCAATTTGATATTTGCTTAGAATTCACTTCATTTTAGGGTCATTTTTCTACATTTTTAAGACGAATTATGTACTTCATGTTATGATCAATATTTCCTTTCCTGTTTTACGCTTGGGTATTGTTTTTTTTGTGTTTTGCAGATTTTTGGATCTTTTTGCCCTTACTTTGACCCCAATTGATTGTGTTTTGACTCCGTACAGATGCCCCTAAGTCCCCATACTCGTGGAGAAGATAGAAGAATCAGAGAATGTTGAGACGGATGTGAACACAGACCCTCCGTGGTGATGGCCACGGCCCATGATAAGCCTGAAACTGCTTGCCTCTTCTTCTTCCTTCGTCTTATGGCTGAGAACAACCGAATTTATGCATAAATAGGGTTCTTTTTGGCTTCAAAGAGAGGAGCATAGAAAACCAAAGCATCCAATTCTCACTTTTATAATTAGTTTTAGGATTTTTCAAGTTTTCTTTTGAGTAAGAGAGGTAATTGGGGTGGAAGATTGGCGCTTGCAGGCTTGGAGGTTCGGACATCATTGAAGACCACCATAGTTGCTAAGTTTTTCTTCCGTTTCTAATCTCTTCTTGAACTTTTGCTTAGATGTTGATTATTTCAATCATGTGTGAGCAGTTTTTCTTAATCTAGGGACTTGTTAGCCAAATTATTGATACTGGGTCTCTAAGTTTTAATATTTTTGCTTTATCCAATTGGTTTGATTGAATTCTATCTTGTGGATGAATTGTTGTGAGTAATTTTTTGCCAGATTTGCTTGTATACACTAGATAATTGAGTGAAGTACTGAAAGAAGAAACTCACTATTAGAACAAGTTAGAACTTCACTTAATGACTGCTTGAAAGAGAGTTGTTTGTTGATAGGAAAATTCTAGAAACCAAGAATCCATAACCAAGACTAAACCAAAGATATTTGAAAGAATGTTAATTGGTTTAGTTTAGGTAATTCAGTTTGTTTCAAAAGAAAAGATTGAATTCTTTGTTTGATTGCACTCCTTTGAATCATCCAATTTTGATAAAGTGCATATTTAAATCCAACGATCCAACTCTTTATTAGGCGAAGTAATTCCCCAGATGTTTTTAATTTGATTGAGTTTCCAATAGTTAAGTAGTGATAGTTGAGATAACTGATTGAAAATTTAGTCAGTTAGTCTTTTATAATAGGTTAAAACTTGAGAGACTACATATGGTCTTTGTGGCATCGTTATTAAAACTATAATGTAACAACAGTGCACTTGCGGTGGCAATCAAGTTTTTGGTGCCATTGCCAGGGACCAATTTTGTGGGTATTGAGTTCACCTATTTAGATTGTGGAGTATTTTTTATCATTTTCTTTTTTATTGTATTTTCTTGATTTGCATTGGTAGTGTTTTGTGGTGATTTTTGCAGAATCTTGCCATTTATGGTCAAAGTCCCTTTCCGTTTGTATTCGATGTAGAAATAGAAAGGGCTTTCGCTCTTAGAGAAAGAAGTTGAAGTTAGAGGAATAAAGAGCGAAAGCTCAAGAAGCCTCTTCGCCAATAGCGAGAGGAGGAGGTAACCAAAGAAGAACACTTTGGGATTTTGTTATCCCCGAGGGTTCAAGGCATTGCCTCTAGTATCGTTCGATTCAACGTGGAAGCCCACTACTTTGAGCTTAAGCTAGCTCTTATTTCTATGGTGCAACAATCCCAATTCGGGGGCACCCCACTAGAAGATCCTAACTTACACCTCTTGATATTCTAAGCGGTGTACGACACGTTGAAGCTCAATAGTGTTTCAATCAATGCTATAAGATTGCGGTAATTTTCCTTTTCTTTGAGGGATAAGGCAAGAGCGTGGCTACATTCTTTACCTTCGGGACGCATCACAATGTGGGATGAGCTCACCAAAGTCTTTCTTGGGAAATTCTTTCTACCTAGCAAGACAACAAGTTTAAGAAACCAAATCACCACTTATATGAGACCTAGGAGCAGTTTAAGGACCTATTGAGGCTGTGTCCACATCATGGCCTTCAACGGTGGATGTTAGTGCAAGCTTTCTATAACACAGTCACCCAATCGGTGAGGTCTACTATAGGTGTAGCAACTGGAGGTAAACTTATGAACAAGACTGAAGATGAGGCCTATAATCTTATTGAAGAAATGGCGCTAAATAACTACCAATGGTCTAATGAGAGAAGCTAACCCAAGTAGGTTAGAGGTAAGTCAGAACTTGATGCTATCTCTATGCTTTCAGCTAAAGTAGATGCCATGTCTCAAAAGCTAGAACAATTGAATGTTAATTCTATTAGTTCAAGTACCCTATCTCCATCATGTGAAATTTGTGGGTCAGTTGATCACTTGACCGTGAATTGTCAAGTTAGGAGCCCATTTTCTCCAAATGTTAGTGAACTAGTCAACTATGTAAACAATTTTAATCTTAGACCTTCCAATGACCCAGCCTTTAACACTTATAATCTTGGTTAGAGGAATCACCCTAATTTCTACTGTAGGTCTAATGTTCCTCCTATGACTCAAATGAATTTTAGACCACCCCATGGATTTCAAAGAGCACCTTATCCTCAACAAACCCCTCAAAAATCCAACTTAGAAACCATGATGGAGAATATACTTTTGGGGCAGCAAAAGCAAGATGAGTATATTAAGCAATTATCCTCTAAGGTTGATGTACTTACTACTCATAATAAGATGTTAAAAGTTCAAATTGCTCAACAAGCTACTTTTTCATCTACACCACTAGGTGTACTTCCTAGTAAGCCTAAGGCAAATCTCTGTGAGTAATGTAACTATGTTACCTTGAAAGATGGGTAGAGGAGTCTAGGGTATGGAGCTTGAGAAAGGTGGAGAGGTGTCCAAAACTAAAAATGAGGTGAAAAATGATGAATTTGAGACCCTAGCCTTTGGAGGGGTGTGTAATGTAGTGATACCTAAAGAGTTTCCCCACAAACTTAAAGACCCAGGTAGCTTCTATACTCCATGTATGGTTGGTAGAGTGAGGATTGATAGGGCTTTGTGTGATCTTGGTGCAAGTATTAGTCTTATTCCCTATTCCATTTTCCAAAAGCCTAGTTTAGGAGAGTTGCAACTAACACCTTTTCCACTCCAATTTGCATATGGTTCCATGAAGTGCCCTTTAGGTATTTTAGAGAATGTTCATGTTAAGATAGGTGATTTCTATGTGCTTGATGACTTTATCGTCTTAAATATGGCTGTAGATGCGTATGCCCTAATTATTCTAGGGAGAACCGTTTTGGCCACTTCAGGTTGCAAAGTTGATGTGAAGGGAAGACGTTTAACATTTGATATAGGGGAGTGCCATGTTGAATTTGTCTTATTTAAAACCAGAATATCCTCTCTCCTTCATCCGCATTAAAAAAATATATGGATTTTCATGAGATCGACTTATTTGATGATTGATGACATGTTGATCCTTTTATGTTTGAATGTGTTACAACTGAAGGCCTCGGCCTAGATTATGCTACGGTGGAGTTCAATGCGCCTACACCACCTAGCATAGTTAAGGACAAGACTTATGTTACTAATGAGGTCTCCATGAATGATTATTGCAGCTTTGCTCAAGTAGTGCAGTCCATGCCTCAAATTGATGATATCGATTGTGACTTTGACTTGGGAGTCAAACTTAGTAGTGGTCCGTCTGATGGATCCCACTACAGATTCATTCTGTACACGAATCACGTTAAATGGAGTCATTTGATGGCAAAGAAGGACCTCCATCCCAAGCTTTTGAAATAGTACCTTCTAGTGCATGATTTTGATTTCGAAGTCTGTGACAAAGCAAATTGGGAGATGTGGGGGAACCTATTGACAAGCCTGTTGTCCATCACCTTTCTAATCCCGAGCCCTACTAGAAGTGACGATCGAGCTCCCAACCCTATTAGAGCGCTTCTTGGGAGGCAACCCAAGTTGTTTTGTTTTTTTTCCGTTTACTAAGTTTTTCTTTTCTTTGATTGTATATAGTGTTTTAGTTTTGCTCTGAAAATAAAATGAAAAATGAAAAGAACGGAAAAACAAAGAGAAAAACCAAGAAGAAATGAAAAACAAAGAGAACGAGGGAGAAAAGTAGCAAAAAGAAGAGTAAAAAATCACAAAAAAAGAAGAGAGTTTTCAGTAGCTATACCAGAGCTTTCTACGAACCCCTTGTGGTATCCAATCCGGTTGGTGGAGTAGATACTTGGAAAACCGAAAAAAATACAGAGACAGAGCTCACCACGAACCCTCCGTGGTGAGGCTCTCCGTTCGCGGTCAAGGGTTTTTCAAGTCCTTTGACCCGAGCTCTCTTCTTTTTTCGTCTACCTTTCATCCCTTATCTCTCTAAATTCACCCCTTTTCTCTCTAAAACTTCCATAACCACCCACCTCTAAACCTTCAATTTTTCAACATTTTTCATCAAATTTCCTTCCTTATTATTTTCTTCACTGTTTCACTAAATCTCCTTGAAATTTCTCTTTTTTTGCCCTCTTTCTCTCACATTCTACCCATCTTCATACTCCAAATTTCTACAACTCCACTTTAACCTCCATTCTTGGAAATTCTCTCTTTTTCTTCCATATTTCTTCCTATTTCACCTTTATTTTCACAAATTTTGCATTTTTAGTTATTTTCTTTTCAACGTTTACTTTAGTTAGAGTTTCAAGCTTTTACCCATCCATTCACTATGTCAGTGGCACCCAAGAAGAAGGCAATGACCAACCAAGAGGCAGCTACATCCAATTAAGCACGTTAATGACTACCCCGGACTTCCCGAACCTCAACAAATGCGTGAAACTGAGGTAATATCCCTAGCGCCCTTGGTTTAACACATCCCGAGTATATTCCTAGACACAAAAATTTGAGTAGTAAGTTAGTTGTGCTACTCGTCATTATGACGAAGATTTATTGACTAGATTGGGTTTGTTGGATTTTAGGTTGTTTGCTAGGGGAGGTATGGAGCAATTTTTAGAGAATAGAGACCACACCTATTGTGATCGCACCCTTGAATTTTTGAGCACATTGCATTTAGACATCACGAATGGGCCTCGTTGTCAAGAAATACATTTCCTTCTATCTAAATAGGGAGTTTTATGAATTAAACTTAAGTTCCTTTAACCAAGTATGGACTTGTCTTATCAACATGTCCCTAAAGAATTTAACCCGAATACATTTAGGCGTGAAATTTTTGGGGATCGTCGTTATGATACGAGCAACTCTAAAGACAATGTCATTAGAAACCCATGTATTTAGGTAGCCTAAAGATTGCTTGCTTGTGGTTTGTTTGCAAGGGAGGATAGTTTGAATGTGCTTTACCTATCTGAATTATATTTCTTATATATAATGCTCCAAAGTGACCGACTTCATCCTGGTTCATCCTTGATTAATCAGTTGTATAGTGCATTCACTAGTTCCTCACAGAGGATTGTGATTAGGGCCCTTATCACCCCTATTGCTAGGTTTGTAGGGATAGAACCGAACCCTGATAATAGAGTTCCCAGTTTCGAGCGGTTGAACTTAGTCGCTTTTGAGCCCATGAAATTTTGTAATATAGAGGCTGGACATGTTTGTTGGGTTTATCTTGGGAACCGTGCCATGCCTCTTCCTAATGTTGAACGAACCACTCTCTTGCGCCGACCCAATCGATACTTTTTGCCAGGTGACGAAGAGTTGGTGCAACCCGCACCACCTCATACCTTGCCTCATCTAAGGGCCTCTAGTTTATCCCAACCGTCATCTTCCTCTAATTATGCTGGTTTGCGTGCTACCCTTCAGTCCATTCAAGAGAAGCAAGCGTCCCTCTAAGGTTGCATTCAAATCGAACATACAACGCTGCGTAACTTTGTCCAAGAGCAGCATTAGCTTTGTCGGATGATTGCTTTCCAAAACCAATACTTCCAAGACTTTAGGGACTATTTAGAGACTTGATGAGACTGACATATTTCTCATCCCCACCCTCCTTGTTCTCCCCCTCCTTCTCTTTTTTAGTTCTTGTTTTTCATCCCCATTGATTTTTATATTCTTGCATTGAGGACAATGCTTTGTCCAAGCATGGGGGAGTTATGTCCTTTCATATGTGTACGTGATGTGGATGTGTAAGTAGTTTGCATTTTAGGTGTTGCATTTAGGAATAGTTTGTATTTTTAGTTGATCATTTCGTTTTTCTTTCTATTTTGGGGGTTCTTTTCTTAGGTTTAGCTTTATTTTGGTATTTTCAATTTTAGTTTCATTTTAGTGTGTTAAAAAGACAAAAACATACAAAAAAAACAAAAATAAAAAAGGGGGAAAAGCAATAAAATCCTCCGATGATGAGTCTTAGACTAAATAACTTTCTTTGGCTTATTTTGACCCTTTTAGTTATGCCCATCCATGAATAAATGTTTGATTATAATTTTTCAAAAATGTGCTTAATGTTTTGTCCGTCCTTTTGACTGTGATTCTACTCAATGATTCTTTGCATGAATATTTGGCATGTATGATCTAATGAGCTAATTGAACTTTGGTAGTTGTCGCGTGAGACTTTGAGCCTTATTTGTACTAATTCATCATTTTAGTCTCATATTATTTTTCATATGTGGCTCTTCCTTGAATTCAAATATCTAGAACTTGCTTTGACTCTTGTTCCAGAGCGCATTTAGCATGCATATTTAGACGATATGATTGAGGCATCCTTTGAATTTACGAGCTACATTGACCAAATAGCCACCCTTTTTATGATTTCCCTTGCTACCCCCATTAAGCCTTGACCTTTCTTTTTCTTGATGCAAACCTATAATATTGAACCATGGCTGAATACATGTTTTACCTTTTTAGCAAAGAGTATAGAGTTTCATTAGCGATTGGGAGTAGTTGGAGGATAATGATGATGTTGTTTAGTGTGGTTTGTTTGTATGCAATAAGGAATTTATGCGATGTTTGCCTTGGTGTCATTTGAGTTGAATTTTGCAAGTTATTAGAAAAAGTATTGAAAAGTGCACAACTTTCTTGCGATAATCCTTCTCTTGTCTAAAAAAATGGAAAAAAATAGAAAAGAGGGAGGGGGGGAAAAAAGAGAAGAAGCAAAATCAAATGAAAATCAAAACAAGTAGAAAAAAAAGCAGAAAAAACATGTTGAAAGAAAGTAAAGAGAAGCAAATAATACAAAGATGTGGTATAGATTTCATATTATGCTCAACACTTTTTCACATACTTGACCAACTCGGGGTTAGTTTGTGTATTTGAGATGTATTGGTGTTTGGTGTGAGAAGTATTTTTATGAAAAGTTGGGTGAAAATGATTCATACTTATAGTCGTTGGTTTAGAGCTCCACAATTTCCAATATATTTGTTCTCCTCTTACCTTTACCTATAGCCCCATTACAACCATGTCAAAGTCCTCATGATTGTCTAGCATGCGTTGCATTTTCATGGTGGCAAATTTGAGAGTCTTGTCAAGCTTATGATAGATTTGATTCTTTGGAATGTGATTTGAGTGAACCGCATTATATTTTTAAACACCTGAGTGATGAGTGCTTCATTCCTGAAGTGAGTGTCTACCCGTTCTTTTAGTTCTCCCTATTATATGTGTCGGTATGATTGTTTAAGTTGATTTGAGTGATCGATTCAATGTTTAATGTGATGGTGTTTATTCTTATCTTGAAAACTTCATTCCCTCATCTGTTTTGCAATATTTTTCATCACTTTTGGGCTAGCTTCCTAGATTGATAGGCTATTGATGTTGCTACATATGTTTACCTGAAGAGATTCTTCATTTTAGATTTGGTTTTCATAGTTGCTTGAGGACAACAAATGGTTCAATCATGGGGGAGTTTGATATATGCTTAGAATGCACTTCATTTTAGGGTCGTTTTGCTGAATTTTTAAGAGGAATTGTGTACCTCATGTTATAATCAATACTCATTTTCTCGTTATACACTTGGGTGTGGTTCCTTCGTCATGTGGTTGAGAACGGGTGAGTTTATGCATAAATACGGTTCATTTCAGTTACAGGGAGAGGACAATATAAAACAAAAGCTTCCAATTCTCATTTTTAACGTTAGTTTTAGGATTTTTCAAGTTTTCTTTAGAGTAACAGAAGGAATTGGAGTGGACGATTGACACTTAAAGGCTTAGAGTTTAGGAAGTCATTGAAGACCACCAAAGTTGCTAGGTTTTTCTTCCCCTTCTAATCTCTTCTTAAACTTTTGCTTAGATGTTGATTATTTCAATCATGTATGAGTAGTTTTTCTTAATATAGGGACTTGTTGGGCAAAGTATTGATGTTGGATCTCTAAATTTCAATATTTGTGCTTTATCCAATTGGTTTGATTGAAATTCTATCTTACGGATGAATTATTGTGAGTAAGTTTTGGCCAGATTTGCTTGCATGCACTAAATAGTTAGATGAAGTACTGAAAGGAGAAACTCACTATTGCAATAACAAGTTAGAACTTAATTTAACAATTGCTTGAAAGAGAGCTGTTTGTTGAGAGGAAAATTTTAGCAATCAAGAATCCATAGCCAAGATTAAACCAAAGATAATTGAAAGGATGTTAACTAGGTTAGTTTAGGAAATTCAGTTTGCTTCGAAAGAAAAGATTGAATTCTTAGTTCGACTGCACTCCTTTGAATCATCCAATCCAGATAAAGTGCATATTTAAATCCAATGATCCAACTCTTTACTAGGCGAAATAATTTCCTAGATGTTTTTAATTCCATCAAATTTCCAATAGTTAAATATTGATAGTTGAGACAAACAATTGAAAATTTGGTGGCTTAGCCTTTTATAATAGGTTAAAACTCGATAGACTGCACTTCGTCTCTTTGGGATCGATATTGAAACTATATTTCAACAACCATGCACTTGCAGTAGCAATCAGGTTTTCGGTGTAGTTTGATATATGCTTAGAATGCACTTCATTTTAGGGTTGTTTTACAACATTTTTAAGAACAATTATGCACTTCATGTTATAATCAATATTCCTTTTCATATTTTATGCTTGGGTATGGTTCTTTTATGTGTTTAGCAGGTTTTGGACCTTTTTCCTCTTGCTTTGACCCCAATTGATTGTGTTTTGACTCCCTACGGACGTCCCTAAGTCACCATGCTCGTGGAGAAAAACGAATCAAAGAATGTTGAAACAGAGGCGACCATGGACCCTTCGTGGTGAAGGCCACGATCCATGGTAAGTCGGAGACTACTTGCCTTTTCGTATCCCTTCATCTTGTGGCCGAGAACGGCTGAGTTTATGCATAAATAAGGTTCTTTTCAGTTGCAAAGAGAAGAGCATAGAAAACCAAAGCATCCAATTCTCACTTTTATCATTAGTTTTAGGATTTTCCAAGTTTTCTTTACAGTAAGAGTAGGAATTGGAGTGGAAGATTGGCACTTGTAGGCTTGGAGTTTGGGAAGCCATTGAAGACCACCATAGTTGCTAAGTTTTTCTTCCCCTTCTAATCTCTTCTTGAAATTTTGCTTAGATGCTGATTATTTAAATCATGTGTGAGTAGTTTTTCTTAATCTAGGAACTTGTTAGCCAAAGTATTGATGTTGGATCTTTAAATTTCAATATTTATATTTTATGCAATTGGTTTGATTGAATTCCATCTTGTGGATGAATTGTTGAGATAAGTTTTGGCCAGATTTGCTTGCATATACTAGATAGTTGAGTGAAGTGCTGCAAGGGAAACTCACTATTGGAACAACAAGTTAGAACTTAATTTAACGACTTCTTAAAAGAGAGTTATTTGTTGGGAGGAAAATTCTAGCAATCAAGAATCCACAACCAGGACTAAACCAAAGATATTTGAAAGAATGTTAATTAGGTTAGTTTAGGCAATTCAGTTTATTTCAAAAAAAAGAGTGAATTCGTAGTTCGATTGCACTCCTTTGAATCATCCAATCTGGATAAAGTGCATATTTAAATCCAACGATCCAACTCTTTATAAGGCGAAGCAATTCCCTCGATGTTTTTAATTCGTTAGAATTTCCAATAGTTAAATAGTGATAGTTGACACAATCGATTGAAAATTTGGTTGCTTAGCCTTTTACAATAGCTTAAACTCAATAGACTACACTTGGTCGCTATGGGATCGATATTAAAACTATACTGCAATAACTGTGCGCTTGCGGTGGCAATCAATATGCTACTCTGTTCGTGTGACCAATTTGCTACCTTTGCTGTTCACACTGGCCAATCAAGTGCCACAAACTAAGCCATATTGTTATATTCTTGTGGATTCCATTGTTGGCAATTTCATTTGTAAGCAATTTAACAATTCCAGTGCTCATGCACATAAAACTTACGCGCATTCATTAACCTAGCCATAGTATATGTTACATTAGTCTACCAAGAGTATTGTCTCCATGGTAGATATACAAAAGGCCCACCCTCTAAATCAAAATGGGCGGGTGACGTTGGATCAGTCATTATTCTAATCTTACGACATGAAGTCCAGTAGCACTGCAAACTTTGTATCCCCCCCCCCCAAGGATCAGTTCCTTATCTGCTACATTACATATTTACGCCTTTTTTACACATCCACAAAGTCTCTTCATAGTTGTTGTTACTAGTTTTAAATCCAAAGCTCCAAGACTCTTTCTCAATCTCATTAAAGCTTATTTCTATCACCTTGGGAGACTTAAGAATGTTGGTTACACTCACCTTGCTATTTGAATCATTAGAAACACCACCATTCCCTCCTTTCTAGATATCATGCCCATCATGCTTGACCTAGATATCAGACATGTTGGTCTCACATCTCTCTATATCAATTGGTAACTGTAGGGCAAGTGATGGAGGGGGGAAAGGGTATTCTTCTTGGGGAGTTTTTGGGGTAAATGGGGGACCTTAAGGGTTCTCAGGGGATGCCACTTCAAAGGGTCTTATCCATCCATCTATCTGTACACATTTTATAGAATCCCATACCTCTTCGTCAACCCTATGGCTTACTCATTTATTCCTTATATAGTCAACCTTATTCTTATCAATTTTATCTCCTTTACCAAAAACTCACCTAAAGCCTGAGAAATCTAGACCCCAAATGACGACATTAATTTGGTTATGCGGGCATCTAAGTTTGCTCTGATACCACTTTTGTAATGCCCCAACTTAATCACCTTCTAAATGCCTCTATTAATAATCATTATGAATCACTAGAATGTGTTATCAAGCTTGGACATTACCATTGTCCCTTAGGGACAAGGCTACAAATAAAGAAGTAGAGTCGACCATATAAGTAGCATCCACCAGTTAAAATAATTACACCAAATAACATCTAAGATTGTTATTAAATGATTGAAGGTAGGCATCGAACAACCATTTAATCAAGTCCAAAATGGATTTACATTTCACTGAGGTTGCACACATGCTCAAAACATAAGTAATTTTCCAAGCCCTCAAAATGACTAACTAGGGTAGAGGATTATCAATCATTGCTCTAGCCCACTTCTCTTGGACCCTTAACCTCTATAGGTTCTTACTTCACCTTAAGTTGCTCTTCTTTTCGTAAAATAGTGGAAACATGAGCGATAGCTCAACACGTTATCCTTGTACAATCAATAACTATTTGTAAGGAGTTAGTGAGTGCGGGCGCAATTTTAAGAGTATGCTTTTTAAACGTCCTTTGAGGAACACTGCATTTAACATTGACTATGAAATTAATTGTTTCTTGACCGGGACAGAGACCTAAACATATGAACAGTGACCATGGCGTGAATGAACAATGAACTATGAGTTTTCCACTTAACGGAAAGAGCCCCAATTGTGAATTCTACTAGCAAAAACTATGAACAATGAACATTGAACAATGAACATTGAACATTAAACATTGAACATTGCATGAACATTAAAATGGATTCTTAAGGTTCCTACAATCGAACAAAACTTGGTAATATTAGGAAATGTAAATTTAGACATCTTTGAAGGGTACAAGCAATAATGTACCTTTGACATTTATTTATACTCTTTAACTTTTTGTTCCTCCTTTGGGGTGTCTATCTTGGAAATAGATTTAGTGATGCTTTGTATTAATTAAGAGAATTCATGCTCAAAAGTCTTAAATTATTGTGCTTCTCATTTTAAAACTCAAAGCACCACACACACTATGTTACCACACTTTACTAACCCAACACTCTTAGCTATTAATATTTTCTTTCAAGGCGAGATCTCAGTGCAACCTCTTTCCCCCTCCCCTCAAAAATGCATTAGTTGGCTGCAATATTTTGAACATACCTCACAGACTTATCTTCTTAAACATTTCCATTAGACTATCTCATGACTATAATTGACTCGGTAAAACCATAACTGGGGAAACTAATTGCTCAGTATCTAAATAATCCAACCATAAAGTTAATTGCATGCGCCCTAATTTACCAAGCACTAACCACATAGTCCTTATACCTACTTCAATTTTCTTCCCACTTTCAACTATGTCACATAACCCCTTTATTTAGCGATAAACTATTAATAACCATTTACATCTGCATTACTTGAGCATACTACGACTTTGCTTAAACAATTAAATGTCATCTGGACTACTGTTTTCTTATGTACATTTCTTCCACCAAAATTTCTTACAATCATACCTTCAAACCCATATTATGACTATTGCTAATTGTTGAGGGATTTTGAGGGGGGTGGAGAATTAAAGACAAAAGGAAAAGAAACCTCAAATATTCGATTGTCAGTCGTAGTACTTAAGGGTCGGTCCACAGGAAAGACGTGAGATTTATGGTCATTTAAACTAAACGATTAAATTTACTTATCTAAACCAAGTGGAATTATTTAAAGCAATTTAACAACCTAATTCACCTAAACTCATCTAATCCTAATTACTAAATAATTAAACCTAAACTAACCAAATTAACCAAAACTAAGCTGAAATTAATCATGGTTTAACCAACTAACAACCTAATTACTTTATTAATCCAGAATTAAACTGAGTCAATTTATCAAACTAATTCAACAGTAGGGGAAGGAACGAAAATAAAGCAAACTAAAATGGAAAAAACACGAAGAAGAAACTAAAACAGAAATTAAGCAAAATGAAACTAAGGAACTGGAAAAACGAAGAACAAGAACAGAACTAAACATCAAGGGAAGGGGACGAATTGAACAAAACGATTATGAGGAACAGGGTATAGGGGGACGAAGCAAGACAAGCAGAAACGAACCAAAGCAACACAATACCAGAACAGATTCAGGGGACGGGTAACATGAAATTGAAACAGGAAGAAAAGGCCAGTGAATACTCACAAGGCTTCAACTATCCAGAATTCAACCATCGCACAATCCAGAAACAGGGGAAGGGAGGTTTGAATGAACTTCAATGAAATTGCAACCAACTTTGTGATTCACGAACAAAAATCCCAAATCAAAGCTTAATTAGACGAATTTGAATGCTGGAAACAACTGAAATTCAAAACCCTAACTTGTGAAATTTGAACCCTAATCCGAAATCGAAATCGAAGAACACGAATGTGAAATTGACAGGCGAAATTAAACTAAACTAAACCTAAAACCAAATTAAAATCCTAATCTAACCCTAAATTACTAACCTAAAACTAACTCTAACCTACGCTACCTTCTTCCGAACATGGTGTCGTCCTCAAGCTTAAATACTCGAAGCCTATCTCGATCTCGACCCTTCGTCTGGTGGTGGTGTGCTGGACGGTTAAGATGAGGCCAACGAAGGGTGGGACGTGGCCTGGTGTTTGTGGTGGTGGATGGGTTTGGGAAAAACGTGGGCTGGTGAAGAACGGTGGGTAGAGAGTGGTTTTGGGGTTTCGGTGGAACTGTGGGCTGGGTGATGTGGTTAGAGTGAGAGGGAGGTGACGAGGTAGAGAAAGAGAACGAGATGAGGATGAGGATAGAACTGCAAAAGTTTCGAGAATGGGGGATGGGATTTGGGGTCTCTGGGGTTTCACCGTGAAGAAGGAGAACGAAGAAGGGGAGGAGGGTAATAGCCGAGGTCACGCACTAGGCATGCCTGGGGGCTGAAAAGAAGCTGAACCGGGTTCTTTGCAATTGGACCGAGGGTTTTTTTATGAACCGGGCGGGTCCGGTTTAATGCTGGACCGGTTCGGTTTTTTTGCTGAAATCTATTTGAGCTAAAAATGTGTTATTTTTAAAGTACTTTTTCACAAGTTTTAAGCTCGTTTTAATAATATTTTTTTAGGTTTTTAATTGATTTTATTTTATTTTGCAGATTTTGAATAAATGCAGAAAATGGGCTTAAATGGCGGAAAAAGCGAGAAAATAGAAGAATTATCGGAGGTTGAAGAACCGGGCCAAAAATCGATGAAAAATCGGCCAAAGAAAGAAGAAGGAAAAAAAAAAAAACCAAACCGGTCCAGTGAACCGGACCGGCCGGTTCAGCTGGACCGGTTCTGTTTTAAACCCCCCTTTTTCTCACGTCTGTCTTCTTCTTCTCTCTCCTCATCTTCGGCCCCTGCTCTTTCTCTCTCCCCGATACCCATTCCAGAAAACCCTAGAAGCCCAGAACCCATCGTCCCTCACCTTCGACCCACCTCATCTCGCTTCGCCTTCTCTCTCTACCTTGTCATCTCTCTCTCTCTTCCAGCACACCCACATCCCAGCCCACCGAATTCCTCAAACCCCAACACCCTCTACCCACGGTTTTCTCCAAAACCGAAACCACCGAAACCCACCGACTCATCCTCCACCACAAACACCAGGCCACGTACCCATCTTCACTGCCTCCATCGCCACCGTCCAACACACCACCGAATCGAAGGGCTAGAGATCAAGAAGGTTTGGGTATTTAAAGGGAGCAGTGATGCCATTGAAGTCAATCCCGAGTTTTAGGTAATTTTAGGGTTAGAAATTAGGAGTAGAATAGGTTTAATTTCGTTTAAGTTTAGTTTAAATTCACTTGTCATTTCAATTTCGTAATTGATTTTCAGATTAGGGTTTCGATTCTATGTTTATTTTCAACATTCAATGTCATGTAATTGCGCTTGATTTCGAATCCTAGTTCACAAATTGCAAGAATTTTTGGGGTTTATTTGAGTAATTTCAGTCGATTTCCCCCCTTCCCTGCTTTTGGTTTGATCGGTTCATTTGGGTTCGATCCTCTGTTGCATTCTCTGTTTGGCTTCGAATTGGGACATTGGCTTCGGTTGGCCATGCCGGTTTGCTTTCGATCTCCTCTATTTTGCAATTGAGTTTTCAATTCTGCTAATTTTCCCCTCCCCTGTTGTCTCGGGTAGGGTCTGTTCGATTTAGATAGTAAGGTTTTGATTGATAATGATCTGTGCTGAAGTTGGTGATGTTGATTGATGCTCGTAGTTGTTCTGTGATTTTTGGAATAGGATTGATAGTCTGGAATTCCCCCTCCCTTGTGGTGATTTCTGGTGTTCTTGTTCTTTGTTTATTTGCATTTTCAGTTTGCTTCCATTTTCAATTCCTGCTGCTTTCAATTTCAGTTTTTCGTGGCCTCCTCTTAGTTTAATTCCATGACATAATTAGCCTTAGTTTAATTTCAAACTAATAAAGTGATTTAGTTGTTAGTTGGTTAAACCATGTTTAATTTTAGCTTAGTATGGTTAATTTCAAGTTTAGTTGTTTAATTTGGTTTAGTTGGTCAATTAATATAAGTATTAGTTTAGGTTTAGTTGATTTAGTAAATTAGTTTGTTTTAATGTTTAATGAATTAGGATTAGATGAGTTTGGTTGAATCAGCTTAAATTGTCTTAAATAATTTCACTTAGTTTAGTTAAATTAGTTAAATTGTTTTGTTTTAATGACCATAATTTCACGTTTTCCCTGTGGACCGACCCTTAAGTACTACGATTGACAATCGTGAGTATTTGAGGCATCATTTTCCTTTTTCTTTAATTTAATTTTCCGCCCCCCCCCCCCTCAAAAACCCTCAACAAAATCCAGACTGGTTTTCGACCATTTTGGACCGGTTTTTTCAATTTCCGCCATTTTACCCAATTTCCTCGCATTTTTTGCCCTTTTTCCACTTTTATTAAAAATCTACAAAATAAAATAAAATCATTTAAAAACCTTAAAAGTATTATTAAAATGCATAAAATAGGTGTAAAAGTACCTTAAAAATAGTACATTTCTGGTTCAAACACTAATTACTTGTCAATTGTTCCCATACATGAATTCATTCTATTCACCGCCAACAATCACATATTCAAAATACAAAAATTCATTGCAAGATTCACATGAATAACCATTAACATATGAGGTTGAATATAATGAAAGGGCAAAATCTAATTTCCTTCCAAGAGACTACAAGTGGCGATGGGCACAACCAAGGCTTGTGAAGAGGAGGAGATGGTGAGGCTGACCTAAACCAGCAGCTTGGGGCGGCAATGAACTTAGGCAATAAGGGTTGGCAGTGGCCGACGACTGCGACTGGTCAGTGGGTGTCACGCGTAGGAGAGGCAAGAGGGAGGGTTTGCTATCTTGGGTTTTTTTATCTTTATTGGGTTTTTTTATCTTTATTGGTTTATCAATAGCAAAATGTGCAGCTCACTGCTCTGATTAGTCATAATCATGTGACTAATGCAAGAATTAAAACCAAGTAAACATGATTAAGTGACGGGATATTACAATCAAAAAGGAAAAGCTTGGCTTCTCCAATCAGATATTGAGATGTGACTCGTGCAATCAGACGACAAAGGTGACTTCTCCGATCAGACAGTACGGACTTGACTCTTTTGGTTAGGTAGTGGCTTGATTCCTCTAATTAGACAGCAACGACATGGCCCTTCCAATCAGATAACAAAGGTTTGACCCTTTGATTAGACAACAAAGGTGTGACCCCTCCGGTTAGACATCGAAATCTTGACTTTGCGACTACTCCAATCACATAGCAAAGTGAGGTCAGCTTTCAAGAGGAGGGATCGACTTGAAATAGGAGGTTGCCTACTTGAAGGAAGATGCCTACATTGACAGTGCTGAACTTAAAGGACAGGGCTGCCAATTTAAACAAAGATGACTATATCGCTAACGTGAACAAGGATGTGACCTTGTTGTTCCCCCAGCTTGAAGGTGTTTTAACAGTTTACAACAATTTGTTGTAAATTTAATGTTTTTTAATATGATTTGAAATTGTGCTTAGGAACTTATGAGTCAACACATTTGATAATGACTTGATAGTCTTTTATTTTGATGACTGAGAGTCTCAAACTTGATGACTTGGGAGTCTATTTAGTGACTTGGGGGTCAATAATTTTGTTGATTTAGGAGTCTAAAACTTTGACAACTTAGTAGTCTTTTAATTTTGATGTCTTGCGAGACTTGAACTTTGATGACTTGAGAGTCTACATAGTGACTTAGAAGTCAGTAAGTTTGTTAGCTTAGGAGTCTTGAAGAAGCAACTTGGGAGTCTTATGAGATTTGATGACGTGAGAGTCTGTTATGATTGATTTGAAAGCTTTATGACTTATGAGTCTGCAACTTGGAAGTCGGAGAATTTGATGATTTAGGTTTATGTAAGGGCTAACTTAAAAGCCTATTAGTTTGATGACATAGAAGTCTATAGGGATTGACTTGGAAACCTGGAAGGAGCGACTTAAAAGTTTGCAGTTTGATGACTTAGGGGTCTATAGGAACTAGCTTGGAAGTCTCAAATTGATGACTTAGGAGTTTGCAAGGACTGACTTGAAAGTATGCGGGTTAAATAACTTGGCAGTCTACAAGAACTAACTTAGAAGTATGAGTTTGATGACTGTATTTTGGGACTTAGGAGTCTTAGTTTAACGACCTGAGAGTTTATGAGTTCGACTTGAAGGACTCATTTTGACAGCTTGGCTATCCGTGATGATGACTTGGAGTCTAGGATTTTGGTGGCTTGAAAGTTTTAAATCAGTGACTTGAACATCTTCGCGTCTATGCAAGAAGTGACTTGAAATTGTTTAAGTTTTTTGATGACCTAAGAGTCTATAGGGGCTAACTTGGAAGTTTGAGAGTTTGATGACTTAAAAAATTGAGAACTGACTTAAAAGTCTTCGAGTTTGATAGCTTGCGAATATACAAGGAGTGACTTGAAAATCTATAGGTTTTTGATGACTTGGGGATCTATAGAGGCTAATTTGAAAGCTTGTGCTGGCTTAAGAGTCTAGAAGCTTAGACTTGGAAGTCTTAAGGGTGACTTGAAGGTCGAAATTGTTTTGTGACTTGGGAGTCTTTAAGCGTGATTTAAAAATCTTCAACTTGACAACTTTAAAGCCTTTAGACATGTCTTGCAGGCATATAATTACATTAACTTAGGAGTCTTAAACGTTTCAATTAATAGTCTTTAAGTGACTTGGAAGTTTGCTCCCTAAATGCTCATTTTGGGTCGTGCTTCTTCCAAAGCATTTTTCAATATGTCCTTGATAGATGATCAATCAGATTCTTCTTCGTCTAATGTGATCTTTCCTTCCTTTGCAAGTTACAGGACTTGCCCTTTGAATGCCTTGCACTTCTCTATAGGATGATTGATGATCCCTTAACACTTGTAGTATTTGGTATCATTAGCTTTTCCAATTTGTTCATGACCCTTTAACTATGAAAGTCCTATAAGTCCTTCCTCAAGAAATTTGTCTAGCATTTCTAGTGCATCAAACTCAAAATAAGGACATTTATTCTCTTCAGAGCCTTTAAGCGTAAAGCTTTTATTTCTTGATGATGTTATTGATTCACCATTGTTGGGCCCCCTTCCATAACAGGAAATTGTATGTTCCATGTCATGGGCTCATGTTGCCAATTCCTGGACTGTTTTCGGCTTATTCACTTGCACATCATAAAGTATATCCCAATCCATTCCTCAGTCACACATCTCAATAGCTGAAGATTCAGATAAATGGTCTTTACACTTCAAAGAGTGAGCACGCCAACAGTTAATGTAATCAATGACTACTCGTCATTCCATTGCCTTGTGTTAGTCAACTCTGTTATGCTGACTATACGGCGTGTATTATAGAAGTGATTTAAAAACTCACTTTCTATTTGCCCCCAACTATCAATGGACTTAGAGGCAAGGTCTATATACCAGTCAAATGCAATTCCTTTAAGGGATCGCATAAACTATTTTGCCAATTGATCTCTTTCAATGCTAGCATTACCATGGGTTTTCGATGAAGTGAGCGATGTACTGCTTAAGGTATTGTTGTCGTCAAATTGCTAAAATTAGGTGGTTGATAGCTGTGAGGCATACGAAGTGCATCAATCTTATTTATATAACGCTTTGTAGACAAGTGAATTTTACAAGAATCTCCTCCCAACTGAGCCTTCACTGCCTCAGTTATTAAGTTTTGAATTTGCTCAACTGACATCAAGTTTAAGAATGAATCCTTCTTTGGTTTGTATCCATTGCCAGACTCCTTGCTATAATTAGACTCTTTGTCAGAATCTTCATCACTGGAGCCTTTGTTGAAAGCTTCATATGGCTGTTCTTCCAACTTTTTTGTCAAATCAGCAATCCATTTGTTTTGATGCTTGATTTGAGCATCCTTTTCTACGCTTCCTTTGCGAGTATATCCTGTGTGGTCTTTATGTCTTCTAGTTGCTTCTTAAAGTTGATAGCCTATACTACCATTATTGGCATAACAATAGTGTTAGAGGACTCAATCTCTAATTGAGAGAAATGTGAATCCCTTAGAGATATTGGTGAAGAATTGCTATTACCATAGTCATCATCCTCCTTGAAAAATTAGAAGACAGGATTGGTGTAAACTTGGAATTCATTCAATCCATAGGGCTGAGTCTTCCTTGACCCTGTTTGGCAAATAGCTTTTTGAAGAGTTTTTTGGCCAAAAAGAGCTTTTTTGACCAAAATTAGTTTTTTGAAAGAGCTTTTTGAAAGAACTTTTTGGATGTTTGGGTGTTTGGGTGAAAGAACTTTTTAAAAGAGCTTTTTGGGTCCAAAAAGCTAATTTAAAAAAGTTAATTCCATGAGCTTTTTGAAAGAGTCTTTTGAAGAATTAGCTTTTTGTCTCACAACTTTATCAGAAACAGCTAATTTTACCAAATAGTTTTTCAACAAACAGCTAACAGTTAATACAAATAGCTAACAGCTAACAGCTGTTTGCCAAACATGACCCTTATATAGAAGACAGTAAGAGATTTTAGCTTCAAATTAGGGAGCCAAGCTATTTGATTGACTCCATTAGCAGGCAAGGTAAAGCCAAAGTTTTGAGTTTTTCATGACTACGAAGTTGGAGTCATGACTTCTTACTTTAGGGTGATGGAGGCAGCGACTTTGTTCATGCTCCTAGCCATCACTCCATTGCTTCCATGTCAGATGCAATACTAGCCTTTGCGGATCCTTCATATGTAGATCAGATAGTCTTCTTCTTTGAAGATTGAAGGATGACATTCTTGGGAGCCATGTCTTCTTCAAAGGAGTGTAGAACTTGTTTGGTTAGCAAAAGAGACGAGAGGTAGAGAAGTCCCACCGAGCATGCCAAAAATTTGTAAAGCCTAAAAATAAATTCGACAAAAGATTGAGGAGCAAATTTAATTTTTTAAATTGATATTGTAAGTATAGGTACAATCTTTGAATTGAATACAATGAAATAATCTTTTGATTCGATCTCCTCGTAACTTGAATGATTTGAGGGTGTGACCACTTGATCTCAATTGATGCAGAATCAACTGAAGAACTCAGAACAAGTTCTTGATCTTGATCTGGAAATGGTTGATTGCTATCTCTAAAGCTTGTAAGTTTTGATCCTTCTCGTTTGGTAGTTGGATGTTGCTTGCAGTTTGAGCCTCTGAATTCTACAAATGCTGAGTGTCAAATTAATTAATGCGAGGGCAAGACTGCTTGATCTCGATCAATGAATTGGATGAAGAACACTGAAGTAGTCTTCAATTTGAAATTGTTAGGAGATGCTGAACTAGTTGGCTTTGATCCTTGTTACTTGGTAGTTGGAGGTAGTTTGTAATTCGAGCTCTGGAGCTTATAGAGGATGTTGAATGTTGAGCTTCTGAGAATGAGGGAGGAAGACCTTTATTTATAGACTCCAAGACTAGGGTTTTGAGTTGGTTATCGGGCTGAAGCCCATAATTTAGGCATTTCAATTATTGTATCACTAATGGCACGTGAAAATTTCTAATTGGCCAGAATTTAATTCCATCTAAATAGGCTTGCCAAAGTCAATTTTACATGTGGCAACTCCTAATTGGCCAAATAAAAACTATTTTATTTTACATATAGCGCCATGTGATTTGTAGCAAATGTTTACCTCCCACATACCCAAATTTAATCCGACCTTATTCTTTCCAAGTCACCCATATTCAAGTATAATAAACACAAGAGTACTTGTAGTCTATAGTGCAATGACGCACTAATCTAACTTCCTAGACATTCTGCATTCTCAATGCCTAGTTAAGGGTCACACTGCCATTTCTTAAGAATTAGCCTCTACAGCTGTCTAGAATAAATGGTACGCTTATTTAACGAACTAGTATGGACCCGTGTTACGCACAGATCATTTAAATTTAAGATATATTTTTTAAAAAATAAATTAAAATTTTAAAAACCAATGATAAAACTGTTATGGTTGTATATGTGTAGAAATTAATATTGTGTACTAATCAATATTTATAAAATTTGTCCTTATAGGAAGTCAGATGCTTATTATGTTTTAATTTAAGTTTTTCAAAATTAAAGTTTTATTTAACATTGAAGAATATATTTCTTTGCATTAAATTCATATTATAAATACTAGATAGGAAATCAATATTTATCAAATTTATCCTTTTTGTGAAAAAACGGAATACATTAATTATTGAAAATTGATTAAATGTTGAATATGCTTGCTCATTTCAACACCAAAACATGTAAAATATTGATGTTCATTTCAACAACCAAACATATAAAATATTGTTGCTCATTTCAACGCCATACACCATTAGTAATTATGATTTGGAATAACACAATCTAAATTTTGACTGTAAGTAAACTTCCATTACATAGCTACTACAATGTTGAGAAAGGAAATTAAAATATACCACAAAACCCTTTCTCGATGCCTAACAAAATAAACATGTGCTTTTGGACGGTGCCTAATAAAACAAACCTTAAAAAAATGTTATTAAAAAGATAAGTCGACCATCACTTGAATAGACTTAAGATTTTTATGGTTTTTTACCAATATAGTAATAGTCCTATGGCGTGCATTAAACATGATCGAAAATCAGAATTAGAACTTCCGAACAAATCACTAAATGGCGAACAATGAAACAACAAACGACAATTAATAATTTAATATTTTCAATCAATTAAACAAAAAAAGATATTCAAATAGTTAGAGAGCTTCAGTTGAGAAGCAGCATCCTTGGCTTCCAAGAGACTCAGCACCGGTCCAAACACAACCCACGGATGTCCCGCGTCGTCCGGCCCACGATCAAACCGTCATCAACATCGCCGGCGAAATCCCAGCCGTCGATGTCCCAAGCCGCCATCTGAATCGCTAGTTCCACTGTCAAACTACTAGCCTGCTCCAAGCAAGATGACACCACGCCGACCGAAGCTGATTGGACCGCCTTCGGCTCCAAACTCGCAAGAAAATCAAGGGGATGAGAATTAAATGGTAAAATTTAGATTAGGGATTGTACTTCAAGGGCAAGAAAATAGTGACAATCTCTTTATTTCCCATCTCCGCCTTTTCTCTCATCCATCTGTCTCTCTCTTTTCCCAAAAACAAAAAAAAATAAATCTTCAATCTACACACACACACACACACACACACACACACACACACACACACACACACA
>JACYFF010031954.1:76111739-76134195 GCA_017589665.1 Selenicereus undatus | reverse complement strand
ACACACACACACACACACACACACACACACACACACACACATATGTACGTTTGTATGTATATGTATATGTATACACACACACACACACATATATTTATATATATAGATATATGTATATATGTATATACATATATATGTATATATGTATGTGTGTGTGTGTGTGTCCATATATACATGCATACATACCTTATTGTCATCAGTTTAGCTATGTTCACCTCCTTTTTATCTTTAAAAATCATGTGTTATCATATCCACTGAGAACTTCTTAGCAATTTCTTTCTCAATATAGATAATTATATAATTCGGAAGAAAATCATCCTCCATCTTACTATGGAGGCTCCTTTCTATTATTTTCGTAGCAAAAAAAAGTTGTCTCTATGGTTGTTGTTGAAAAAGAAGAGTTAGGACCAAACGAAGCATCTTATCAACCATAGGGTAGTTTTCTGATTTTCTAATCATAGTCATCCCTTAATATAAATCAACAATTGTGCTCATACTCCACAACTTTGGATGATTTGGAATGCCTAGCTTATATTGTTGTAGTTCGTACTCTAAGTGGATCTACTCTTGCTGGGAAAAATCTTCTGGATATTATTTTTCAACAAGACTGCGTATGTCATCAATTTTGAATGATTTATACCCATCCTTCAAGTTTAAAGCTATACTTAGGCCCTATTCTTTTTCGTTGGGAAATTACAGGTGTGGGATGGGGGGAGGGGGGAAGCGGAAAAGGGGGGGAGGAGTGGGAGTGGGTATGAGTGATATTTTTTTAAGTGTGGGAACGGGGAAAGAGTGGGAAAGATTTGAATGAAGTAGGAGAATTGATATAAGTTACGTGTTTTGTTTTTTTAATGTAATCTTTTATTTGCGATAGTAATTATCGATGATAAAAAAAATTTCAGATAGAAAAAAATATTTTTCTATGTTGACTCAGGTACGAAAATTGTTTTGTAGCCGTTGCTACCCAAAAGAAAATTGTAATTTCGTTATTCGTAAAACAAATTAAGGATGTATTTTTTCTTCATATATTAATCAAATACGAACAATGAAAAAAATATACATATGTTCAGGCCTTGTTCTTTTCATTGGTAAATCCAAATTTACCAACCTCAATTAATTTCAACACACATCAACCTACTTCACAAACTTCAATAAAAAAGATACCAACTTCAACCAACTTCAGCACTCTTCAGCCAACTTCAACCTATATTAGCCCATTTCAACCAACTTCAATTCATTTTTCGCTATTTTAACTAACTTCTATCCATCATACACAAAAAAATTTAACCCACTTCAACTTGCTTCAACCAACTTCAACGCACTTCAACAGAAAAATACCTACTTCAACCCACTTTTCAATAAAAAATACCCAATTCAACCTAATTTAATCCACTTCTACCAATCTTAACCAACTTCACCCATTTACTAATTCATATTTCCCAACGAAAAGAACAGACCCTTAGTACACGAAAAACAATCATCTGCAATTTGTGTTAAGAACTTCCAATATTTGGTACTGACGCACACAAAAAAAAACCTACTCGAAATGTACGTACAATACATCTGCACTTTCTATCACGAAGTACAAATAACGACAAAAAAATTTACACGTTCCTTCATTATGCCGAAAAAACATCTGTAAATTTTGGCCCCAAATTATGATGAATGAAAAACAAATCTATTTCACATACAGCCACAACCATCCACGCTTTGGTGACCTATAACAAATATTTCGTGACCAACGAAAAAAATTTAAACATCTCTTCCATGCACAAAATCAAATCCAAAATACCTATCAGTCACAAAAAACTAACATTTACTTAACAAAGCAAAAAAAAAATTATTATTATTTCAATATATATAACAAAAATTACGTTATCTATAATTTCCGGCACAACTAACAAATATTTCCAGAACATCCGGAAAATAAATTAAACTTTTCATAATTGTTATCAGATTATTCGTGCACATAATTACATAAAAATTATAATAGTTTTCAAAATATGAAAAATAATAGTTATATGTAGGAGTGGGGAAGAGTTGGTGAATGTGGGTGAGAGTGAGAAGAAGTTGGAAAGAGTGGTATTTTTTTTTAGAGTGTCGGAAGATGTGGGAAAGTGGGGGAAGGAGTGGGAATGAGTGGATTAGGTCCATTAAACTACAAAAAGAACAGGGCCTTAATATAAGCAACTTTGTAGTCTGTTCACTGAATCTGCTATTCAATTCTTCTAGTTTTTGATCAACAACAACAGTAAATATTTTCACTAGAAAATGGTGCTCCATCGTAACTGTGAGCTTTTGCCTGCCCTGTGCACATCGTGACTGAATATCAACATAGGGGGCATTCATATCAAACATTAAAATATCATGTCGCTCACAAAAGAACTTCACACACTGTAATAGAGCTTCCCATTCATTATGTCCCAACTTTTGGATTAACCGCTTTGTACTTGAGACTATATGCACAACATTTACGATATCCACTTGTTTCTGTTGTAAATCTTGACAAATTAATTATGTGACAGCCATGATCTCCTTGATCACATGTAAAATAAACCTAAAATCAAATGACATTAAGACCTTAAGGGCATTTTTTGCATCCCCTCGTTAGGAAAAATGAAGATCCTCCTATAACCAAGAACTGACCAAGTAGGATCATATAATCTAAGTCAAACTACATGTTGATTTAAATGTGAACTCCATCAAGTATCTCCAATACGCTGCAAAGTACCAATTTGATTAGCACCTACTCTAGTGTCAAGCTCATCGGACTCAACCAAATGTACTAACTCGGTCTTCTGGCTTTGTTGTGATTCATCACATGGTTTAGCCGAGCTAGTAGCAATATTGACAATGAAGACGAAGTTTTGAAAGAACTTGTGAATCTCTGGCACTTCTCTTGTTGCAGTAACAAGTGCCAACTGCAATTGGTCAGCCAAATAGTGTACATAATATGCACAAGGACTGTCTTTAAGAAAGAGTGCTTGCAAGTCATTCCATTCCCCACGCATATTGCTAGCCTCAGATATCTTTAATGCTAAGATTATGCTTCGACAAGATGACACAAATCTTATTCTTGAGAGTCCACGAAATTGTAATTTATGTACCAAGTCCAAAAATCGTTCTCATACAACTATAACAAAACTTGGAATTTTCTATTTCTTCACGTATTGCAATCTAAATATTCCTAAAAAAAACATATAGAATCTCATTTCTGAATTCCAGGTGATGTATACTTTGCATTCTTTGGAGCATTCTTCGAAACAGATATGATTTTGTCAATACAGAGACCAACAATTTAATCAATTCAAGAAAATTCCTTAATTGAATCAGAATATTCATGATGGCCTCTAAATGCACATGTTTGAAATGTCAACCACCGTATATCATCTTTGATGTTTTAAACTGCAACCTATTGCTCAAAATTTGTTCAATAGTTTGTTTCTCAACTACCCTTTCAAGATGGCATGAATGGTTCATCAAATTATCAAAACAGTTGAATATTGTAACTATGTATACTTTTTGAACCAATCATACTGAAATCGATGGGGATGACTTTCTAAACCAGAGGTTGTATAATTATCTTGATAAGGATGTTAAGGTCCAAACTTTATATATTCCCTTCGAATTTCATCCTGTTCATTTATAGGATAGCTATAAGCCTGGATCAAGCACCAAAGAGTTCATATCGAAGTCGTCAGGTTTAATTCTTGGAGACTTATGAGCAGATAGTGACTGACCACTATCTAGACTAGATTGATCAGGACTTATATTAGCAATTGGCTCAGCACTTTGTGTATTATCTTTAGGAAAGACATCTTTCGCTCATTTCTTAAAAAAGCGAGTCAATTGTTCTTGTTGGCATAACATTAATTGGCCCACAATATCTTAACAGGTATATTAGTAATAATATCATAACCATTGAACATGCTTGTAATTAATTAATAACAGTTAACTCACATGATCTACTAAGAACTAATTGATACACTTTTATTTAAAAAAATCGATTAATACACAAAAGAAAAATATAGATATACATATATAACTCAACTAAAAAAGGGGGCTTTATTAATGAATAACATAAGTAATTAAATTACATACCTCATTGTTGAAGCAAATGATACACGGATATGCCTGTGAATTTTGATCAATGATTTGCTCGGAGAAACAATTCTTGTAACTAATGCCAGCAATAAATTAAAATATTAAATATATATTGTGCTATTCTAAAAAGGGGCTTTATTAATGATGAGAGACACAAGCAATAGGATAGTTGCCCATGAATAAAGATGAGAGAGAAATATGAAAAAATTTTAAAAAGTTAAATATTTTTTATTCTTGTGCAGTGGGCAAGGCTAAAAGCAAAGAAGAATTGAGATTTTGAGAGGTTATTAATTAGGGAGAGAGAGACTAAATAAACAAATATAGCTGCACACTTATTACCCTAACTGCCTATAGCAGTTGATAAATTGAGCTTAAATTTACTTCTTTTTTTTGCAATCATGGGGGGCCATGGCCCAAACTGCCCCTCTAAAGTTGCCACTGATGAGAGGGAATGTCATCGATGATTTTGGCCAATGATGGGTCTCGTTCTGAGTGATTTATATATCCAACTGTCAGTTAATTTAGACTTCTACAGATAAAAATCTTCTTTTTATCTGTCAGAGTTTTTTTTTTTTTTTATAACCTTTTAATGAAAGTTTAGTCTCTTTGCCTAAGAAAGTTACCATTAGTTGGTGTGATCTAACTTCTTGGTGTGGTCTGACTTCTACACATTGGATGAATATCAGCTATGAAGCATGAACACTTGTCATAGATGTCGTGCCTTGTGTTGAACATGCTTTCAACACTGCCATGGCACCGACACTACTCGAACATGTATCTGATATATCAAAAATTGAAAAAAAATTTTAAAAATTGAAAAAAATGTTGGGCATATCGTACCCATTGAGTCAACCATGTCAACTCTAGTCAAGGAAGTTGTAAATTGCCCATTTGTGCTATGCCAAATTAAGCAATTAATATAACTATATTGATCCTTTTTTATATCTATGCATACATGCTATTTGTTTCAGTTTCATATTTGAACCAGTTAATTTTTACTGAGATCTCATATAAGGATTACTGATATTTTTTTTTTTACTTGCAATGATAAGAGTTGTTCTTTCGTTTTTTACTATTCAACTTTCAATAGCATATTTTTCTCTTTTACATTTTAAAATAAAGAAAAATTACTCAATAAAATTCATAATTTCGGCTATTATGTTTATAATTTTAACATTCATGTTCATGCCATGTTCATGTCCTAACATTTCAAAAATTGATGTGTCCTATGTGCAAATGATGATGTATCTTTGTTACCATGTTAGTATACATGCATCTTAAATCATATCGATTTTCAATCGCTATACCACATATTATGAGTTCATCTATTAACAGTAAAGATAAACTCATTAAAGAGTATTAACGCATGAGAAGATTGTTATAGTAGTGCAGCATAATATTAGTAAGATTTGTATTTGTTATATGAAAGCTGAATTTTATCTCTATGTTTTAGATATATATAATTATCCATGTACAATGTTCATTGTAAGTGCACTTTTTGCGTTGCATTAACAAAATCATTATCCTTCCCATAAAAAAACCTATAATTAAAAAGATGAATTTGATATAGTTTGTACTTAATATCTAGAATTAATTGATGAAAACAACTTAATAATTCTTGTATTTTTATGACCAATTTGCATTAATTAATATTGGTATAGCGGCCACGAGTGTACTCATATATATCACCAATTAATAACTCACAAGACGCCATTACTCCTATATGCTCAAACATATAGGAGGCTAAACATGTGGTGGAGGTTAATTAGGAGTTGGTGAATGGCTAGTGATCAATAATTAGCTTTGAGAGATAGCAATGCTTAGCTAGTTGTCTAGGTTGTTTATTGTTCATGAGCTGTGATACTTTTGTTTAGGGTTAATCTTTTATTATAGTTCAAACTTAGCCTATTGGCTTATTAATAACCGGGAAAAAAGGACAATAAAAGTAGAATTTTGGATGTTACAAGGGCAGATGCCACAACTTTGGAAAGGCGGAGCTTGTTTTATTGCAAAATGTGATTTGATGAGCCCAACTTGTTGAATCTCCTTTTTTGGGCAATACATGGTGTGATGATAGTTTTAAGGCTCTACCCAACTTGGTTGCTCTGGTGCTGTATTTTTATTAATTAGGGTAATTGCAAAGTATAAAAATTATATATATTGTCCTATGTACACTATTACGCCCCCTCAATCTCTTCGAGGGGGGTGCACGAATAGATTGACCCTGAAATATTCAAAAAATTTAGAAGACAACCCCTTAGTAAGTATGTCTGTCAACAGAAACCTAGTAGCAATGTAGCGAATCACAAGGTCTCCATGAGCAACACGTTCATGAACCAAACGGTAATCAACAGCGATGTGTTTGTTGCGACCGTGTTCAACTGGATTAACAACCATATAGGAAGTACTAACATTATCACCGTGCACCTAGGTTGGCCTTGGGACTTAAATACCAAGATCCAATAAAAGCTTCCAAATCCAAATGGTTTCTAGTAAATTGTATGCCATAGCTCAATATTCAGTTTCAGTAGAAGACTTGGAAACTATAAGTTGCCTCTTGGAGCGCCAGGAAATCATATTATGACCAAAAAACACTACATAACCTATAGCCAAGTGGCAAAAGTCCTTACAGCCAATTCAATCAGCATCTAAGTAGCCAACAATGATGGAGAGTGGAGCAGCGGGCCGAAGCTAAAGCCCATAGTCTAACATACCCTACAAGTACCTGAAAATACGTTTAACAACATGGAGGTGAGTGCTACCGGGAGCATGCACAAATTGAGAAACCACTTGAACTACAAAGACAATGTCAGGTCTAGTCATAGTCAAATATTTACATGCATCTACCATTCGAGGGATTAACAAGTAGCTCTCCATTTGTAAGAGTCAAAAAGGCTCGAGAAACAAAAAGGGTCGGAACAGGCTTAGCACTATGCATATGAAACTTACTAATGAGTTCATGAACATATTTCGAACGAGTTAAAAGTTCCTTAAGAATTTCGCACCACCTGTACCCTTAAGAAATAATGCAGGTCAACCAAGTGCTTCATAGCAAACTGATGGGAAAGAAGAAAAATGAAATTATAAAGGACAAAAGAGGAACTACCAGTAAGTATAATATCGTCAACATAGAGACGCAAAATCATAATGGTAGCGCCCTGGCTATAAACAAACATAAAAGTGTTGGCTCGGCTACATACAAAACCATGAGATAAAAGAAAGCTATTGAATTTATGAAACCAAGCACAAGGAGCCTGTTTGAGTCCATTAGCCTTTTCAAGCTTACAAACATGATGTGGATAATCAGGATAAATGAACCCATGAGGTTGTTTCATGTAAACTTCCTCTATCAAAATGCCACGAAGGAAGGCATTTTTGACGTCTAGTTGTCGAATAGACTAATTATGAGTGAGAACAAGAGACAAAATAAGATGAATAGCGAGGGGTTTGAGAACTAATGTGAGCCTGTTGGTGATTGCCAAAAGCAACCAACCAAGCCTTGTACTATTCCACTTACCCATTAGAATGAAATTTAACTCGATAAACCCACTTACAACCTATTAAATTTTGCCCAAGGTGTGATGGCACCAACTCCCAAGTGTCATTGGCAAGTGAAGCATGAAACTCCTCGACCATGGCATCTCTCCACTTAGGATCATGAAGTGCTTGTTTAAAAGAAGTAGGCTTGAGGCCCACAATGGTCAGTTTTAAGGGACATAATAGATTTGGGCTTGTGGATGCCACTTTTGGACCTAGTTTGCATGGGCTGAGCAATGATGGGCTACGAAATGGAAGCAACAATAAAGGCGGACACAGATGAGCTTGGTTCAGGAGAAATGGGTTAAGACTCTGTAGAAAGGAAGGTGATCTGGGCATGCGGGCCAATTTATGTTGGGCTCTCAAATGGGGCTGTAGAAATGGGCTTAGGCACAGGGGAAGAATGAGTAGATGACTCACTAGAAGTGTGAGGGACATCAGGCAGTAAAGCATTGGACCGATGCCCAAAAGGTGTAGACTGATACATGCAGACTAAGAGGATTGCATGTTGTATCAGGGACTAGCGGAGAGGAAGAAGAATGCTCGAGTTTGGGCCCTGGCGACAATTGATGCAAGGAGGAAGGGACGGTCACACTAGGTGTAGGCAACATAGTGAAACACTCAGGAGACATAAAGCTAGCACAGACAATGCTAGATTTAGAACGTACAATATAATCAGGATACGAAAAATTGTTTTCATGAAAAACAACATGTCGACTTACATAAAAGTGCCTTATGAGAGGATCTAAGCATTTGTATCCTTTTAATGGGGGCATATCCTAAAAATATGCCAAGAAAAGACCTAGGTGCTAACTTATTGCCAGACGTGGCTGAAAAATTAGGAAAACATGCGTAGCCAAAAGTGCTCATAAAATTATAGTCAGGAGGCTTTTGAAATAATTTTTCAAAAGGAATTAAGATGTTTAAAACAGAAGAAGGAAGACGATTGATTATGAAAGTTGCACCCTAAGCAGCATCAACCTAGAAACTGGCAGGCAATTTTGCCTCAAGAAGCATGGCTCGAACCATTTCAGGTATGTAACGATGCTTACAATCAGCGACACCATTTTGAGCTTGAGTGTTAGGACAAGATTTTCTCAAATAAGTACCATGCTTAAGAAAGTGAGTCCCAAAAGTACTATTATCATATTCACGAGCCCATCACTTTGGAACATTTTAGTTTTGGTATTGAAGAGGTTTTCAAATCCATTCTAAAAGTGATAGAAAACATTGAAAGCCTTAGATTTCCACTTTAATGGATAAAGGCAAGCATGTAGAGAGAAATCATCCACAAAGCAGATATAATACCAATAACTAACATAAGACAACACAAGAGATTGCCATAGATCATAATGAATAAGATATAAAGGTGCATTATAAAAATGTGCAGCAATTTAGAATGACAGTCAATGAGATTTTGCAAGCCGACAAGAAATACAAGTATCCTAAAACGTATTTGGAACAAAAATTAATTTGGAATTCCTAACACTAGCTAAAGTCTGTGCGCCATAGTGACCAAGACGACGATGCCAAATAAGACTCGAATCAGTAGTGTGGCTAAGGTGGAGATAGATGCTACAGACGAAACATGAACTGGATAGAGGTTCCCACTAGACGAGGCCCGATGCAGAATCCTACCCCAGGTTTTGTCGTTGACACAAATAAAAGATTCATCAAACATGGTAGAACAATTATTATCCCGACGTAATTGACAAACAAAAATTAAATTTTGTTTTTAAGGAAGGAACATGAAAAACTTTTCTAATGGAAAGAGGCCGAGTGTCAGTGGGAATAGCCAACGAGCCAATGGTTTTACTTGGGAGAAGGGTATCATTGCCAACTCGTACACATTCAGTGCTATAATGAGAGGATTTAGTGAGTAAATTACCTTCAAAAGGGGTCATGTGGGAAGTGGCTGCCACATCAGGATACCAGATTGATTCGTTGGCGTCAACATCATTAAAAGTAGCATAAGCCGAAAAAAAAGCAGAGGCTTGTCGGGGGAGGTAGAGATTGGGGTAACTGCAGCTATATGTACAGGAGTGAAGCAAATTTGACACACAACATTAGGGTGGGAACCTAAAACCCCTTCAGACAAATTGTTACCATAAGCAGTTTTTGTAGGCATACTCCTAGTAGATCATTGCGACTTAGAGGAAGTGTTAGCAGTATTCTATCAAGAGCCGCCCCCTTGATTGCGTCTACCTCGATGGTTGTTATAATGGTTGCCATTATTACGCCCTCTACCTCCACCATTGTTACGATGATAAGTAGTAGCACTCGACTAAGACAAATTAGAAGAAGAAGTAGGGGTCGAAGCTTGGGTCACCGCCAGAGTCGAGTGTTGTATATGAGATGGTGCTTTGAGCTTTAAAAATTAAAGACGTTGCTTATAGTAAATGAACTTCGCTCTTCAATCATTAAAGGTGAGATGAGAGACACCATAGGATAGTATAGTGGCCAGAATATGGTAATCCTCATCAACACCATTGAGAATTAAAGTAACAAGGTCCATGTCAGAAAGAGGTGACCCAATCGAAGCAAGAGAATGAACGATTTGCTTTATTCCACGAAGATGGTCATCCATGGATTGATTGTGATCCTTCGATAGAGCAGACAATGTGCATTTTAACTCCATAGCACATGCGAGACTAGCGGTATTAAAGCAGTGAGCAAGCCTTTCCCAAAGTTGAAATGAATGAGGGACATCATGGACTTCGGTTAGTAGATCCAAGGAGATGGTGGCGAACATCCACGACCGAAGCAATTGTTCTAGCCAAAGCCAAACCAAGTAGGAAGGGTTCGAGTGTTGAAGTCCATTGGTGGTAATGATAGCGGACGTAGGGGACAATATCATATCATCTTAAAAACCTTATAATTGTTGAGTAACAAGAAACATAAGGAATTAAGTATGCTATGGGAGAAACTCCCCAACTTTGGTTAAGGTTGTAGTCACAAAGTTCTTAATATTGATTGAAAACAACCCAAGATGCAAAGGAGGTATAAGGGATCCGGTAGAGGGCCATGTGGGATCACCTTTCAAGACGGAGAAGGGCTCGTGTGATAGTGCATGGGGCACCGAGGACGAATGCGCATGCAAAGGCGGGACTTCAGGGAATGAGACTGATGAGAAAGAAGGTATAGGAAGAGTGGGCTGAGACGGGTGCCAGGTAAAGTACAACATGACAGCAAAGAACAATTGGGGTGGTAGCGAAATGGAGAGGCCCTTTGGTAAACAGAATAAAGGAAGTATGAGGAGAGGGTTGCACCGAAGTGGCATTAGCAGCTACAAAGGAGGCTGGCGATGTGGAAGGAGAAGAGGTTGAGGTGCTTCCCATGGCGGTTGTGGGTGCAACGATGGGGTGACAGCTGGTGCAGGGGAAGACAACTGCAGCCACAAGAAACTTGGGAGGTAAAAAAGAAAATAGGGTCTAGCTATGGCTCTGATACACTGTGATGATAATTGTGAGGATCTACCCAATTGAGTTGCCCTGGCACTGTATTTATATTAATGAGGATAATTACAAAGTACAAAAATGACGTATATTGTTCTATGTACACTATTACATGGTACTATAAGGACCATGGTAGAGAACTCGGCTGCAGTCCCTTACAAATACCTAGACTCGATGATTAATATTGGTTAACTTTTAATGTAGTTGCAATTATTTTTATTTTTCAACCAAACACTTTAAACTTTGGCATCCTGAGAACTTGGCAAGATCCTGTCCCATTTCCTAGCCTAAACAACAGATGTTATTTAGGTCAAGAACCTAAATGGTGGCTCTGATTCAAGGAATCTATCCAGGTTCTTTGGGCCAGAGTACAACCTAGCTCTTTGGGCCAATCAGTTGTGCTATTGGGATCAACGAGCTTAACCTGCATTTGAGAACCGATTCTCATTCTACCTTAATCCGAAGGAGTATATAGAAGATTAAAAATAATTCAAAAGAAAAAAAAAATTAATAAGATAGAGTCGCGAGAAAGTTTTTAGTAAAACTTACAAAATCAAATTCACCCTTTAAATCGAACTATAACTCAAAAGGACAATATGATCCTTCTAAAGATGTTTTCGAAAGGTACTATAAACAGCTAAAAGTGGCATCATATTTTTAATAGCCCAATGACAAAGATAATACCCCAACTTGCACTTTCAGGGGGCAAGTGGAGTAGTCAACTAAAAAAACTAACACCAGTAGTAAAACGAGGTTTGCACCAAAGAGACTAGCCCATTCGAAAGAGACTGGCCCATTAGGCAGAATAAGCTCGGGAACCCAATTGGCTTCTCGGTCAAAATTTCCCTTTTTTTTGCTTTACTGAAGTTTTGTTCTAATTAAGCTTATTAAATAGACCATTAGTAGAATTACTTTTCCGCATCTGGTTAAGTAGAGCTCTAATTGGATTAATTTATTTTAATTGATTAATTAGATTTCTAATTTATTAAGACAACATGTTTAGATTAAGCCTAGTGGAAGTAGAACTGGGTTTCCTTTTCCTAAAGTGATTCACTTAGCCTCCTCAACCTCTATATAAAGGGGGTTGATCCTTTGGTTAAGGGGTGAGATAATCATTGAAAGTCACAAAGTGTTAGAAAATATAGAGGAAAGCTTTAGGGTTTCTTTTATAAGAGAAGTTACCTGTGTATAGTGAGTGAAATCAATCATCAGTTTAAGAAAGCATCACTTTGCTGGGTTCCTAGAAGATTCAAGTGGGTTATCCTGAGAGCACATCTTACAACCTTGGTCCCTTTCTTTTAATCCTTTTCGTTTAATTTAGTTGATTGCAATTTGGTAAGGATGTAATCTTTAATTAATTTCACCCGCATGTAATAATTTGAATTGTTTATCTTTTTACTCTCCTTTGGTGAGCATTGTACTTTGATCTTATATAAGTGAATGATTCTAACATGCTACATAACTGTGTGATAGTATGATTAATTTTTGATTTCCTGTCCTGAGTAGAGGTCGTTAGTGATGACGGACGACGATATGATGCGGCCCATTACATCATTGTACCGTCGCCCCTTGAATATATCGATTTGAGACTAAGAAGTCTAGATGGTCCCCATATTATGGATTGCTCATGGGCCCTTAGAAAACCTTTTTGAAGCGAATCAACAATCCCCTTTGGTATCCCTTTCGATTGTCCCTATCGGTAGCGGTTCTCTTCAAAGAGTATAACTGGTTTGTAAGTTTTTCCTAAAACTCACTAGTGACTTTACTAGATGAAGTTTAATGTTTTTTTCTTATTTTGTCTTATATCTGCACCTCTGGAATTGGGTCACGGATTCAAATCTTGAGAGTAGGTCGCCCAAAAACTTGGTGGGGTACCTGGATCAACCGGGCTTGGCCTTGGTCAGGGAACCCAATCATGTTCATTAGTCAGGGCCAATGTCTAGTTTGCACAGTCATGCAGCAGAGTCTTGGTTGTTTCTACTTCGTAAAAAAAAAAAAATTTTTAAAAATCTGCTTCTAAAAAAAGGTACCTAGCAAATGAGTCCGACCATTCAATGGAGAATCATGCACGGGATAGGCTCCCTGGGGTCCATGGTCCTTATAGTGTCAATTTCACTGAGGAAGTTTTTTTAAAAGGATGAGATTTGAACTTCAATATGAAAAATTATTTTAATTGTACTTGCATTAGGCATATATGTATTATAAGTTGTTGTCTGCCGTGCTATTAACCCTTGGAAAAGTAGCTGGTCACTTAGTGGGACCCTCGATTTTCAACTGGACAGGCAATTACTTCACCCAATTGCGACATACTTTCCTTGTCCACACGATATGGGAAAGAGACCGAATGTTCTAGGCTTGCCATGTAATCCATGGATGACGAAGCATTCAGGTCATGAGAAGGACTGTTCTAAACAAGACTTGAAGCCTTATAACTTAGAATTTTGGCTTAGGTTAGAACTTATATGCTTGCTTGATTCTATGAAAGTTTAGAACTCTAGTGGTATTTCTAAAACCAACCTTTATCCAAACACCTATGTATTAGTGCTTTAGGGTTTTGTGAAGTCATTATTGTGTCTTAGGAGAGTCCAGATTACGAAAGGTCAAAACCTAGTGATTAGGGTTCTGAACCAAAGTGGTTTGAAGGACAACTTAGCTCTAAGGGCCTCTTGACCGCAGACTTGACTAAATTTTAGCCTTAGTATAGGGAATAAAAAGTGCTAAAAGAAGGCTCATGTGAGTGAGAATGAGTCTGAATAAAGAGTTTGCATCTCTGTAGTAATCTACGACTGTTTTATAAAAATTTGGCTAGTATTATTGTCAATTTGGAACTAGGCAAAGGGAGTAGGTGTCAATCTCCTGGGCAAATTAAGAACACAACCATTGTCCTAAAGGGCCCCTGCCTGCATCTAATTGGTTTGGACTTAGGATAGCAGATTAAGAGTCAAGAGGTCAAGCTGAAACCCACTAATCCAACAAAAGGATAAACTCTTCACAAGTCTACTAGACCGACAAAAAGGTATGTTGCTCCAGCAATAAGGAAACCCGCTAATCCGGCAAAAGGATAAATTTATCACAAGTTTGCTAGACTAGCAAAAGGTCCACTGCGTTGGCCATAAGGAAACTCGCTAGTTTGACGAAAGAATAGATTCATCACAAGTCGACTTGAGTGGCAAAAGGTCCGTTGCTTCAGTGGCGAGGAAACCCGCTAATCCGATGAAAGAATAAGCTCATCACAAGTTTGCTAGACCGCCAAAAGGTCTGTTGCTCCGACGTTGAGGAAACCCGCTCATCTAGCAGAAGGATATATTCATCGCAAGTCTGCTAGATCGGCAAAAGGTCCGCTGCTCTGGCGATAAGGAAACCCGCTAGATAGGCAAGAGGTTCACCCTCCAGCGATAAAGAAACCCGCTAAACCAGCAAAAGGTTTGCTAGACTTGTGAAAGGTCAAAATTCAAGAACCCGCTGCTTTGGCCATAAGGAAACTTGCTAATCCGACAAAAGGATATATTCATCACAAGTCTACTGGAGTGGCAAAAGGTCTGCTACTTCAGTGGTGAGCTAATCCTGTGAAAGGATAAATTCATCACAAGTCTACTAGACAGCCAAAAGGTCTGCTACTCCGGCGATAAAGAAACCCGCTCATCTAGTGAAAGGATACATTCATCACAAGTCTGCTATACCGGCAAAAGGTCCACTGCTCCAGCGATAAGGAAACCTGCTAGATTGGCAAGAGGTTCGCTCTCTAGTGATAAAGAAACCCGCTAAACCGGCAAAAGGTTTGCTAGATCAGTGAACGGTCAAAATTCAAGAACTGCTGGCCCCTTGCACAAAGGGGATATCATTAGCCACTGCCACGATGAAAGTTGGCGCGTGGCAAGTCTCGGGACCCTCAACAGCCATGCATGGATTTAGACATCATTGGCCACCTTTAGGGTGAAAGTTGGCTAGCGCTAAGTCTCAAGACATTCAGTAGTCAAACTTGGATTCTATAGCTAGACAAACAACTACAAGTGAAGACCATTACTTTGACCTTCGCCATACTCCGTCTGGCTAAAGTGGGGGCTAAGTGTAGATGCCTAAAAATGACGTCATATTTTTAATAGCCCAATGATGAAAATAGTACCCAACTTGCACTTTCTGGGGCCTGGTGGGATAGTGGGCTAAAAAGAACTGAGTCCAATAATAAAATAAGGAGGTCCGCAAGAAATAGGCCAGTCTCAGGTAGAACCTAGTTGAGTTCTCTACAAAGGGAACCCGGTTGGGCTCCCAGTCCAAATTACTTTTTTGTTTTTTGTTTTTTTTTTTACATTGCTAAGTCCAATTGAGAAATGGCCTTGTATGTAGTCAAAGACTGGATGCAAAGAGGAAAGTACTCTCAAGTATGGAGAACCAACTAAAGCCCCTAGAGCACAGATGGAAAATATGGGGATCTAATGGAGAAGCTTTAGTCACCTCTCTTCCTCACTCACCAAGTTTAAGTACAATAGCTAGTGTAGTTAAGATGAGCGGAGTTGCAGAGCTAAGTGAAAGGACTAAGTCAAGAGATAGTTCAGATATGGACTTCGATAACGCGCATATGCTTTCTAATTCAACCTGAGCATCGCCGCCAACCTCTAACACTAGCGAGGAAGGTAGAAAGAACAATGATCCTATTGCATCTCTGATATCCCATTCGATGATATCGATAGTTATTTAGATTATGCCTACCATCCTTCGAGAAAACTAATAAAATACATCCACGAAGATCCCTTCGACTATCCTACTCAAGCTACAAAAGAATTACACAAGCAATAGCAATGGAAGTTTGCAATAGCAATGGAAGTTTGCAATAGCAGAACCATGACCTACTTGATTATTTGCGCACGATGAAGGGATACTAGTACTAAGGTCGAGATACAGGATGTGTTTAGGAAGGTAACAGAGGTTGAGTCTGTAGTAGAAGACGTGTCAAGCCCTACAACCGAAGATACTTCAACCATGATCGATTCAACCGCTTATAAGACAGACTTAGCCTTTTAGGAAGACAATATAAGCAATGTCTTTCAATTTTCTGCGCTAGCTCTAACTGGCCAAACAAAAGGAAAGCCAACAGTCAAAAGAATCATCAAACATGGTAAAAGAGGAGATCCGTGAGGAAAGCAGGGATAGTACTGATCGGAGCAAGGTATGATGTGACGTTATTCAAATCTAACTCATTCCATGATGCAGGGAAGACTTCAAGGGAGGCGAGCGGTTTAAGAGATGTCTGCACACTAGAGGCAGCCACATTCAGCAAAACCATGTCAATGGGACTCATTTTCGAAAACGAAAGTCCGAGGTGTTCGATTGCGATGTTGCAAAATTAAGCACCAAGAAGCGTCTCGCCACCCAAATGGAAAGTCATAGGGATGATAATATTGCTAACTATGTTTCCACTATATTTGCTTGGGTAATGCGGAAAGATAATGACTCCTTTGTCAGGGGCACCTAGTTAGTAGTTTTTGCATTATTTACTCTTTAGTGTTTGTATCGCGTTCCAGATCCAAAAAAATTAAAAATATAAAAATATGACATGCACAAATTTTAATATTTCTCTTATTTTAAATTAAGTTTCTAAAGACTAGATAGTTATTTCACAATATTTCATACCAATTTTTTCATAACGTCCACTTAATTTATGTATGATGTTATTTTACAAGAATGAAGTTGGTAAAAAAACAACATTAATGTTTAATTCGTGAAAAGATATGATAGTCATATAACGTATCTCTAAGCAATCGATATAGCAAATAACCATTTCCATAATTGTTAGGAGAGAAAATTAAAGAAAAATTAAAAAAAGGATATAATATTCGGGTCAAAGAGAGATTCAAATTCATGTTTGGATCAGGTTTAACCCACAAATTTGCAAGTTTTTCGGGTTCAGTTTATTTCGGATTTGAGCCGAAAAATCGTGTTCAAAACCCAAAGTTTTCGGGTGGGTTCAGGTCTGGTTTTTGGGTCGGGTCAGTTTTTGGCAGATCTAGGTGTAATTGAGTCAAGCTGAGCTCGAGCCAGCCAAGCTCAACCTTGGCTTGGTTAAGTAGAAGTTTAGTTTTGAGCTAAGCTTAAAGCTCGCCGAGCCTATAAAGCTTAGGCTCAGCCTCAGGCACGGACTCAAACTCGAATGCACTCAAACTCGAATGCACATTGCTCGACTCGGTGCTCGACTCTTCTTAGGTCAATATTCTTTTTCTTTTTTTTGTTTAGAAAGTTTCGAGATTCAGGGATACAATCCAAACTAAATCCTAAATTTTTTGCGTTGGATTCAAGAAATTACGATTGGTATTAAATTTTGTTGATGCTCATGGAAATTTCATAGTCTTCATAGAAACTTAACACGTAACAAACAATAAACTAATTGAGCTTGATTGAGCGGAGCCAAGTGAAACATTCCTGGGATTGGGCTCGGCTCGGTATATTTTGGAGCCAACTCGGGCTCAACTCAAGCTTGGTGACTCGAGCCTGTGCCGAGCTTCAATTGCCAAATCCAAGGGTTCGACGAGTTGGCTCAGTTTCATTACAAGTTTATCTAGACAAATCTAATGAGCAGGTAATCCATCCTTGTAAATCTAGGTTTAGTCAGGGAGCCACTTACCAACCCTGCAAAAACAAACAATATCATGCCGCTTGATCTATAACAAGTAACAACCGGGAGTCATTTTGTTCATAAGTTCAAATTGTGTTCCACCCCTATGTCAGCATAGCAATTACTAATTAGTGTTTCCATCCAATTCATACAACTACTGATCTTAAATATGTATGTTCGACAAACTAATGTTTAAGCAAGATGTTATAGGTTTAAGTAGTGTTTCCGAGCACAAATATATTTTTCTTTCCTTTTTTATAATACATTGAACACTTAGAAATTTATGAGATTAACGGATGAACGGAGAGTATATAAGTAGTGGTTAGGAAATCGTAAATTCTGCCGTGGTTGGATGTGACAGTCAATCCTTTCTTTTGTTTGTTATTAATAGTGTGTGCCCATGCATTTGCACAGGCATCCAAACACTAGAAATTTAATATAAATATGTATTAATATTATAAACAAAGTAGATAATGTTGAACAAAAATAAAAATAAAAATAAAAGTTTTCTACAAATAATACTCTAAGTATGCCATTCAATATATGTAAGAAAACTTAGAATTTTTTGATTGGACAGGAAAATTAAGAAGTTGAATTTATATAATATATAATCTTAGTGTAAGTAAGATAAATTTTTAATTAATCACCTAATTAAACTTCTCAATTTTATAGTATTGACTTCTGTATTTTTTGGGGGGGATGGGAGTTGGTGAATTTACGTACACACAGAAGGTAAAATTGAATTGTAATTATATGGGCGTAAAATACATATGTACCTTACTGCTAAACCATTTGCAAACGTTGATGCATTTTATTTACATATTGGCCCCTTGATTTGTTGGGCCTTGCAAAGTAAAAGTCTAGCATTAATTATTATAGTGCCCAAACATATTCTAATTTTCAATTCAATGTTTGCATATATATATATATATATGTATGTATGTATATATATAGACACAGACAAACACACATACATACATATACATACATACTTATATATTTATTTTAGTGCAAAAGTTAGATATCAAATATAATACATATAGTGGGGATGAACAAAATTAAGTAATAAAACTTAAAATGCTATTAGAAAAAAATTAATGCTAATAGATAGAAGAAAAATATATAAAAAATGTAAATAATTTACCACAATTGTATTTATTAGACTAAAGAAGAAAACCATCAACAATCAAAAGTTTAGAGTTGCATGAGATTAAAAGTACCATAGATTAGAGGAGGGAATGATGGACAACTACATATATTATTATTTTTTATAATATGGAGATAAGGGTACAAACAACAACAACAATACCACCTCCTAGTGTAGGTCCCACTTTCGCGGGGTCTGGAGAGATACAGTTGTAGGCAACCTTACCTCTACCAGTATTCCTACCCATAGAGAGGCTAATTCCAAGAGAGATAAAGAAACAACGTTTAGTGTAATTAGTTAAATTACCTAATATTTTTCGTCACATTAATGGGTTGTCATTAATTTCCATTGGGTATACTCATTAATTAATGTGATGAAAATCTAACAAAAAGAATTTCATAAGTGTATCACATATTAAAAAATAATTCTATTAGAGAGAGAGAGAGAGAGAGAGAGAGAGCGAGAGAGAGGATTACGTGAAAAAACTAACTCTATTTTTTAGATAAATATTAAAAACTAATTAGGTAGTTTCCACATTAGAGAGAGAAAATAGGAAGACATGGGATATTCTATTTTCTTTTTTTTCTTCTAAAAATTAGTGTATTTTTTGAATGAAAGGTTGAGATTTCATTTTAGAAGAGATCAATGGACCACATACATCAATGCTTCATATTTTAGGATTGGAGGGAAGATTTTGCAACACATTTTATGTTCCTACATATCTAAAAAAAATAGATTTTTAAGCACATTTTATTTATCTAAATAGTAAAAATTTAATATAAATATGTATTAATATTATAAACAAGTATATAATGTTGATCAAATTTTAAAATAAAAAATAAAATTTTCTACAAACAATAATCCAAGTATGCTATTCGATATTGGAAAGAAAACTAAGAATGTTTTTTGGTTGATAGGAAAACTAAGAAATTGAATTTATGTAATGTATAATCTTAGTGTAAGTAAGACAAGTTTTTTAATTAATCAATTAATTAAACTCCTCAATTTGGTAGTATTGACTTATGTAGTTTTGGGGGGGGGGGGAAGTTGGAAAATGTACGTACACACTGAAGGAAAAATTAAATTATAATTATATAGACATAAAATACGCATATACCTTACTGCCAAACCATTTCCAAAGGTTGATGCATTTTATGTACATATCGCCCCCTTTATTTGTTGGGCCTTGCAAAATGAAAGTCAAGCATTAATTATTGTAGTGCCCAAATATGTTCAAATTTTCGAGTCAATGTTTGCATCGTAGAGAATGAATACACACACACACACACACACACACACATACATAGACATACATACATACATATATATTTATTTCACTGCAAAAGTTAGATATCAAATATAATACATATAGTGGGGACGAACAAAATTAAGTAATGAAACTTAAAATACTATTAGAAAAAAATTATAGCTAATAGACAGAAGAAAAATATGTACAAAATGTAAATAATTTACCACAATTGTATTAATTAAACTAAAGAAGAAAACCATCAACAATCAAAAGTTTAGAGTTGCATGAGATTAAAAGTACCATAGATTAGAGGAGGGAAGGATGGACAACAATGTATATTATTATTTTTTTATAATATGTAGATAAAGGCATAAAGTTTAGTGTAATCATTAAATTACTAGATATTTTTCTTCACATTAATGGGTTGTTATTAATTTTCATTGGGCATAGTCATTAATTAATGTAGTGAAAAGTCTAACCAAAAGAATTTCATAGTTGTATCACATATTAAAAAATAATTCTATTATAGAGAGAGAGAGAGAGAGGATTACCTGAAAAAACTAACTCTATTTTTTTAGATAAATATTAAAAACTAATTAGGTAGTTTCCACATTAGGGAGAGAGAAAATAGGAAGACATCAATTAGTCTATGGTACATACCCATGTACCATGGTAATATACACACCTATATAAAGAGGTGTTTAATTGGACCTAACAAATAATCATGTCCTATTGTGAATTGGACCAAAATTCTCTCTCTAAATTTGGGCAGCTCATAAACATATATACATTCATGTTCATTGCAGCAAATTTTGAGCAAAAAGCAAATATAAATCAATGGATTTTGAGGACCAAATTATAGCTGAAGTAGAAAATTTGCTAATTAAAGAGTTGCAACCATTAGGAGTTCATATTTGAGGTATGTATGGTTGATAATTCATTGAAGAAACCTTTAAATTTGTCAAAGAAACAATTATTTATCATCTCTTCAATACAAAGTATATCTACCTAGAGCGATTTTTAAATTCAGAAATCGTTGCACGTAAGGTGTTTGACGAAATTCCCCAAAGGGACAATTGTAATAACGAAATCGTTAATTTTGATCGAATGAATCTTTTATGCAATGCAGTGAATCTTTTCTCAACTGCAGGGAACCTTTACTCAATTGCAGTGAACCTTTTGTGCCAAGAAGAAAAATCGAGATGTTTTATGCAATTCAGTGAATATTTTCCCAAGAAATTGAATCACACAACAAAGTAATATTCATTCTGAAACACTAGAAAGAATATCTGCATATCAACACAACTATAGAAGCATATGTACACCATTAAGCTATATAAGCATATGTAAGCCACATTGCGATTGTGGCACGACAATGGCAATGATGAAATATGGACAACGTAATACCAACATTTACTCCACAATTTTACATCTTAATTTTCATCCAATGAATTTTTTATGCAATGTAGTGAATCTTTTCCCAACTGCAGGGAATCTTTTCCCAATTATAGTGAATCTTTTGTGCCAACAAGTAAAATTAAATTGTTTTTAATTGCTATAGGTATGAGGCTGTGCACTGCACGCGCAGCATATGTATCTAGTAAGGTACATACGTTTGTAAGGTAGTATTTTCCGGAAGACATAGGATATTTTCTTTTTTTCTTCTATAAAAATTAGTGCATTTTTGAGTGAAAGATTGAGATTTCATTTTGGAAGAGATCAGTGGACCACATACATTAATGCCTCATATTTTAGAATTGAAGTAGGGAAGATTTTTGAGCACATTTTATTTTGCTACGTATATAAAAAAAATAGATTTTTGAGCACATTTTATTTATCTAAATAGTAAAAATTTAATATAAATATGTATTAATATTATAAACAAAGTATATAATGTTGATCAAAATTTAAAATAAAAAATAAAATTTTCTACAAACGATACTCTAAGTATGCTATTTGATACCGGAAAGAAAACTAAGAATTTTTTTTTCGTTGGATAGGAAAACTAAGAAGTTGAATTTATATAATATATAATCTTAGTGTAAGCAGGGTAAGTTTCTTGATTAATCAATTAATTAAACTCCTCTGTTTTATAGTATTGACTTCTATAGTTTTTTTGGGGGAGGGGAGTTGGTAAATTTACATACACACTGAAGGAAAAATTGAATCATAATTATATAGATGTAAAATACATATGTACTTTACTGCTAAACAATTTTTAAAGGTTGATCCATTTTATTTACATATCATCCCCTTGATTTGTTGGGCCTTCCAAAATAAAAGTCAAGCATTAATTATTATAGTGCCCAAGGATATTCAAATTTTCTTCTATTCAATGTTTGCATCATAGAGAATAT
>JACYFF010031954.1:76080556-76111639 GCA_017589665.1 Selenicereus undatus | reverse complement strand
ACAACACTACAAATGTTAGATATCAAATATAATTCATCTAGATGGGTATGAACAAAATTAAGTAAAGAAACTTAAAATACTATTAGGAAAAAGTTATAGCTAATAGACAAGAGAAAAATAAATACAAAATATAAATAATTTACCACAATTGTATTAATTAAACTAAAGAAGAAAACCATCAACAACCTAAAGTTTAAAGTTGCATGAGATTAAAAGTACCATAGATTAGAGGAGATAATGATGGACAAACACATATATTGTTATTTTTTATAATAATAAGATCAAGATATAAAGTTCAGTGTAATTAGTTAAATTACCTAATATTTTTCTTTACATTAATGGGTTGTTATTAATTTTCATTGAGTATGGTCATTAATTAATATGATGAAAATCTAACAAAAGAATTAGATAATTTTGTCAAACATTAAAAAAAATAATTCTATGAGTGAGAGAAGGAGAGGGGGGGAGAGGATCACGTGTAAAAAGAGTAATTTTAAATAAATATTAAAAATTAATGGGGTAGTTTTCACATTAGAGAGAGATAAAATATGTAGTTTTCATATTAAACTACTTAATTCACTATGCAAGTATTGAGAGAGGAAAACATTATTAAGTCTTTACACATTTTAGCATTTATAATATAAAGATTGCTCTTAAATATTTCATGAACATTTGCAAGCGAGGAAAACTTCATCAAGACATGTTTCTAGGTTTTATACGTATACACTGAAATTTTGTAACTACTTATCATCTTCCTTTTGTCACGATACTTTGTAGTCTCTGTTATCATTTTTCTTTATTTAAAACATAAAAATTAACATTTTTAGCGGGGATGATTAAGTTAATTTATAAATAGCTTTTTAAATAGCTTTTTGGTCAAAAGGAGCTTTTTTGACCAAGATTAGCTATTTGATCAAGTAAAAAAGCTAATTTGAGTATTTGGTGAAAAGACTTTTAGAAAAGCTTTTTGGGTTCAAAAAGCTAATTCAATGAGCTTGTTAGAAGAGCTTTTTGAAGAATTAACTTTTTCTCTCACAACTTTATCAAAAATAGTTAATTTTACCAAAAAGTTTTTCAACAAACAGCTAGCAGCTAATACAAACAGCCAATAGTTAATAACTAATAGCTGTTTGTCAGACAAGTATTTTTAGTAAGCCGAAATTCTATTGTATAACTATTTTTATACAACCAGTTGTAGGGTATAATAACTATGATGAGACACACTTTTGATATATTTAAGTGCTTAATTTTTGTTGTTTAATTTTTGTAAAATTTACTCATTTTTGGATTTTAAATGCCAGATATTGGTGTTGATTCATCAGGTTTGAAAGTGAAACTCAGCAAGTGAGACAATGAAGCAGATAATAAGAGCACCCCTAGTCGATGGAACGTGGGGCAGGGGGTGGGTCCCGCGTGTCACAACAGTGTCGGGAGGGGGCTACCAGCGTGGAAAACAGGGCAGTGACATGCGTGGCAGACCGCACAGGCGTGTTGCCTCGCGTGTTATTTATTTTTTCGTTTTCCGGGCCAAAACGCATCGTTTGAGATGGACGTTGCACTTGGAGTGATGCGTTTTGAGCAAAAAAAATTTTAAAAAAAAGAAAAAGCCACAGACCGTTGCCTGGGCTTGGAGAACTGGGCCAAAATGACCATTGGATTTGGGAAGGGGCATCCAACGGCTATTTTAGCCGATTTTTTTTTTTGGTGTATTTTTTGTCATATAAAATCATGGAAAAATTGTTGAAAAATTTGTCTACATGTCACTCTCACTCTCAAATCTAATTTTCCCATTGGTCATGTTATTTTGAGTTTTATAAGATTTGAAAAAAATTGAAGTTGCAAGAGGCACAAATTTGGGTAAGTAATAATACTTGTTATGTAATTGGTTTTAGTTTTGTAAAAATAATTTTAGTTTGATATTGTAACTAATATATTTTGTCTTGTGGCATTTTGTGGACATATTTTGGAGTTTTTTCATTAAGTTGAAGATTAAAGTGAAGTCAAGGAAATTGTAAGTAATTCAAACTTTTTGTTATTGTTATCTTAAAATTGTTAGAAATTTTGTTTGTTCTTTTTAAAAATATGTTGGAATTTAAATATGTGTTAGTTAGAATATAATTGCATGATAGAAAATAAGTGTGTAAATGGTGTTTTTTTATAAAAAAGAAAAAAAAATGGTAGGGTAAGAACATTTAAGAATATGAAGTATTTGAATATTCACTTAGAATTGAAATATTAGTTAGTTACAATTTATTAATTGCTTGATTTTAGAAATTAATTTTGTTGTTGTTTACAATATGTTAGAAATTGAATGTGTGAATGTATTTTTTTATAAAGAAACAAACATTGGTAGGGTAAGCATGTTTAAAATAAGTAAGCATGTTTAGAAATTAGAGTTGAAATGTTTAGAAATTAGAATTTAGGTATTTGTTAGTTAGAATTTGAAGTGCTTGATTACAAAAATTAATATGGTTTGTTATTTTTGAAAATATGTTAGAAATTATGTGTGTGATTGGAAATGAGTAAAAGTAAGCATGTTTGGAAATTAGAATTGAAATGTTTACAAATTGGAATTTAAATATTTGTTACTTAGAATTTAATCGCTTCAATACAAAAATCAATATTGTTTGTTCTTTTTAAAAACATGTTAGAAATCAAGTGTGAGCTTATTTTTTTCTAAAAAAAATAAGTAGGTTGGGTGAGAAACATGTAAGAATATTTGGTGTGATTAATTTGTAATTGGTAAGATGATGTCATTGTAAATTATGTTAGAGTATTAACTATTTGAATATTTAGTTAAAGTTGGCATTCTTAGATATGTTTAAAATAAGTAATCATGTTTAGAAATTAGAGTTGAAATGTTTAGAAATTAGAATTTAGGTACTTATTAGTTAGAATTTGAAGTGCTTGATTACAAAAATTAATATGGTTTGTTATTTTTCAAAATATGTTAGAAATTATATGTGTGATGTGTGATTGGAAATGAGTAAAAGTAAGCATGTTTGGAAATTAGAATTGAAATATTTACAAATTAGAATTTAAGTATTTGTTACTTAGAATTTAATCACTTCTTTACAAAAATTAATATTGTTTGTTCTTTTTAAAAACATGTTAGAAATCAAGTGTGCGCTTTTTAAAAAAAAAAAAAATAAGTAGGTTGGGTGAGAAATATGTAAGAATATTTGGTGTGATTAATTTATAATTGATAAGATTGATGTCATTGTAAATTAGGTTAGAGTATTAACTATTTGAATATTTAGTTAAAGTTGGCATTATTAGATATGTGTAAAAGTAAGCATGTTTAAAAATTAGAGTTGAAGTGTTTAGAAATTAGAATTTAGGTATTTGCTAGTTAGCATTTGAACTGCTTCGTTACAAAAATTAATATGGTTTGTTATTTTAGAAAATTTGCTAGAAATTATGTGTTTGATGTGTCATTGGAAATGAGTAAAAGTAAGCATGTTTGGAAATTAGAATTGAAATGTTTACGAATGAGAATTTAAATATTTTTTGTTGTTCTGTAAACTATGTGAGAAATTAAGTGTGTGACTTTGTTTTTTTTTTTTAAATTGGTAGGTGTTCACTTTAAAATGGATCCTAATCACCCACAATCTTTCATGAACTTACTTACCGGAGATAATTCATAACGGGAACCTACGAACAACATGAACATTGTCCTAAATCCTCCTAATTGGCAATACCATCCACAATACCCTCAACAATACCTACATCTACAATATCCTCAACCACCTTTCCCCTTCAAGGCCAGATTGTCCCCCCCAATTCCAAATTTCAACTACGGTTCAATGCTCCCTCCTTATCAGCTACCCCCACCTAATAATACGACTTCATCAACACCCCGTCCTCCATCCAACCCCACCCACAATGAGAGTCTCGGTGTGACTTCCAAGTGGACAATGGAAGAATTTCACCGCCTAGTCACATCATGGATCAATATTAGCACCAACCCCCTTATTGGGGCTGAGCAAAAGAAAATGGGGTTCTGGACAAAGATCGCAAGCGCCTACAACCAGCACGCTCCCGATGGAGCTACGATGCGATCGTCGAAAGTTTGCAATGCCTGTTGGAACCGAGCAGCTCCACTTGTGTCCAAGTTGACTACTTGTGTGGGCCAGACTTATTGGGGGAACCCAAGTGGGGCGAATGAAGACGATATTATGCAGAAAGCCCAAGACCTATACACTGATATGGTGGGCAAACCGGTCGACTTGATGCATTGGTGGGTGCTACTGAAGGACCAACTGAAATGGTAGGTAAACTGTGATCGATCTGCAGATGTCACCACTAAACGCTTGAGGATAAATGAGGTGGGCGGGTACACTGAGAGTGAGACATCTGACACATCCAGCACCCCTAGCACACCAACAACTCCTGCTAGTGAAGATACACCAACCGAGGAAGTTGGTGGGCTAATCCGCCCCATAGGAAGAAAAGCCGCCAAAAGAAAGGCGAAAGAGAGAGTGCATGACTCGGTGCTTGATGTTGTCACCAAGGAGCTATCCACCTTGGGGACAACAAATGTGAAGAACAGCACCATGTGGGAAAGATACGTCATCGCCCAAGAGAAGAAGGCGAAGGTCGCTAAGGTGAAGGCAGAAGCGGCTAAAAGAGCTGTTGAACTAAGAGACTCTCATCAACCAGCACCTCCAACGGATGAAGTATAAGGACAAGATATTGAGAATAAACATTACTAAGATGTGCCTGGAGGATCAAGCGCGATATGATCCACTTCAAGAAGAAATTAGGCAATACCGCCAAACATCATCCTTATCTAATGCTAGCCCTTCTTTAGATTGACACCCATGTCTTAGGAATAATATGTTGTTTACCTTGTGCTTTTGTTGTTCTTTTTCCAAAGTGCTTGTTGTAATTAAACCGCTTGATGTCGTGGAATGAAATGTTTAGTTTTATTTTAAGGAGTCCAACTTTAATTTCACATCATAATGTTAGATTTAATATGTTGGATTTTAGCTATGATGTTTAATTTAATTTCAATGAGTTCAATTTTAATATGTTCAATCTTAACTACGATGCTCTCTTACTTTGCTTTATTAATTTGTAAATTTTCCTGAAACATTTGTAAACTTCTGTCACATGTACTACAAAATGAGTCACCCATCTTCTTCATCTTTTTCAAAATCAACAGATGGTCTCAGCTTCATACTAGAGTCTTCCTCTTTTAGTGACGACTCACCGATACTTGAAACCGTACTCAACAATCAATATCAGCTAAAGTCATTTGAGCAGCTCTGAAACTTAGACAAAAGGGCAGAGCTTCATCATCCAAACGACCAAGAAAGACGAAAAGATTCATTCGGAAGGACCGAGAAGACGCACACGATCGCCTCCACGGAGACTACTTTGCAGATGACTCCATCTACAACGACACCCACTTTCGGCTGCAGAAACACTAGTTCTTCTGCATTGTGGACGCCCTTAGTAGTTGATTTGAGTACTTCCAGTTGAGGTACGATGGTGTTGGTAGGCGTGGGTTGTCGCCGCTCACCAAGTGCACCACAGCGATGCGCATGCTCGCTTATGGAATATCCGTAGATTGTGTCGATGAGCACTCGAAAATTGGAGAAAGCACGGCCATGGAGTGCATGGAAAACTTTGCTGTCGGTGTCATTCAAGTGTTTGGAGACTAGTATTTGAGAAAACCAACACAAGCTGATGTTGATCGACTATTACAAGTTGCCAAGGCCCATGATTTCCCCAACGTGTTAGGGAGTAGAGATTATATGCATTGGGAGTGGAAGAACTGTCCATCGACTTAGAAAGGAATGTTTGCAAAAGGGATTTACAGAGTCCCCACCTTGATTCTTGAAGCCGTCGATTCGTATGACCTTTGGATATGACATGCCTTCTTCGGGTGCCCTGGTAGTCTTAACGACTTAATTGTTCTTCATCAATCAGATGTTTTCTAAGAGGTGTATGAGGGTCGGGCTCCAAAATGTGAGTACGTCGTGAACGATCGCGAGTACAATATTGGATACTTTTTGTCCGACGGTATTTATCCAAAATTGGCAACATTCGTGAAGACTATCCCTCTTCCCCAAGGACCTAAGGCGAGATTGTTCGTCGAACGTCAGGAGTCTGTTAGGAAGGATGTGGAAAGAGCGTTTTGGGTTCTGCAAGCCTGCTTCGCTATCATTCAGGGTCCTGCGCAATACATGAACAAAGATAAGTTGAGTATGATAATGAAGGCATGTGTAATGCCCCGACCCCTCTCGATCGCAGGTCTTACTAGTAACAGCTTCAAGGATCGTTGACTGGCCCCACAAATCACCACAAGTCTTTCCGGCGTGCTTCGTCCTCGCTCACATGCTGCCTGAGAAACTTCCCACGAGGTCACCAATCCCAAGATTGCTCCCCAGTAAGCACGCTTAACTGTGGAGTTCTGAAGAATGGACTTCTCGAAAAGAAAGGTACACCTTTGGTGATATAAGTAGTCACTTCGATCCTTTTAAACCACACTCGGGGTGTTACAGCATGTGTTATACTGCATAACATGATCGTCGAAGATGAACGAGATTCGTTTGACCTTGGTTTCGAACACGATGATATGGACAACAACACCCCGCAACCAAATGTCCAACACAACCATCATCCGTGCTATGCTGCCTACCTCTGTAGAGTAGCAAAAATGCTTGACCCAACACTACATGCACGTCTCCAATCATACCTTGTCGAGAAAATATGGAATCAGCATAAGACGCGATAAAGCTCACAACCATAGGTGTCAAGGGTTATTCGTTATTCACTTGTGTTGTATTTTTTTAAAAATGTTCAACCTTCGTCATCTAAATTAGTGTTTTAAATATCGAACACTCGAGTTGTAATTTTTTTTAATGTCAATCCTCATATTTGCATCTATATCAATTCAATTCTACATTATATTCCATGTGCTTTGTATTCGTTCAACCAATAGAAATTAAGTCATCAAATTTTTGAGACTTAAAAATAAATTAATAGACTTTTCGGAAAGATAATTACATATTCTTTCGTTCGGAAAATATAAATTATTTTTAACTTATACCAAACCAAATATGCAAAAATAAATTTGACAACATAAAACAAATAAAATATGTTTATTGGTGGGCTCCATCAACAAATATTAAATCATTTATCCTAAAATGAGTTACACTGGTTGGGATAATGAAGGAATGCAAATTTCAGAACTGTGGAACTTCTACCGACGTGGCATGCCAGAGTTCCAAAAACTGAAACTCTAGTTGGGAATGCTCTAATAGAGGTAATTTTTGAAATTTTCTTGATGACTAATAGATCATGCAGGGATGTCATTATTTGGGTGTAAAAATTTACCTGCAGTATCCCAATTTTTGGAAATTCGCCCCTAAAAGGTGCTTGTCATAATTCTTGCATTTTCCATCTTGATTTATCCGGATTTTCGTTCAATTTATTTTTAATTTATGTTTATTCTAAAGTTTACATAAGAGTGTTTGTTTGCAAGAGCTTTTTGGGGGGTTTTAACTGTTTTAGCTAATCAAAATAGCTAAATTGATGTTTGATTGAATAGCTGTTTGGAAGAGCTATTTTTGCCCAAACAACTCTTTCTCAAAAGGCTATTAGCTCACTAAAATATGCTATTATGTACTCAGTTTCGCTCACTAAAAAGACTGTACAACTCACTAAAATATAATTTTAGTGAACTGATACACATTTTAGTGAGCTAATAATAGAGCCAAACCAACACATTTTATATACTTGAATTTCAATTTGTAAAAATACTATATAACTCACTAAAATATGCTATTGTAAAAAAAAAGTTGTTATGCCGGTGAAGCTTACTAAATTATATTCTAGTAATATATGTTATTCTTTTTATAGTGAGCGATGATATTTATTTAATGAATTGTAATAGTTCTTTCAGGAGTTATGAAATATGTATAGATCAATATGATTTAGTGAGTAGTACTAATTGTTCATTTAAAAAAAAAGGAGTGACCAAACATACATACACATTCTTGTTCACATTCTGACGTACGATTTCTTAGTGAGCTGGATTGGGACTTTTAGGGAGGTATATATAATATATGTCTAGTGAGCAATATTTATATTTATCTTACAATGACATACTTAAAAAGTTTCAATCCCTTGTACTATTTCTTTTAGTGACTTATAATATTTATTTAGCAAACTGTGATATTTACTTAGTGAATTATAAAAATATATTTGGTGATCAGCATGATTCAATGAGCAATACTAATTATTCCTATTCAAAATGAGCGAGCAAACAATATAATACACAATTACACATTCTTGTTCATATTTTATGGCATGATATCTTATTAGTGAGCCACACTATAACTTTTGATAAGTTATTGTACATGTTTAATGAGAAATACTTGATATTCATTTTCTAATCTCATTTACTGAATATTGGACATAACAAAAATATTCAAATATATTAAAAATTATAAATAGGTTGACAAGTTATAGCGTAGTTTAATAGAATATATTAAGGGAGGAAAACAAAACCAAGTAAACGATTGCGAAGAAAAGAAAATGAACAAAATGATTTCAAAAAAGAAAGATTTCTAAAAAAAAAAATTAAGCTGTAGGAAATCTTTGAACTCTAGAGCATCTACAACGGCACAGAAGGAACACGCGGCTAGGCTAAACCTGTCGAACGCAGGAAGCGTCCACCAACTTTTATTTAGTGAATACAACCCAGTAAGCGCATAGCCCCAATCCCAACGGGTGCATGCCTGGCGGACGTAACTTGTGTCCGCCCGATTGGACGGTATCGTTTGTGCTCCTATGATAAGTATCATCTACTAGAAACGAACATTTTCTAAGACAATTTTCTCTTCTTTTTTTTTTTTTACTTTTTAATTTGAGCGGGGGAGGGGGGGCCTCCAAAAAATTACATCCTACTCATTCTAGGATAGGTAGTTTATAAAGTGCCTTTAAATATGACTTTTTTTCAACCCTACAAATAGAATGCATAATTCGCTCCTCTCCGTTTGAAAGCCAATCACCAGCTCAATTTTCCATGGAAACAGGTTGCACACTTAGGCCCTATTCTTTTTAGTGGAAAATTCATCCACCCCACACCCACCCACTTCTTCCCTCCTCTTCCCACTCCTTCCCACACTTAAAAAAAAATACCACTCATTCCTACATTCATTCACTCCTTCCCTCACCTACATAAAACAACCATTTCTCATATTTGAAAATTTTTTATAATTTACGTAATTGTGTATACGAATAATCTGATAGTAATTATGAGCAGTTTTAATTTTTCGGATGTTATGGAACAGTTTTATTTTTTTTCTTTTTCATTAATTTTTTCATTTTTTAATTTTTTAATTCTTTTTTTTAATTCTATTTTTTATTTGTTATTTTATTTTATTTTTTTTTGTATTTATTTTTAATTTTTAATTTTCAATTTTTTAATTTTTTAATTTTTAATTTTTTAATTTTTTAATTTTTTAATTTTTTTGTATTTTTTTGTATTTTTCTTTAAAAAAATTTAAATTTAAATATTTTTTTTTGTATTTTGTATTTTTTTTTTGTATTTTTTTATTCCAGAAAAACAACCAACGGAAAATTTCAAAAAATAAAAAAATAAAAAAATTATACAAAAAATAAAAAATAAGAAAATTAAAAATTAAAAAAATAGAAAAAATTTAAAAATTAAAATTAAAAAATTAAAAATTAAAAAATTAAAAAATTAAAAAAATTAAAAATTAAAAAATCAAAAAAATTAAAAATTAAAAATTAAAAATTAAAAATTAAAAATACAAATACAAAAACACAAAAATTAAAAATAAATAAAATAAAAAAGAACAAAACAGAATAAACAAAAACAAAAAAATTTCATCATCATTAATTACTATCACAATAAAATTTTACATTATAAAACAAAAAAATATTAATAACTAATACTTCAACTTTATTCAACTACATTCAACTTTCACACACACTCACCCACTTTTTCCCACACTTAAAAAAAAAAAACTACTCACCCACTCCTTCCCCCCCTTTCCCATAATCACCCATCCCACACCTCTTATTTCCCACTGAAAAGAACAGTGCCTTAATCAAACACAGGAGACACCACGCATTGTTGAATCTCGAGGCACTTTTGGAATTTATGGGCGCACCATATCAGAGGAAGCCAGAAACTTTGAGGGAGGAAAGGGTGACAAAAATGAGCCACAGCAGCACGAAGTACAGACTAGTAACCCAAGCCCAAACCCTTGGTCCTCCAAGCTCTGCACCAAACACAAGGCGCCTGACAACCAATACTGCAATGCAGCCTGCTGAAGTCGTGAAGAAAATAAGCAACGAGAAACTCAATCCCCCTGCATCCTCAATCCTCAACGGCTCGTGATATGCAAAGAAGTTGTATGTCGTGTCAACCAGCCATGGGATGCCAATGCCCACATATATATTCACTGAATTGCTGCAGAATATAAGCAAAGAAAAACAAGTTCAGATGAAGTTAGCAAGGAAAAAACTGGAGTTAGCAGCCTTTTTCCCCATTTCCTAACAATATTTCAATCAGAAAGGAATATGTCATCTTTGAATCGGAAGGTGATAAAAAGAAAGGGGAAACAGTGATGGTTTCTCAATCCTTGACTCTCCCTATTCAATTAAGGCATCTTCTTTTCGACTTATCATAAGTACTTATTTTCAATATCTAGTATTGATCAGCACTTATGATCAGCAACAACTTACTTTCTTTTAGAAAGAAGGCACTCATATATATGCTGCTAACAAATGTGCTACGATTTCATGTATAACAAGTTCAGGCATTCATGTTTTGGCATCTAGGAATGTTTAGAACTCATTTTCTCAACAAAATAAACATTGAAGCTTAGAAAAGATGTCCATATGTAACTTTCTTTCACATGATGTGAACCTTTGAATTGATAGTATGAAGTAGGATTTGAGAACTGATGGTCATGCCACGGAAGCAAAGATCCATGACATAATGGCTGTGTGAGGCTGATTCACACCACGGTGGCAGCCATTATTGCAATTGGTCTTATGATCCAGCGTCACGTTTCACTTCGAGGTTCAGATGATGAGATGATGATGTTTCTCATCGGTTCCCGCGGTAATTTTCAGGTTATCATCGGTTATAGGGTGCATAAGCAAAAAAGAACAAGTTCATGTGTCACATCAGCTCGTTTACAGGTTCAAAAGCAAAGATCCACGACGTAATGAAAAAAGCATATCAATTTGCACCTGCAGGTAATATTTGCAATGGCAGAGTCAGCTGTCGTCTGACGCTCGGCAGCAATCTTGCTGGCCCATAAATCTGGCCAAGAGGTTCCCGCAGCCAATGCAGTAAAAGCAATAACATAAGGATTTATTCCTACATAATAAAAATTGCGCATCAGCAGGTTTGGCAAGCTTAGGTACCCAGAGATAAAAACAAGAGGATAATCAGACTCCAGCAAAGAAATGAACCTGTCACACAGCTTATCAGATCTGAGAGCTTCGTTACAACGTATGCTATCCCACTGATAAAGCATAGAGAACCGATGAAGGCAATCCACCCATGAGCAACATGGTAAGGAGGGACAAAGGCAAACAGAACTCTCCATGGAAGGAGGAGAAAATGCCAGACAACTCTGGCCCATCTTACAAAAATGCTGTCCAACTTGTGGCTTCCAAACTGTACTCACAGAAATTGTAGTCAGCGTCCATGAGAATAGAATCGTGCAAGTTACCAATAAAATGTAATAAAAAGGAAAATTCCATTAACATGCATATTCACATGCATTAAACACTAAAGGGGGTGTTCATGCTTTCCAAGGATAAGAATTCATTGGTCCACATGAACACACCGAATCAAGATGTATAGTTTAGGGGCACCCCATAATGTCACTCATCAACAAGCAAGTGGTACAATCACGAACCCTAAAAACCATTTGTCAGGCATTGCAAAAAGAAACATAAAGTGGTTGATGTATCGAGAGTAGAACGTCAAGTTAGATGTTTCCTCTTTTAGTAAACTAGTTTCCAGCAATTTAGGAAGAAATCAACTGAGCACAGCATCTAGTAAAAAATTTGTGGGGAACAAACATAAGAGGACACCTAAAAAAAAGGGAAGCGAGCAGCATGTAGCATGAACCATATCACTGAAATGGGGGGGAAAATGGGGTACAGTATTCTGCATTGTAGTCAAATTGAAGCATTATAGCAAACAATCAGAGATAAGAAATTAAACCCTGCTTTCAGACAGAAATGAGAAAGCAAAAGAAGTTGGATGAAAAAAGCGTTCCGAAAGCTTGAGAAAATTACAAACACGTGGTTATACATCGTATATCTCAAGTGAAGACTTCTCCTAAAGGCAGAATTCATTACCATCAGAGCATCCACAAACTGTTCCCTCCAAAGTGACACGAAAGCCACATTATTGACACGTTGCCATACTTGAGCTGGTTCAGCAGATGAAATATCTTCATTCTCAGGCAAAGCTTTATAAGAAGCACCTGAAAGCTAAGACCATTATTTGTTTCTAAAAGTTCATTAAGCACTTAAATTGCAACGAGAAAAAAAAAAATTACTTCCTTTTTAATCAAAATCATTTGTAGTACAAAATGTCAACTGCCCCAGATGAACTTGACATTTGACATTTTATGCAAGGAATGATTATCACACTATCAATGGTGGCTTGACAAGTGAACTTGCATATAATCCTTCTTCAGCCCATCAAATTTGCATATGGGAACGCCTAACAAACTCATGGATATGAATCGCATAAACGAAGGGCAACAAGACACATGAGCAAGAAGTATCAACAGCATGAGAAATTGCTTTCAGTTGCAGATGAACATCCTAACAAAAGAGAGATTAAAAGAAGTCATCTGCATCCTTTTGGCATAAATTAAATTGAACATCCTACAATGTGGTCCAGCTTTAGGCATCCCTTGCAGAATCAATATGTTAAATCATCTCAAAATATAAGATGCACCATATAAGTTGCTACACTTACACAAGTTTTGCCCAAGCTCAGAGCTGGATCCAGCAATTTCCCCCTCCCCAAAAATAAAGTGTGGACCCCCACAGGGTCTCTAAAGATCTATATGTAGGCAATCTTTACCCTGCAAACAGAAAGGCTAATTCCCAAGAGACCCACATGAAGTTTTGCAGAAACAGAAACAGAAATGGATTTGAAGCGACTAGAACATTTTGTGCAATATGAAAGCGCAGAGAGAAAGGAGATAATGATACAAGTGTCATACGAATATTAGTAATTGATACAAAGTAAATTTATAAAGTCAAATAACATAGTGTAGGAACATCCCAACCCCACATACCAAGAGTAATTCAAGCAAAGAATAAAGTAAGAAACACAACACTGTTTGGCAATTAAGAACTGCAAAAATGAATAAAGGAGGAAACACTAAAAGGAACTAAATTGACAAGCCTGGTTTGCACAAAGTTCTTAGTAGGGGAAAGTGCTAAGTGCCTAGGCGACAATCTAGTGATAAAGAGGAGCCTACCTGCCTACCTCGCATTTTCGATCTTCATTCTAGACCTCCATAAAGTTATAGCCAGCATCATGTCTTCCATAAGTCGCACACAGACCCAATCTAGTTTAATGACCTTGACTCTGCTCTTCTTTGATGTTCCTTTTCTGCTTTCGCACTAAAGCATGTCGATCCTCTCACAGCTCTCCGTGAGTCTTGCTTCCCGCATCTCATCCTCTACGACATACGCACCTACCTTCTTTCATCACCTCAGTTCTCCCAATATCCATGCTTGTATGGCCACACTAAACATGCACCAAATCATTTTCACTTGTTTAGTTCTCATCTTTTAACCTGTGTCCTTTTCAACCAACAACATTCTGCATTGTACCAGGCTAGTCTAACAACAATGAGGTAAAATTTCCAGTCAATTTCACCAAAATCTTCTTGTCTCACATAACTCCAAACGCCTTCTCCTGTTTTGTAGTCCGTCCATACATGGTGACAAAATCATCATCATTATTATCCCATTACTTTGAACAATAGATCCTCAGAATCTTCAACCACGAGTATTTGTCAAGAATGCTGACTTCTCCTTCTGTTCTCCCTATTCCTCACTGAACTTGCATTACAAGTACTTTGCCTTCAACATGCTCATTTTAGACACTTCAGTCCCCAGATTCTAGAATATCCCGCCAAGTCTCTACTTGAAGAAAATCTTGTTATCTAGAACCACATTCTCAGCAGACAATAAACCACAGCACTTTAACTTAAATCTCTTCAGTAAGCTTATCCATGCTATTTCAAAAAGAAAAGTTTAACACATATGCTTGGTGCAGCTCAGTATCAAAAAGTAATTTGTTGTGAACTAACTTAGAGTGCTTATTCTAGTCTGTGCTCCAACTTGCACAACTTTAGTAACTTGAACAAGTGCAATAGGAACATCCTTCATCTCCAAACACCTCCACAACAGTTCCCTAGGAACTCTGACACAAATTGCCATGAACTGCCTCTATGTTGATGGTATCCATGTGGTAGTCCCTGTTTTTGCCTCTGTAATGTCACATAACCCTTTTGGCAAGATGTATGGCTCCTATTATTGATCTTTACGCTATAAAACCAAACTTGTTTCCCTACATGGCTATATCACTCCTTAACCTCTTTTAAACCACCCTTTCCTAACAAGGTCTGATAATGAGAGTACACAAGAAAATACCTTTGTAACTCTTGAGCTCCATATATGGCCCTTTGATGTAGGACACTCTAAGAGCAATTCCTACAAAGGGGAACAATTGATGTAGGACGCTCTAAGAGCAATTCCTACGGAAAATTCTCACACAGAGAAATATGACTCACTCAACTTAATCAATATCATTCATAATTTGCTAATCTTGATTACATAAGGGGCTTAAATGGACAAAAGTCCTACATGAATAAGGAAACTAAAAGATACAATAAAATCTTAATCTTCCTAAAAGACTATCAAATCTTTTAATTAAGGCTAATCTAAGATATGCTACCAAAGACATAGTATAAAATAACTATGAACATAATCAAAATATAAAACTTCCTATAATTTAGAATATCTCCTAACATACAATATTTGGATTTACTTCCCTTACTCTTCTCCAGCATCACCCTTGTTTTCATGCAATTGTATAAGTGCATTGCAGGGTATCATAAGGAGAGGCATAGAGCACACTTGAATCACGAGAACATGCCTTAAATGTTGTCTTGGGCCCAATACTGGGCTAGGATGGGCAGAACTCTCCTTAACCCCTTCCTTCCAAAACCCAAAACAAATAAATATTAAAAGTTCCAAAAAGCAGGAACGGAAAAGAAATGGAAAAAGCAGGGGCATGGGGCACAGGACACTCTTGAATCGGGAGAAGGTAGATAATTAAACCCCCTGTTAAGGTTGATAACTAATATTGTATTACAGCCACCTGTTGAAGCATGACTAGATTGAATCCACACTCCAACACTATATCACAAAGTCTATCAGATTCACTCAGAGCATGACAATTTATCTCTATCTGGCATCTGCAGATCCCAAACGAACAGAAAGCAGAAACTACAAATTATGTTGCAAATAATCAGTTTAACCAGATATCTCGCTTCAAGTCCTTCTTCTCTTCCAGGACAATTCAGCCAATCTGATTGTATTCAGCGCCTCTTTACTCCCTTTGGCAGCTGAATATCCATCCTGCTCCTATAACTCTAACAACCCTAAATTTGCATTGGTAACTAACAAATCATCTCCTTCTAGACCTCCCAAGATGTTTGAGTTTTTCAGCTATATCAGATAGATATTCCTTACATAAAAATTTAGTATCTTACTGTGATCATCACTTGATTCACTTCCAGTCATTGTTGTGGCTTTCCTTCCCTCGAATTTCCTTCATGCACCTGCAATCAAGTCTCCATATCTCTGACTCTTAGAACCACACAAAAGTGTAACTTCTATGAACTAAGACAACAGGAAAACTAGAGGCTCAAGTTGGCATCAATGAAATTTATGAAACTGAATGTAGGCTTAGAGCTCAACAAGCCATGAGTCTCCAATTATGATGGTCTCAACTCCTTAATATTCAAGCCTTTGAGACCAACCATTAACCTTTCCTCATCTCCCTAGATTCATGGTTTCTGCTAGTCTTAAACTGCTGCATAAGATCATATATTGTCCACTTCGAAGACGGCTGAAAATGATAATCTCGCTTAATTGCTTGAGCTCCGATTTTGGTGTACTAAAAGCAAAGTGCTTCACTAGAACATTTCATCCTGTAGCATAATAGCCAGTCAACAGTTTTTAATAGAGACTCCAACAGAAACTTTAGGGTATGCATTTGGATTTGGATTTGGATTTTGGTTAGGAATTGGAATTGGATTTAGATTTAATAATTTATAAAAGATACCAAGAGACTCTCCAAGTCTTCTAATTGAGTTTAAGTGGGCTTGAGTTCAACCCTATAAACTTTCGGGCAAGCAAGTGCAGCCAGAACTGTGCATCAGCTTGGTTCATTGCTTATTTGTAAACCATTGCACACACAGAAGCAATGACAAAACAACACCAGTTAAAGCAGCTTTTCCTAGGATTACAAAGACAAAAGAGAAAACCACAAATAGCACTGCCCCAACGTGTGCCACCATTACCTGTCACATCACCTGAATGAATGGAATAGATATCAACTGTATTGTTGCCTTCCAAATCAGCAACTTGATGCAAATCCGAGTAGTCCTGGATAAGTTTTTCATGCTTACGAGGTGAAGGTTCCTCTGGCACCCATTCCAGCGGTCTATCAGATCTCGTACTGAATGATAGATGGGCACCATTATCAAGATAGTCAGACAAATGAACACAACGAAAGTCATTTTGAACACAACAAACTTACAATGGAAGAGACAAGTACGGCAATCGCTTGTCCTGTGCATAAGCATGCAGTAGCAGTAAGCCAAATTGCAATACCGTTAACGATGATTCCCAGAGTGTAATCACATCTGGAGTCCACACCTGTGAGTAGCAGCAACTATTCCTTCACTGATTATTATTATTAATTTATTATTATTATCATACAACCGGTGGTAAATTTTCTACTACAAATAGTCATGGCTTATCACTATCTCTGCACTAGGGGTGTGCAAAAAAATCCGAAACCGAAAACCACAAAACTAAACCGAAAAACCGGTTAACCGAACAAATTTTTCAAAAGCGTCGGTTCGGTTAACTGAACCGAAATTTTTTTTGGGTTTTCAGTTCAGTTACAGTTCGGATTATTTGAAAATTCGGTTTAACCGATACCGAAAATAGTTTTATTTTTTAAAAAAAATATACATAAAAAATAAAAAATTTCAGTAAGAAAGTGCACTTTTTTATTATTTATAAATGGTCACCAAAGTTTAATTTTTATAAAAAGAATTTAAACATAAAAGAATTACAAATTTAGGTAAGAAAGTATAAGTTTTTTTTATTATTTGTAAACGGTTAACTGGTAACCGAACCAAAAAATCGGTTAACTAAACTGAAAAACCGGTTAATCGAAATTTTCGGTTCAGTTACGGTTCGGGTTTTGGACGAATCGAAATTTTCGGTTAACCGAAAAACGGTTAACTGAAATTTTCGGTTCGGTTACGGTTCGGAATTGTTTTGAACCGAAAAACCAGTTAACCGATTTTCGGTTAACTAAAACTTCGGTTAACCCGTTTTGCACACCCCTACTCTGCACTGCACATTTTACCCCATCATATAGACTTAGATATTTCAAAACCACTTCGGAAAAAATGCAAGCTTAAAATAGGTGCAGTTTGCTCTAGAATCACCACAAAAGACCAAGCATGAATTTAAAAAGATAACTTGGCAGATAAACAAGACCTCCCACCATAATACAACCAAAAGTTCCAGTGAAAAAGTTTCATATTCAAAGAATAATAGACAAAATAAAAGCAGTCAACTACAGGCCATCAGAAAGTGAAAGAAAAGTAGGAATGTACCTTCAGAATTATATAGAGCCATACGTAAGCCCAAAAGGACCAGAAAAGCTCAACCAACCATACTCCTATATCAGATATCTTTTTCAGTTCTCCAGCTTTTGGAACAACAACACAGACAGCATGGATTGGAAAAAGGTCAAATGCAGCAGAACCCACCAGAGTTCCAGGACCCAAGCCTACAGAATCAGTACAAATCAGACGCTTCTCTAACCCATCAAAAATCCAAAGCTAAATTTTGCAACAGGACACTTCAACACGATACTTAACAAAATTTAAGCACCAAAAACTGGGCCATAAAAAGAAGATGATGATAAACATTAACAAACCTCCAGCATAAAGGCTTCCAATGTTTCTTATAGCATCAATGGTGGCTAAAGATATTTGAGGAAAGCTAGTTCCAAAAGCCAACAGGGTAATGTCTGCAATGGCATAATTCCACACCTTGTCATATCGAACAGTCTGAACCTTGGTGACGGGATCAGTCACCACCACTTTGCGGCTATGCTTAACGACATTCTCCATTGACCGGAAAAACCGATTTGTAATTGCTGATAACCCAATGAAACAATAAGCAAGACCAGCCAAATACAAGAAGGCTCTTAATCCTTCTCCTAGGGAGGTCTCAAACCTGAAGAGCAAATAGTTTTCGCATTTTTCATGGCCTAAAGAAGCCGTCAAATTCCTTGGTGCAAGTTTGATGGGCAGGGCCATTTTTCAATTACAATCTTCAATCAATCCTCAATTTCTTTCACAATGATTCCACTGATGCGCAGCTTGCAGAAACTCTGAAATTCGACCAGAGTTTCGAATATCTAACAACCCCAAAAGCCCAGAATTTCAAAAATCCAGCAAATTTCAGAGGGAAAAACAAAAGCGCAGTAACGACAATGGGAGAGAAAAACAAAGGGAATGCAATGCTCACGGAGAAGCTTCAATGGCGAAATACCCGATGATTGAAGAGGAAGAAGATGGGGTTTGAGGATCTGTACTCGCTCCAAGAAGAGAGGAAGTCAGAAATCCCCAAATAATCAAGTTACAATAAAATTTGGGTTCTGGATAGCAGATGAATTAATTGGCCAAAACCCTTTATGGGTAGGCGCAGAAACCATTGGATTTCATATTGTGGGAGTGATTTGGGTGTGTAATCGTTAGTCAAAAGTACACAAATTGTATGCCCGTAGAAGTTTTCCCGTATAATCAGCAATCAATCGTGAGACAGCAGTGTTTGGGAAAATTGACCACCTGAACCGCAAACCACTCGAAACCAGCCAAGAGACCAACGTAGCTTAATTTCTGCACCTGAACTGTAGCTTAGTGTATAAAAACCACGTTTTTCACTTTCAGGCCGCCCCGCTCACTCATAATTTTTTCCTGCTCGGGGCCTTTTGATAAATAACTATTTTTTGCTGAGAAAACTTACCAATAACGGTCTATTCTTTTTATAGATCAATTTTAAAATATTAATTTCAACTCACTTTAACCTGTTTTAACTTACTTTAACTTATTTTAACTCACTTTTATTGTTTTAATCAAGTTTAACTTATCACATAAAAAAATTCAACCCACTTCAACCTACTTCAATCTACCTTAACCTACTTCAATTCATTTCATTCTTTTACGTACTCTAATTTACCTAGAAAAAAAAACAAGCCCTAAGTGTTGAATTAAATTTGTCTTTCGTTTGTGACTTTGTTTGGGAGAACCCATCAAACCAGGGTAGAGTATCTACTTTACAAAAACATTCCTCTTGCTTTTTTAATTCTCTTCTCAATGAGACAAACGCCCTCCTTGACTCTCTGCCACAATGGCCAACCCTATTGTCTCATTATCTTTCTTCCTCTGCCCCCGGGGCTCCAAGACCCCCTGCCCTCTATCTACACCTCTTTTGCCCTTCCGGCTATTTGAAACTCTCTCTAAACACCATAAAGGTGAAAAGGAATAGCCAAGATCTTTGCCATTGATGCCACCAACGTTCTAGCCCAAAAATCTTATGAAGATCCTCTGATCTCGTGTCCCCAAAATCTAAATCAAGAAGAGCTCACTATTGCAAATAGCCACCAGCACCTCCACTTTTCTCCCTCATTCTCGATTTTCACCAACTATGCTTGCGGAAGGGAAATACCTTGTTGTGTATCATTGGGTTGGTGATGAGCTGGCCGGATATGAAAACCTTGGCTGGTGTGACACTTCATAAAATTGACTTCAATTTGGATTGAATTTGAGATGATAGTTGAGTTATTGGCTACTTGTTAATGCATTGAGGTTCGTAGTTGAGTGTTTGAGACCATAGCTAGCGTGATTTGGGCAATGGGCACAAATCTGGAAAGGGAAATTTACAAGGCAAGCACTCATCAAATAGGTGGCAACAAACAAGTATTTTCCTCAACAATTTGGTACTGCTTTTGGTGGGAAAATGAAGTTGGGGAAAATAGATGAGTGGATGAAAAGACTAGAATGCCCTTCTATAAATGGGGGGCTTTTACTGTGAAGGTAAGAATAGAGAGATTGAAGCAGTTAAGGGAGAAAAATAGTCATGTGGTTTCTGCAGTCAAAACATTGAAGACAGAGAGCAAGGTGGGGCTTCCATAGGAGAAGAAGGGTGAGGTAGAAGAGGATGGAGCACAACAAAGGGAGGAAGAAGAAGAGCAACACACGGTGGAGGTGAATTGAAGGTATGTGCTTGGGAGAACGCATGGTGAATTGAAGATAGGGAGCAAGAGTGAGGTAGGAGAAGAACAGAACTGGAAGAGGAAGGTAGAGAGGAAGGGGGTGGCGCTAGTGCTGGTAGTAACACATGGTGGGTTGAATTCAAGATATGTGCTTGTAATTAACTGTACTTTGGGAAGAAATTTGTAGATCTTGTTGGAATGGTTAGTGTAGGTGGTGATGGATGTGGCATTGTGTTTTGTGAATGTCCCAACAATGGGGGAATTTTTCATTCATTTCTGTGCTATTTGGGTTGGGAAGGGTGGGCAAGGGTGAGCAGGCGAGTATGCTTTTTGGAATACACAGCAAGGGTAATATGTAAACCATGGTAGACATTAGACTTAGGTGGGGTATACGTTGTAAGTAGGTGTTATGCCTAGAATGACGAGAACAATAATGAGACAATAACCTAACTGTTGGTCCTAAGAATGGGAGGACATAGTGTGACAGTGATGTAGTGCATGGGTGTAGGTAGATAGGGGGAAGTAGCTGGGTAAACGGAACACACGGGCTGGTAGGTGGTGATAAATTGTGTGGGTGGGTATGTATGAGACAATAATACTGTCTGTTCAGCGGGAGGTGGGAGCGTTGTTGTGGCGTACGTGTGCTATGATTGGAATGTGGTGAGGGTTAGGTATGATTGGGGAAGTTAGATAGTGAAAGTTTGCGTAAGTGTTGCGGCGGATAGAATAGGTTGGGTAGTTGATTTGGGGTGTGGGGACAGTGAGGTCAACAGTTGTGGTTAGATGAGGGGGGAGCTGGGGAGTACTGTAGCAGTCCTTACCCGGTGTGTGTTAAGGGAATACCATCGTACACATAGTGAAATGGTTAGGTAAGGTGGTGGGGACAGTGGTTGGGACAAACTGGTGTAAATGTGATATGCAAGTGCTGGGCACGAATGGAGTACATGACTAAATGTTTGTGTCATCTAACATGCAGGTACAGGTTGCAATGTTAGCCGTTGATTGGGAAGGGCATACAAGGTGCTGGTAGCGGGGATATTAACGAGCAATGGATGTGAACGCTGCAGTAGCTGGAGAATGTCGGAGGGGGAGGGAGATAGTTATGTATGTCTTATGGGGGGGATGTTGGTGGAAAGTGGAGATGGAAAAGTTACATATGAGGGTGGGTCGAGGAAATGTATGGTGGTGAGGGAAGGAATGAGGGCGAAGGAACTGCTGAGAATGGCGAAGAAGATGACAGGGAGTGATATGTCGGAGGAGAAATTATGGTACAGTTTGAAGTATGATAGGGAGATGTTAGTGGCAGTTGAGGAGGGCAGAGATGTGGAGGTGATTTTCAGGGGCAATGACGAGCATGACTACATGTATGTAGCCGGGAATGCTGGTCCGGTCAGGCGACCACAAGCGAGGCTGCTGTGTGCGAAGCAAGAGTGCGAGATATAGGTGAAGGCAAGCAAATAGCCAGAAGTGGGGGAAAGTGCAATGATGGTGAGGAAGTGGGTGAAGAACGTGGCAACAACGAAGCAGGAGTAAAACGGTACGACTTTGATAAAGATGTAATTGTTGTACTCCACAAACCAGTTGGATGTGGGGAATCTAATGCCTTATCTGTTCGTGTGCAGCAACTGCAGGTCGTTGGGGGTCGAAGAAGGGGAGCTGCCGACAAGCAGGCTGCGTGTAGGACGGAATACAATTAAAATGTCAGATGACGATGAGATATATGTTGCATCGGAGGATGTCGGTGATGAAGAAGCAACAATGGACGATGCAGGGGATGAGCGAGCAGGTGAGAAAGAATGTGGTGATGGGAACAAAAGGAAAGGGTGTGCTATTGGGAATGATGTCAATGACAATGTGAGGCCACGCTCTAGGATGCAAGCCCGAAGTTATCATCGTAAGTTGAGCATATGGAAGAAGTTGATCAGGGGGAGAGGGACAAATATTTCAATATGCGTAAGCATTTAGGCAGATGATACGCAAATATGCGATCGCGAACTACTTCAACTATCAGTTTGAGAGGAATTGCAGACAAAGAATTGTGATCCAGTGTGACGCTGTTGACTGCCCATTTTACATATGTGTTAGAGGTGGGAGGAACACGCAGGTGATGTCATTGAAAGACTTTAGAGGGCAGCATGTACACAGTGTTGGGGAACAATGTCAGATGGGTATCTGGGGCAAACATCATGTAAGAGCGGAACTTCTAGCACACCTCATTGAGGGTAAGGTGCGATTATGTTTGGACTACTCTCTAAAGGACATAATGCAAGATCTGGAGTTGGAGTTGGGGATTCGCCTCACATACATGCAGTCATGGAGGGCGAGGGAGTTTGTCCGCATGATGGTGCTGGGCAGGCCAGTGGATCACTACAAATTGCTCCCATGGATGTGTGCGGCAATAGTGAGGGCGAACCCAGGGTCTGTTGCAGTGTGTGAGGTTGACGGATGCAGGTTTTATAGGATGTTTGTGACGTATGCTATGAATGTAAATGGTTTCAAACTCAGGTGCAGGCTCGTACTATTTGTTGATGGAACGCATATGAGAGGACCTTACCAAGGGACGATGTTGGCGGCATGCGCATTGGATGCGGATAACCATCTCTTCAACTTTGCATATGCCATTGTCTGTGGTGAGAAAATCGAAGAGTGGGGCTGGTTCCTGGAAATGGTTGCTCAGTGTTTAGGGGGCTGAAGCCCGTGATAATGTCGGACAGGCACCCAACACTTCTGTCTGCGGTAGAGCAAGTGTTTGGGAAATAGTACCATAGGTACTACTTACGACACTTGCTGAGAACTTCTTGAAGGAGGCAGCTAAACATGGAAGCCGTAAAGCAGATAGTGAAGGAAATGTTTTAGAGGGTCGCGTACGCACCAACAGTGGGGGAGTACAATGTCGCGTTGAACAAGATGAAGTGCTATAAGGCACAGCTTGCAACCTGGGTGGAAGAGAATGAGCCTCAGCAGTGGGCTGCATCGAAGTTCACTAAGGAGATATGGGGTCGGATGATCAATAATGTGATAGAAAGTTGGAATAATTGGATGCAACGCTTACGTCTGATGCCTGTGTCGTGGCTTGTTAGTGGTCACCTAGAGAAGCTCGATAAGAAGATGGACCAGCACAATACGGAGATGCTGAAGTGGAAGAATGGGGTGGGGGAGAGGATAGAGCAGAAGTTGGTAGACACATACAAAAAAATGGGTTATATTGCTACTGTAGAGTGTTATAGTTTGATGTTAGGTGAGTACAGCATGGAGTTGACGAACAACCGTCGATTAGTTGTGAAGCTCGGACAACAGACTTGCACTTGCAGGCAGTGGCAGATGCGCGGTCTTCCACGCTGTCATACTCTAGCTGTCATAGCAAAGGCCAACGTATGGGTATATGACTACCTCCACCCCATTTACAAGACAGCAACGCAGGAGGTAATATACAACCAACTTGTGCACCCCATGGAAACGCATGACATGGCAATAGTGGATGGTAAGACAGGGCTTGTGGTTGGGGGGGATGAAATGGATGAGGAGTACAACCGGTGCATATTACCCCCCAACAATGGCCAACACCCGGGCAGGCCACCGTCGAAGCAAATAGAGTCGCAAACCCAGGACAAGAAGGTGTGGAGGTGCTTAAAATGCAGTGAAGTTGGCCATACAAGGCGCATGTGTCATAATCCTCGAGCTGATTTCGATGCAAGTTATGAAGGTGATGTTGGCAAGGTTGAGGATCTCTTTGATGGTTCCTATGCAGCACAGATGGGTCAGAGTTAAAAGTATGGTTCATTACATGTGCTGTACATTCATTTGATGTTGTGCTATTGATAGCTTCACGTATGTGCAGGTGGGCGTGGAGCGGAGTGGATGGAACCGGTTCGTCGTACTAAGTTAGGGGCTGCATGGGAGGTATCAGTGTACATATACCTAGTGAAGCTGCACGCTTGCATTCATGATTGCATTCCGCCGATGATGGGTTCCGCTGGTGGCATTGGCACTTTGGTTAGGTGTGCACGCCCATCCTTTTAGTGCAGCCATTGTGCGCCAGCACAGCGTCGCTGAGTTCTGTGTATCCCAGGACAGCTGTTGTGTTCCCCACGGTGCGACATACCCAGTGCTAGAAGAATGAGTACCACGGTAGACATTATGTGAAGCATGGGTAGGCCTATCGGTGTATACAACAACATTTGTTATGTGTGTTATGTGTGTCAGTGGACACTGCTGTTGTGGCAGTTCGATGTGGTCGTTATGTATGTTGTATGGTAATTTATATGTATGGTATGTAATGTTGTTGAAAACGAACTGTTACGTGAAGTGTGGTGTTGCTGTACCAAAGGCATCTGATGTGCACGTAGAATGTGGAGCTCGTTGCTCGGCACGTGCGTGCATGTCAGAGAACGCTTATGTGACGAACATGTACAGGGGGTACGCGATTTTACTCCGTAAGGATATGGTAAACTTCATTTTGACCGTACATGTTTACCCCATCATTGGCCTTGGTTTACCTAGGTATACTATCATCAAGTTTGTGTTATACTGGTTGGCTCCCACACAACTCGTACGCGACTTTAATACCATTAAATGGTCTGAAGAGTACGTTGGTAGTGAAGCATTGATGGCCACCCACGAACCCTCAAGTAGTTGTCCTCAGTGGAAGGTCCCAATCACTTATTTAAATAGGAAGTAGCCCCCATTTGAAAATCCCCTTCATTCCCCACTTGACTAAGCTGCAGACACCCTTTACACATAGCATGGTCGGCCCCTCAAGGAGAAGGGCGTATAGTCGCGGGTCAATCGGATCGGGGACCACCCGAAGTTACTTTGACACCAGGGAGAAGTACCACTGCTACTGTGGGTTGGAAGCTGCCGTCTTCGAGACAGATGACAACTATAGGCGTCGGTTTGTTGCGTGTCCACAACAGGTAATTTGCTAAACTATTATGCTTCTCTCTGTACCAGCTTTATCCGCATGCCAAACCATACATGCTAATCTCCCGTGTGTTTTCGTGTGGAACCCCCTTCCTATGAATTGGAGAATGAAAATGCATGCCCGTTCCTGAACGTGATTGACCCTGACTACCCAAAGCAAGTGAGGGACGTCATTGACGAGCTTGCAGAGGAGGTCCGGCAGGTGCGTGACATGATTTGAACTGCGCGAAATGACCACCATTGCATGCAGGATGAAGACCGGGCGATAGATTTAAAAATGCGCGCCGAGTTCCGCATGTGGAAGGGAAGGTTCACCATCTCCTTCGTTCTCAACTTACTTCTGATTGTGTGGATGACTGCAACTCGGTCCTTCTGATTCCCACTCTTGCTTACGATACTGAGCTTCAGCACAGACGGTGTTGGAGATAGGATGGTAACGTTCCTACGTAGTGGATGAGTTGCTCATATTTTGGGGTCTTACTGCAGTTGGAAACTTTTTGCTCATGCATTTGTCTCGACCTAAGCAGTTATGTAAATATGTCGCCGGAGGAATCGGGTTGCATTGTATACACTTATCGGTTTGTGTGCTACATAAGATTTGTATTATTCAGCAGAGTGGTTAGTTTGGATGTTTGTGGTTGTTGTGACCCATATTTGTGTTGTGCAAGTTTGAATTAGATGTTCCATAATTTGCTTTGAATAGACTTTCGCGTTGCTGTCGTAGGTACAACCGTTAATGTGTGTCACTGCTGTTACGACAACAACACCATGCCATCAAGTGCTTCATTTGGTAGTTAACACTAAATAGCACCATGGTAGAAGGGTACTGCAACTAAGAAGTAACACAAAAAATTTTACAATAGCAGCATCCTACTTGTTTATACAAGGCTTGGTTGGTGACTATTTAATTATTTTACAATAATAAAGTTGGTAGAAAGGAAGAGCCAATCAACATGGGTTACCATTGTCCCAGTCAAAGCATTGTCCTTTGTGGGGGGTATGGGGTACTTCACACTTGTGGGACCCCCTTCTTAATTTCCCACTACAAACCAAGTACTCATTGGTGGAAGGGGATGACGTGGTCACTTCTCCTTCACAAATCACACACAATAATTGCATGCTTTTGGCGGGAGGAAGTGGCGCCAACTCTCTTACACTGTTGCCCACTCTCCTCATAGATGACAGTCATTATAAATTCTGCACTGTGGGCATTAAATTCCTACATCCCATCTATTTCCCTCTACAAACACCATACATGCAAGGCACCTTATACTTGATGGTAGACAATGAAGTCGGCTGCTATGGTTGGCCAACTACTTTCTGATGCTACTTCCCTTATTAAATGTAATGGTTCACATGATCGTATTAATACCGCAAGGTCAACTGAGTGTCTGCTATTTTGTGGATGTGGACTGCCCGCTGACTACATGGTCGACCCCGACGTACCTAGCAAATGTCGTTCAGTATGTCGTAAGGTAAACATCCCCAACCTTACACCTACTTCATTTTGCCTTTGATTTTGCCATGTGAGTCTGATTGGCCAATTTCGGGTCCCCCGTAGGGATCTTGCATTCACGACATATGGTTCACGTAGAGTACAGTAAGGGAGAATAAGGCGATTGTCATCTCGAGATTGCAACATTTTGTTAACAAGCTCAAGGCAAGGGTTATGGAGACTGGTCTGGAACTGAGGTTGTCACACATGCAGTTGACTCATGACCTACGCACTGCAAAGTGATCTATAACCACATGGATGTTGACAACTGCAACATCCACGTTGATGTTGCTATCCCTGTTGCTCTATATGGTGGCCTGATTCGGGGGTCGATCCCGATAAAGGGGTTGTTTTTGGGTTTATTTGTCTCCATCCCCATGGGCACGATGTGTTGTGCCATGATATTCTGTTGTTCTCTTTTTTGTGGCTACATTGTGTATTTTGGTTTAGGTACATAGGGGCACCAACATGTGCGTATAGAAGATGCTGTTGTCGGCATTGCAATGTACGACAACAACATCGTCTTCGTCGCACTTGTCCAGTGTAACGAGATTGTTATGCTGGGAAGCCCTCCTTTCGATCGTGTGCGCCTTCCTAAGGAGACAGACATGGGGATGACCAATTGTGAAGAAAGTGTTCGCATACATAACCATGCACAGGAACCGTATTTTGTTCTAGTGTGGTTCTTGTCCATTTCCGTGTTTGTACATCACTTGCAAGTTTGTATATACACCTACGAATATATAGTTGTCTATGTACTTAAGTTCCGAAAAACATGTCTCCCTTATGTCCATGTTCTCGTATGTGATATATGCATATGTACTTAAGATTCCATGGTCATTAAACTCCAAACATCGAACGATTATGACATGCCAGTAAACACTCCTTCACATACCTGGGTACACCGATTGCAGTTGTGTGGTAAGCGCAGTTTGTGCTGACGCCCATATTTGTGACAGTGTGCCTAGGTGCACTGCATGCTGTTCTGTGGTGTTCTTCGTCAATGTTAGTCCGACCTACATAATGAAGCATATAATAATTACAAACGATGACCAAATACAAAATATCTCTGCACCCAATCGTCAAGGGCATGGGGGGAAGTTTCTAATTACGCCCCGTAGTAGGTCCGTCAGACATTTGTCCCGGAGTGCACGCATATCCTTCTGCGAGAAGCACAGTGTGTCCTCCCGGAGTGCCAAGACATCCATGCACATCATTACGAACACACCACAGTCGTATCCGCTGCAAAACCATAACAAACACACAGAGCGTACACGTGATGCACCGTAACGAACGATGATACAAAATGTATTAAGGTACAGCATAGAGCAACATGTTTTACTTGGTCTGTGTGGGGCAACTCGGGTAAACGACAGGCCAGCGTACAATGTCCGTGTATGTGTCCACCTTCATGAGGGGCACACTCACGACAACTTTCTGGGAGTGAACCAACATGCATTAATTACATTGAGGTGGTATGAAACAGAAAGCATGGGATATGTGAGGGGATGTACTGCGCTTGTAACTATAACGGCTCGTTGCTGCTGTTGCTCAAGCTGATTCGGGGGCAACGAATCGTACATAGCAAACTGTCTACGTTGTAGATCGACAACCGTAAGCAGCCAATGCTGTGCGAAGTCATCGAAATGGCAACATAACCTATGAGAAGATTGTTAGGTCCAGTGCATAACAACGATGGCAGCCATGTGTTTTGTATGTGCGGGAGGATGGTCGCACGCTCACGTGCTCCACAGTAGGGTTGAGCTATGTGTTGATGTGGACATCCAAACTCTTCCCACGTGGGGATAGTTTCCACTACGTCTGACATGTGCACACAGTGGTGGGGTCCGTTAGCATAAGCAGTGTAACAACTAACTAACATTTCGTAAGGCGTTCAACACAACGAAACCAGGCCAAGGTATACATAACGAGAACGAAACTTACCAACTGATGCGTCTTCAAGAAAATCATCGGTCGACAATACTTTGGATGTGCACATTGTCGTCTATGGAGGAGGGTGCTGTAATGGCCAATAGTAAACCCATTGATGAAAAATCCCCTGCCTTGTCCCCTGGATCTCTGCGAGGGACGACCTTCACCAACCCTTTCAAGTCGATCGTGCAAATGCTTTGCGTCCCTGCTATGTCCAACTGTTGTTCCCTGCACATGTCATTAACATATGTTCCCAGTTACAACAGGACGCGTTTCGGTGAAATGTGGTTGGCATGCACACTGGCCAGGGAATGATGGAAGTGAATAACATGTGCGTGTATGGGTGTGATTGGGTCACTCACCTGTTCGACAAGTTCTTGAACGACTTGCATCGTTCCGGCACCGAAGCCAACAGTTGCGCGTCATCCCTTCCCAAAGGACTCAGCAAGTACCTTCACACAGCCTACATGACAAGAAGATCATGTCAGTGTAATAGCACCATAACAAACCCAACACCAACCAAAGCCACAAAACCACAGCCCAAACACATTGTACACATTATACACTGTCCGCAAACGTTGGCTGTAAAGAAGCAGAACCAGTCACGGCACGTCCCCTGTGTGTATGCTTCTCCCGCCCCCTACACTTCTCCAACTGCGAATCACGCATGCGTACTCCAGGCAATGCCTACCATAATGGACGCACACAACATTTACATACGTGTCCGCAAATGGATGGCGATGTGTACTTCGATATGTGTCAATGCATGAATGCGTCCATACACACACAGGTTCGTACGTACGTACGTCGCTGTCTCCGATTGGAATATGAACTCGTACCTGTACAACTTCCCACTGACCGGCTTCGCATGGGGAAGGGCTAGGGCTCATAGATATTGTGCCGGGACCACTGTCCGAACTGCGCTCGACGGCGTCCACCTTGTCAATCCCCACGTCCTGCACAATGGACCGAATGGAATGATGTGAAGCGGACTCAGTCATGCACGTCCCATGTGTGTACGTAGATGGGGTTGGTGTGCACCAAATTTTGGGGGGAGGCAGGTCAATGTACCTCAACTGCTTCTGTCATGGTGGGTCCCGACAGCACCAATGACGCCCTTTCGGTGGCCTCTACTGAGTGGCCCTTGTCATGTAGGTCTAACGCGGCGAGGATGAAGCTGAGATTGCCATGTGTAGCCTGTTGCAACAACAATGTGCACAAGAAAAGGTTAGTCAGCAGTCATCGGTAAGACCGCCATGTCTTGGATGGCATATGCAAGCTTCTGCGTAGAGGTGAACGTACGTAACTGCAGTGTTCTGCGGTTCCCATACCTGCGTATCGAGTACGCGACCGCCCTCGCCAGCGGGAGAAGTGTGTGGCATGCCGATAGTATCGGGCGCGACCTCAGTATCACCGACAACATCACCGACCGACCCCCAGCCGTCAACCTGCAAGCACGTCACGAAAAGCACATGTTGACAAATAGTTACACCCATAGCCACATACGTGTAAGTACGTATACATATATGTAAATCTATATATACGTATATATATGTGTCTGTGTGTGTGCATGGGTAAACATGATGTACGCATACCTGGGTATGGGGTGGGTTGCTGACATCACCCGGGGGAGGTGTGGTGGCAGCGGACAGAACTTCCTCTGCCGCAACACTGGCAACAACAACATTGTTCATCTCCTCCCGACCTCCTTCCTGCACAAATACACGATAAGTACATGTGTGGGTTACCAACAACGAGCACTGATGGTCTACAAATCGCAGACAAAACTACACACCCGAGTATACCAGCACAAGTTACTAGGTATACATACATATGTGATGTTGCACATAGGGGACCTTGGAAGAGTGTGAGACAGGGACAGAGATGCATAAGACCAAACATAAATACACACATAATTCTGGAAATTGCAACAGTCACAGATCCACACACATATATAAATATGTGTATATATATATATCTACGTACATATATGTATACATAGATACATAAATACATATGTAAATATGTGTGTGTGTGTGTGTGTGTGTATGTACGCATGTATCTATATATATATATATATATATATATATATATATATATA
>JACYFF010031954.1:76067649-76080156 GCA_017589665.1 Selenicereus undatus | reverse complement strand
TCGATTTTTTTGGATCCCCTTTTAATCAATTCCTGTAACTGGCTATTTGATGATGGCAGTGATGAAAGGTAATGATGGAGGAGACAGAAGAAGTAACGGATGAGCATGAGAAGGCGAACAGCCACGAACACCACCTTGTTCGGTCTCCCCTGCTTTGCTCTCTCTGTTTCTCAGGTGTGGAGGTCGGCTGGGTAACGCATGAGGAAGAAGAAGAAAGGACCGAGGGGGGGGGGGGAATAGCTGCTGAAGTCATGTGCCAAGCATGTGATAATTAAATGAGAGAGGAAGTAGACTTGTGGAGATAGGCAGCGCCTAGGCCAGAAAAAGAGAAAGAAGGCTCGTCTAGGCCTTGGGAGAAAGAAAGAAAGGAAAAGAAAAAGAAAATAAAAGTTCGGCCAGCAAGGGAGGAAGGAAAGGGGCCCGAGCCCGAAAAGCAAGGACGGGAAAGAGAGAGAAGGAGGACATGCTGGGCTGACCTCGTGTTGGGCTCGAGACACTAGGCTACTGGGCTCATTTTTTTTTCTTTCTTGTATGCTTCAATCTGATCCAACACTGACACTTGTTTGAGTAAATTTATTTATTTTCTTCAAGTTATTTCCAATTCCTACAAAATAAACAAAAGTATTATTAAAAATCTAAAACAAATATTAGATGATAAAAATCTAATTTAATAATTTATTTAGAGTTAATATCAGATGATAAAAGGGTATAAAGTATCACAATTTTGGATGGAACAAATACCCTCACACCTAAGTTTTGCTCGTCCTCGAGTAAAAAAAAAATCCTAGAAAAACAAAAGAAAATCCTAACTCACTTTCGTAGGAATCACGATTGCACTTAGCATGTGCAACAAGCCCTTTAAACCCCTAAGTTACCCCTAGTGGACGAGGAATGTCTCGTGAGGATTTGCATAAGATATACCCACAAAATCCATAAAAGAAAACATAAACCGAAAATAAAAAATCATTTTGGGGTTTGATTTTCAAAAATTAATATGTACAAAATTGGGAAAAGATATATACACATTCTACTCAACTAAGTCACCCATGTAGCAAAGATGTTGGCCAGCATATAAACATAGTGTACACGTCAAGGCTCTGTACTCCGTGAATGACATTGAAGCACTAACTTTGCATCCCACTTGTACACTAAAGCTTGAAACCTTCCCTGTGCTCGTGTGCAAGTGTGCCATCATTCTAAGCTTAGGTTTCCAAGATCAAACTCAATCCCACTTGATTAACACAAATTACATTATTGACTCATTAACATTGGAAGCAAGCTTTCCCAGTAGCAATATTGCCTCAAAGGGTAACACCCAGTAGCGCATACCTCAAAGGGTTGCTTGTCATTCCAAATTTTATTTCATTTTCTATTTTTTTTCTTTTTTTTAATTTTTTTTTGGGTTCCATTTTCATTTTTTTTCATTTTTTTTCATTTTTCAAGACAAAAATCAAAGTAATTGTGTCTAAAACAAGTGGGGGAGCCGATAATGAAAAACAAAACCTTAAGACAATGAGGAGGATATAAATAGGGATTGGATTACACAGTGATAATGAACAAATGGGATTAGAATTAGAGCCCAAAATGCCACACCAAGGACAGATACCTATCAAGCACATCAATTCATATGCAAGTTAAAAATCAAAACACAGGGAATTTAAGCTAATAAGAATAGCATAAAGCCTTCCCAAAAATAAAACAAAAATCTTTTTGGATTTTCAAAATTTTACGATTTTTGTTTTTTTTGTTTTTTGTAAAAAATTTTCCGTTTTTCCCCACCCCTAAACTTATTCCGAGCAATGTCCTAATTAGGAGTAAAAAGAAACATAAAACCACAAAATAAAACTGAAAAAGAAAACAAAGAAAACAAGACTCACAAATACACCACTCAAAACCAAATAGTCAACATATATACAAAAAGAAAGACAAAAAGAACCAACATATATACAAAAGGAAAGAAAAAGGGAAAAAGAGAAAAGAGTAAAAGAGAGAAGGGATGAAAGGAAATTCTTAGCAAACCAGGTCGGGTACTAAGTACACCCGAGCTATTATCTCAACACATCACTGAGCGAGACTCGGCTCACGGAGTATCAGACACTCCACATCTTTCTTGCTAGGCAACTCCAAAAATTGCTTCAATCTTTGGCCATTCACCTTAAAAGTAGCACCACTGTTAGGGTTCTGAATTTCAACTGCACGATAGGAAAAAATACGTGAGACAATGTAAGGACCAATCCATCAGGACCTTAACTTCCCTGGAAACAAATGGAGCTTAGAGTCATACAAGAGCACTTTCATGCCTGGGGCAAACTCTCTCCGAAGGATATGCCTATCATGAAACAACTTTGCCCTTTCTTTGTAACAACGAGCACTCTCATAAGCCTCGACTCCAATCTCATCAAGCACATTCAGTTGTAGTCTACACTCCTCACCAACCTCAGTCAAGTCATAGTTGAGTTTCTTAATGGCCCACCAAGCTCTATGCTCTATTTCCACAAGAAGATGACAAGGCTTACCATAAACAACCCTATAAGGTGACATACCCAAGAGGGTTTTGAGAGATGTCCTATAAGCCCAAAGAGCATCTACGAGTTTGTCAGCCCAATTCTTTCTATTCTGACTCACGGTCTTTTCAAGAATCTGCTTAATCTGTCGATTAGACACCTCAACCTGGCCACTGGTTTGGGGACGATAGGGAGTAGCAAGCCTATGGACAATTGAATACCTCTTCAGTAAGGCATCAAAGGACCTATTATTGAAATGGGTGCCCTGATCACTAATAATAGCACGGGGCAAGCCAAATCTAGCAAAGATGTTCTCCCTCAAGAACTTCACAACAACTTTAGCATCATTAGTCCTAGAAGGGATGGCTTCAACCCATTTAGACACATAGTCCACAGCTAACAGAATATATTCATTCCTAAAAGAAGATGAAAATGGTCCCATAAAATCTATAACCTACACATCAAAAATCTCCACCACAATGATGAGGTTCAGTGACATCATATCCCGCCTGCTTATTCTACCCAACTACTGGCACCTAGGGTAACTCTTACAGTACTCAAAAGCATCCCTAAATAGAGTAGGCCAGTAGAAACCACATTGAAGAACTTTGGTTGTAGTCTTCCTACCACTAAAATGCCCCCCACATGCTTGATCATGACAGAAAGAAAGGACACTTCTCACCTCATGGTTGGCAATACACCTCCTAAATATTTGGTTAGAACAGTACTTAAACAAATAAGGATCATCCTAAACAAAGAACTTCACAAGGTGAAAGAACCTATCCCTATCATTCTTGGTCCACCTCTCAGGGATCCTACCAGCAACTAGGTAGTTCACAATGTCAGCATACCAACAATCGGGGTGGACAACATACAACTGCTCATCAGGGAAGCACTCAGAAACAGTGGACTCACTCTCTCTGTCATAAAGAATCCTAAACAAATGATCAGCTACAAGGTTTTCAGAACCTTTCTTGTCCCTAATCTCACAGTCAAACTCTTGCAATAGCAATATCCATCTAATAAGTTTAGGCTTAACATCCTTTTTAGAAACAAGATGCTTAAGAGCAGAGTGATCAGTATAAACAATCACATGAGACCCAATCAGATAAGGTCTAAACTTCTCAAACCCAAAGATCACAGCCAAAAATTCTTTCTCAGTCATAGTATAGTTCAGCTGGGCATCATTCAAAGTGTGACTAGCATAGTAAATCACATGGGGTTTCTTATCAACACGCTGCCCTAAAACTACCCCAACAGTATAATCAGAAGCATCACACATTAATTCAAATGATTCTCCCCAGATGGGAGGATGAAGAACGGGAACAGAAGTTAAGGTCTCCTCAAGCTTAGAAAATGCCTCAAGACATTCATTAGAAAAATAAAAAGGCACATCTTTAGCTAGCAAGTTGGACAAGGGCTTTGCAATCTTACTAAAGTCCTTAATGAAGCGACGATAGAAGCCAGCATGTCCAAGAAAAGATCTTACCTCTTTCACACATGTGGGAGGGGGAAGATTAACAATCAAATCAGTCTCAGCCTTATCAACCTCAATTCCATCTTTAGAAATAAAATGGCCTAAGACTATTCCCTTCCTAACCATAAAATGACATTTCTCCCAATTCAGAGTCAAATTTTTCTCCCTACGCCTTTCCAACACTTTTCTCATATTAGACATACAGTCATCAAAGGAAGACCCAAACACAGAAAAACCATCCATAGAAATTTCCATGCATAGCTCAACTAGATCTGAGAAAATGAAAATCATACAACGCTGAAAGGTAGCAGGGGTATTACACAGTCTAAAAGGCATACGTCTAAAGGCATAGGTTCCAAAAGGACAGGTGAAAGTAGTCTTCTCCCAATCCCCAGGAGCAAAAGAAATTTGGTTATAGCCAGAGTATCCATCTAAAAAGCAATAGAAGGAATGTCCAGCCAACCTCTCTAACATCTGGTCTAAGAAAGGAAGGGGAAAGTCATCTTTCCTAGTTGCAGCATTCAATTTTCTATAATCTATGCAAACACGTCACCCAGATTGCACTCGAGTAGGGACTAACTCGTTCTTGTTATTCCTAATCATGGTAATCCTGTTCTTTTTAGGAATATTTTGAACGGGACTAACCCACTCACTACCAGAAATGGGATAGATAATCCCATGGTCTAACCACTTTAGTACTTCTTTCCTAACTACTTCCTGAAGAGTAGGGTTCAAATGCCTTTGACGGTCACGGTAGGGTTTAGCATTGTCCTCTAAATGAATCCTATGTTGCATAATGGAAGGACTAATGCCCTTAATATCCCCTAAGGTCCAACCCAAAGCTTCCTTGTTCTCTCTAAGTAGGGTAATTAACTTAGTCTCTTGGTCCCCGTCTAGGTCGGAAGCAATAATGACAGGCAAAGATTCATTAGGGCCTAGAAATGCATACTTAAGAGAATCAGGAAGGGGTTTCGATTCAAGAGCAGGAGGGGAAACAATTTCAGAAGCATATTCAAAAGCAGTAGTGAGCAAACAATCAGCAGTGGAGCACAAGTCATCAAACTCAAAAGCATCATACTCAGGCTCATCATTCACAAGAAAGGACTCATACTCAATAGCAAATACATCATCACAAGCATCATCAAGAATAGAATCCTCTACCCAGTGAAGAGTAGAGAACTCCATATCATCAAAACCAGAGGGCTTCCTTTGCAGATTAAAAATGTTAAGCTCTGAGGTCATGTTACCAAAAGACAGTCTCATCATGCCATTTCCGCACTTAATGAGGGCATTGGCAGTGGCCAAGAAAGGACGCCCTAGAATCACAGGGACTTGACTAGCTAAGTTAGACACCGTCTTAGTCTCAATCACAACAAAGTCCATAGGGTAAATGAATTCACCCACTCGAATCAGCACATCCTCAACTATCCCCCTAGGTAATCTGGTCGATCTATCAGCCAATTGAATGACCATCTTGGTAGGTTTAAGCTCACCCAAGCCTAACCTCTCATACTTAGTGAAGGGAATCAGGTTGACACTGGCCCCTAAATCAAGTAAGACTCTATGAATAAGCTGGTCCCCTATAACTATATAAATAGTAGGGCAACCAGGGTCCTTATACTTCACTTGGATCTGATGAGATATAATAGAACTAGCACTAGAGGCTAAGAAAGCCTTCCTAGGGACATTGGTAGCTTTCTTGGTTGTGCACAGATCCTTTAAAAACCTAGCATATAGAGGCATCTACTGAATATCATCGAGCAAAGGAATGTTGATCTTGACTTGAGAGAAGGTCGTTCTCATCTTCTCAACATGAGCTTGATCTTCTTAAGCCTATAGGGAAAAGGGGGCAAAGGCATATGGACTTTCTCAAAAGAAGAAGGAGAAGAAGAAGAAGAAGGAGAAGGAGGACCCTTAGAAGGAGAAGGGTCAACTGACTTAGAGGAGTCTTTCTTTTTAAGCTCCTCTTCCTTAGAAGGTGACTCAGGAGGATGGTGAGAATTAGAATCACTGGGGACACCATTAGTAGCATCCCCTGACTCACTGGACGAGCCAGTCTCTGGAGGTGAAGAAGAAGAAGAATTCTCGAAGAATTGGTGAGGATACCTGCAAGGCTCATTAGGACTTCTAACCTGGTTATCAATCTCTCGACCAGAACGAAGAGATATCACTGCATTCACTTTCCTCACAGACTCACTAGGGGCACCTGAAGAAGAAGATGTGTGACCCTTAGGATTCACCTCAGGCTGACTTGGAAAAGTACCTTGCTCGATAGAAGATAATGCTAATTGGGAAAACTGTTCAGTCATCATTCTCATCATTCTTTCCATGTTAGCACTAATCATTCTTTCCAAATTATTGTTAATTCCCCTCTCTATTTCATCAATATCACTGTAACTAGGAGGAGGTTGAACTTGAGCTACAGGAGGTGGAGGTCTAGGTGTATTAGGTACACCTGGAAAAACCGGTCTCTGAAAGGAACTAGAAGGGTGAGAGATGGACTGGGAGTTAGGAACCGCAGCATTTGGTCCATTACTCCAAGGGAAGTTGTATACGATTGTGATTTTTCACAAGTATACAGTTATCGTCGTAATACTAACGGGTGTCGTCCTCAGGGATGGATGTGAAATTAAGCTAAGCCGTTTACGCTAACCCAAGATTAAAATTACTACAAATTAAGTTGAGCTAATTACCAAATATTTAAGTTAAATATGAAACTAAAATATTAAAATGAAGTAATTAAATTGAGAACCGATCATTTATCAAACAGAAAGCAACACCAAGGAAAGCAACACCAAACTGAAAATAAAGTGAGCTAGCAACAGTTAGCTGTAATTGTCTTCTTATTTTGAATTCCACCTGCAGCAATGGCTACGAAGCAGAAACAAAAAAAACAGAGGATGCTACAATCACTTTAACAAAAGAAACCCAGAGTGATTCAACTCCAAATCCTTAAAATCTCTCTCTTAAATTGAACAAGAACATGAGTGCATTATAAATTTTTGGAATCCTGACAACCAAATCATAAATCCGAAAAGAACAAAAAGGAAATCCCTTATCTACTCTATGCTACTCTTCTTTTTTCCTGCTCCTACCTGAACGCCTCCATTAAAGCCCCTTGAAGAACCTGTTCGTTTCCCCCACATAATTCTGCCTTCAATGCTTGATAAACCGCCCATTAATGGCAATCATGAGAGCCCCCAAATGAATAATGGACGCCGAATTTAATTGATAGATAATGGAGGAAGAAGAAGGCGAACGGGCATGTTTCAAGGCCCCAAAGAAACACCGTCCCCATCCTTTATTGCTCCCTGTTTTTTGGTCCCTTTTTGAGTCTTGAAACCGTCCCATTGATGGTTAATTAAGGATGGAGTGAATGAAGGGAGAGAGAGGTTGAGAACGGTTAGAAGAGGAGACGAAGAGTTAAGCCCCGTTTCAAGGCTCTGTTTTCTGGTTCTGGGCAAGGAGGAACGCAGCAGCAGATGGGGGAAGAAGAAGAGAATGGGGACGGGGTGGGGAATCACATGCTTGGCATGTGCCTCACTTAAGTGAGGAGGCTGGGCTGGACCGTGGGAGAAAGAAAGAGAGAAAAGAGAGAGAGTTGGAATGGGACTGGGCCTGGGGTTGGAACGCTGGTGGACCGGCCCAAGGGAGGAGGAAAGGAAAAGAAAAAGGAATGGAAGAAGGAGGAGGCTGGGCCTCGGGTTCAGCTGCTGTCTTCTTGTTTTTTTATTTCCCACTTGATCCAATATCAAGCAAATTAAGCATCTTATTCAATTTTTCCAACTCTTCCATAATCATACAAAATAAATAAAAATAATATTAAAATCCTAAATTAGTAATTTATTTTAGAGCAAATATTAGATAGTAAAGGGTATAAAAATAACATATTTTCAGGCTGAACAAATACCCCCACACTTAAGTTTTGCTTGTCTGCGAGTAAAACAAAACTAACAATCCTAGAATATAAAACAAAACCCTAACTCACTTTCGTAGGAATCACGGTTGCACTTAGCACGTGCAATAAGCCCTTTAAACCCCTAGGTTACCCTAGTGGACGAGTAAGGTCTCGTGAGGGTTTGCAAAAGATATACCCACAAAATCTATAAAAGAAAACATAAACTCGAAAATCTCTTCTTCTTTTTTTCAAAAATAATATGTACAAAACTGGGAAAAGATATATACATACTCTAATCAACTAAAGCACCCATGTAGGAAAGATATTGGCCTGAATATAAACATAGTGTACACATCAAGGCTCTGTACCCCGTGAATGACATTGAAGTGCTAACTTTTCATCCCACTTGTACACTAAAGCTTTGAATCCTTCCCTATGCTTGTGTGCATGTGTACCATCATCTTAAGGCTTAGGTTTACCAAAATCAAACTCAACCCCACTTGATTAACACAAATTACATTATTGATGAATCAACATAGGAAGCAAGTTTTTCCAGTAGCAATATTGCCTCAAAGGATAACACCCAATAACGCATGCCTCAAAGGGTTGCTTGTCATTCCAAATTTTATTTCATTTCTTTTTCGCCCCCCCCTTTCATTTTTTGTTTTTTTTCTCTTTCAAATTCTTGCATTTTTTTTCTTTTGTTTTTTCAAAAACAAGTGGGAGAGCCGATAATGAAAAACTAAAACCTTAAGACAATGAGGATGATATAAATAGGGATTGGATTACACAGCGAAAATGAACAAATGGAGTTAGAAGTAGAGCCAAGAATGACATACCGAGGACAGAGACCTAACATGCATATCATGCATATATATAGGCTAACAATCAAAGCACAGGGTATTTAAGTTGATCATAATAGTACTAAACTGCCCAAAATAAAACAAAAATCTTTTTAGAATTTTCTCTTTTTTTTTTCAAAATTTTTCAATTTTTTTTTTCAAATTTTACAAAGTTTTCCTACCCCCACACCTAAATCACACAATGTCCTCATTGGGAGTGAAAAGAAACATAAAATACAACCAAAAAGAAAAATAAATATACAAAAAGAAAAGAAGACTCAAAAAGAAAGGAATGTGACAAGACGCTAAACCAAAAAAAAAACTTTATGAAAAATAAAACAAAGCAACAAATGTATACAAAAGAAAACTTAAAAAGAGGAGATAAAGATGAATAATTATACCAGGTCAGGTGTAGAAGTACACCTAAGTTATAGCCTCGTGAAATACGCAAATAAAGGCTTAAGGAGCATCAGCCGCTCCTTATCAAGCTAAAAAGTGCTACTCAACTCAAAACCCATTAGCGCACGAAGTAGCTTGTCAAATATAGAAGGCCAACTCTCAATAAAAGTAATGCAGAAGAAATAAGAAAGTTGGTGCCAAATAAAGTACACCCACCTTGTCAATACAGCACAAGTAAGGGCCCGTTTCAACTTGTCAAATGTGTGGTCCCAAACATCAAACAAGCAGATGTAATGCAAACTAGCCAGCTGGTGGGTCATTGGCCTAGAAATTGGATTATCATGAATGAACTGTCTAGGCAAAGCAAAGGGTCCTAAATCCACAAGTCCTTTAAGGTCAATGTGCGTCAGAGTCTGGTCTAAATCAAATGTCTCAGTGGCAATATTCTCAGACTCAACAAATTCAAGCTTGCAGTTTCCAAAAAGGATGTCAGTTAGAATGGGTTCAAAAGAAAAAGATTCGTATTTAGCACACAAATCCACATCCAAACCCACATTTGCGTCAAAACAAAATGAGTCATATTCAACAAGGAATGACTCAGAAGGTATTAGAGGTTTAAAAGAGAATGATTCATATTCAACACAAAAACTCTCATCAAGACTTGCAGTAATATCAAACCCACATGAAAAATATTCATATTCCACAGACAGAATATCATCATCAAAGTCCAAAATGGTGGGTTCAATGTCCTTTTCATGTGACTCCTGTGGAATAGCATTTGAGTCATCTAAATCATGAAGCTCACCTACAGATGGGATGCTCATATCTAACTCACCAGTATGCTCAGACTCCTGACCCTCCTCAGACTCAGAAGATTCATCAAAAATGGTGTGTGGGTCGGCATAAACAAGGACGTTTTCAGTGACATTCTTTTATGATTAGTGTGTGCTGCAAGGTCAGGAGATAAAGACATAGGGAGGGCATCCTCTTGTTCTAAACTAGGCAAATGCTGGGCATCATTCAAGCTAGGCCCAGGAAGACAAGAGGGCTCAAAATTATCAAAAAGACTAACTCTTGATTTAGGAGATCCTAAACAAGAGTCAGACTCATTACAATTCCCCCTACTTTGATTAAAACATTGAGAATGTTCAGTAATTCTCGCTTTCATGGTCTCTACCATTTTAGTAGTCAATTCATTAATTCTTTTCTCAACACTAGCACATTGAACATCAAAATAGTCACGATATGGACAAGAACAAGCATCATGAGCATAAAATTCACAATAATCGTACCAAACAGGAGGCACAAAAGTATAAGAGGAGTCATACGAATCTATAAAATGACATCGGGAGTAAGGATTAGCATAAAAAGCAGACTCAGCATGAGTTGAGTACTTTAAGTTCATTGTAGCTTATTCAAACTCATAAGTATCCCAAGCTAGCCTTTCAAAGAAATCCCAAACCTCATCTTGAGATCTAGACAACAATTCTAGCAAACCCCATGAGCACATGGACTCAACAATGCCCCTAAATTCAGCATTTAGACCCAAAACAATGACCTCACAAATTTCCCATTTCTCAAAGTTTGATTCAATTGAGCACGGTAATCGTCAACTAAGTACGGTAATCATTAATTCTAGACAAATAATGCCAGAAAGATTCATGCTTATATTGTCGGAATTTAAACACTGGCATTCTTGAAGTCTTTTTTTTTTGGTAATAGAAATTTTCACTTTTTAGGATTTTCACTTTTTTTTAAGGATTCTTTTTTTGATTGAAAGAAAAATGTCTCTAGGGCACTAATTACAAACTAATAACTAAAACAAAAACAAGAGACTAAAATAATCAAGTTAAGCACACAAAATAAACTAACAAAAATAAAACTATGAGACCAAAAGAAAAGAAAGACCAAAGAGACAAATCACAAAGCATGAGCATCTTTCTTTTTTTTATTATTATATTTTTTTTAAAACAAAAAACAAAACAAATGATTAAATTACACAAACAAAATATGATCAAATCGAAAACTATAAACACAGCCACCAACAAACTAAAAGAAAAATAGAAAATAAATAACACCTAAACAACCCAATTCTAAAATAAAATTAAAACAGAAAATACAACTCCTAAAATCAGAATTAAATATACAGCAAAGTCCAAACAATCACAAAGGACATAAATATAATTTTTCTCGATTTTTTTTCTATCCCCGAACAGTGTAGAAAAATGAAACTAGAATATTAATTCTAAAATTCACAAAATAATGTAAATAGCTCCAAAAATTCCAGAAAAATTAACACACACTCTAAAAATGATGTTGAATCTAGAAACAATATTAGCACAACAAAAATCACACCAGAACAGGTCCAGAAAATTCAAACAGAATGTAAAAATTGGTAAAAAATTTGCACTGTAAATATTTCCAGATCAGTTCAACCTTGAACTTTTTCACTGCACATAAACCAAAATGATTAGTACTGTTTTTTTTTTCAGCAATAAATAGCATCTAAAATTAAAATTAAAATTAAACTAATTCTGACAAAAACAAAAATCAAAATCAAAATATAAACTAAATTCAAAAATAAAACTAAACTAAACTATTAGAAAAAAATTACGACTCAACTAAAACTAAAAAAAAAATGACTCTAACGACTCTAATAATTAAATTATGACTCGATGTAACCAGATTTCACAATGCCATCCCTGGCAACGGCGCCAAAAACTTATTGTGATTTTTCACAAGTATACGGTTATCATCGTAATACTAATGGGTATCGTCCTTAGGGATGGATGTGAAATTGAGCTAAGTCATATACGCTAACCCAAGATCAAAATTACTACAAATTAAGTTGAGCTAATTACCAAATATTTAAGTTAAATATGAAACTAAACTATTTAAATGAAGTAATTAAATTGAGAACCGATCATTTATCAAACAGAAAGCACTACCGAGGAAAGCAACACCAAACTGAAAATAAAGTGAGCTAGCAACAGTTAGCTATAATTGTCTTCTTATTTTGAATTCCACCTGCAGTAATGGCTACGAAGCAGAAACAAAAAAAACAGAGGATGCTACAATCACTTAAACAAAAGAAACCTAGAGTGATTCAACTCCAAATCCTTAAAATCTCCCTCTTAAATTGAACAAGAACATGAGTGCATTATAAATTTTTGGAATTCTGACGACCAAATCATAAATCCAAAAAGAACAAAAACGAAATCCCTTATCTACTCTATGCTACTCTTCTTTTTTCCTGCTGCTACCTGAACGTCTCCATTAAAGCCCCTTGAAGAACCTGTTCGTTGCCCCCACACAATTCCCCCTTCAATGCCTGATAAATCGCCCATTAATGGCAATCATGAGAGCCCCCAAATGAATAATGGACGC
>JACYFF010031954.1:76035428-76060706 GCA_017589665.1 Selenicereus undatus | reverse complement strand
AGGATATTTCTTTAATCCCCAATACATGTATCGACAAAGTCAAGATTGGGAAGACAGAGAGGTGAGAACTGGAGTCCAAAATGTGATAATGAGGTTGGAACCAGATGTTGATAAGCAAATCAAAGCAAGGTGACAGTTTACGTAATACAACATATGTCTAATTATTCATTTATTAATTTATCTTCTACATTATATTTCATGAATTTTAACATTGGCATAAATATGCAGGCATTTCTTTACAAAGATAGGATGGACTCCTTTGAACCATCTATAGCTCAAAGGGCAATTACATCATTAATGTCAGGTGACCACAATTTATTCATATGCACACAGATATATAATTACATATGTTAAATTTTAAAGTTTGAATTTTCATTATCTAAGATTCTAAGGAAATGTATTTCATGTAGCTGAATGGTGGATACTTCATTGTGGATGTGCACCTGAACTTCAACGCATTGCAGTTAGAGTGTTAAGTCTAACGACCTTTGCCTCTAATTGTCAAAGAAATTGGATCATGTTTAGTCAAGTGCACACAAAGGCAAGAAACAGATTGACTTGTAAGAAGCTCGATCTCATTGTTTTTCTTTGTTACAATCAAAAATTGAAATTGAGATGTGCAAGACAAAGGACTGATGAAGAACTTATTGAGTCTTCCAATCCTATCAACCTGGATTACATATTTGACGATGATGATCCATTAAACCTTTGGCTGCCCGAAAAGGAGCAACCAGTTTTTGAAGGAGATGACTTGAACTGGTTGAATCCTGATGAAAATAAGGTCAATGCCACCATCGATATTGAGGATGATGATGATCCCCAACCTAATACGATCGCTCCAATTCACTATAGTGTTGACCAACAACCACAAGATATGCAAAGCAGTGATTATGAGTCGGAGGGACACTTGTCGCCTTCGAGTAGTCATGGTGGAAATGGAGGAAATGAGATAGGTGCTTCCTATTCCTCTAGACCATCAACAGATTACTTTACTGATTGTGGTCGTGGTGTCACTCTTGAAGATGATAGAAGAAGTCGACATTCTTTGGATGAGCAACCACGAGAACTAACACAACTTATCGACACGTAATAAAAGGTAAGGAACCCATTTAACCACATGATTATCCAACTAACGCCATGTGTGGATATGCAAGTTCCCAAGAAGTGCCATCAAGTTATAGGGCCCGGTCTGTTTGCTCCTTCAGGTGGCTATGACACACATGGCGGTGTCTTAAACAATTATGGATATAATTAAACAAACATTAATTGCCCTCCACCGCCTCATCCTTCACATGAGCAACAATTTGTTGGGTCTGATTCAAGTAGACGACATCGAGATAACCCTTCAAGCATCAACCAGGGGACTATTAATTACAGGGATCATCATTATCATTAGCCCACCTTTTATAGCGGTAATTCAACTTCAAGTGAGCAATCTTGGATGGATTTAACAACATCATCAATTTTCTACCCACAACAAGAGTCATATGGTTTTGAACAGAATATGATGACACCTATCAAGACCCTCCCCATCATTTGGTGATAAATTTTTATGTATTATGGATTTTAGATATGAGTTTGTACCCAATGTACAATAAGATATCTAGTGTGTTTTATCTTTTGTGAACTCCGTAGTTATGGATTATTTAAACTATTTTTATCTTCTACCATTTGTAGTTTTATACTATTGTAGGACGTTATAAATCTTAACTTGTTTTGTTTAACTATTGTGAAAATTATGTCATTACGTAAACATAAAATTTTTAAAAAAGTAATATTTTAGACCAAACTTAACATAGTTTATCTTCCACCTAGCATATTTTTGACAGGAATAAAAATGAAAAACGTCTTCTAAAAGTTTAAAATCTAAGACTATTTATTTTTTTCCCTGAACAAGGTTAGCACTTGACCTGTTGTCCCCACTCTGAAACTCCATGAGTCCAAACATTTTGTTTCAAACAATTAAAACAAACAATCGTCGATTCCTAAAAAACATAAAATTAATCAAACACTCAGCGACATGATAATCAAACTTTAAACTTTGAATTAATCGCCAGGCACTAGTGGGTAATGGTTATGAACGGCCTTCGTCTACAAATGTTAACAAAAATTATGTTAATCATACAACTACTTACATAATTGTAGCACAAAGCTTAAAAAATACAAATTCAACCGAAAAAACAACCACGTGAACCATTTCACGTCGCGAAGACCGCGATCCATTCCGTGATAAGCATATCATACCGTTTCCATGACACCGTGACCGAAACCGCAACCGCGACCGAATCCGCATTTTGAATCACTAGCCACAACAGCAAATTATTAGCAGCTTTGGTTGTTGCAAAATTTTGTCAATAAGTGGTTGGATCCCAGCTAACAGGCAGACATGAGAGCTATAATTTTTATTCTACCTGCTAAGGCTATTGGTGCACACTAAAATAAGCTATATGCTTAGGCTCATTACCAAATAGTAATTTTATATGGCTTGTGAGTCGAAACGGTACATACTATCCAGTACCAGGTTGTATCATATGTAAACTATATACACAGCTTTAGGTCATGCACTTACACTGCGTATGGGCCAAACTAACATTCAATTGGGTCTTGTCATGTCATCATCCTTGATATTAATGACTATTGACAAAATAGGTTAGAGCTTGACAGAGTTGACTATGATATTTCAAGTTAGGTCATTATCCCGTTAAACAAAATTTTGGTAAGTCAACACTAGGTCGGGTATATTTCAAGTTCACGTCGATGTCAAATTATATTAGCCAAGCTATAATCTTGTCAACTAATAAAGTTAAGTTAAGTTTGTCAAGCCCAATGATGGTATACGTCTCAAAAGCTCAACAGAAAGAGACTGCACAACATTTTAGAGTTATTGGAGATAATGGCCAACATATTTTAGTTGCCATTAACATATTCTGCAACACTCAAAAAAGTTGACCGGCAGATCGAGCACGCATGTGGGTATAAGCATCAAATATGCAGCGCAAATAAAGAATCAACAATTGATCAAAGTGAGGCTCAAGCCATCACCAGGCCTTACTTGCCAACGTACCTCCACAACTCCAACAATGGACATTAGGGAAATAACCACAACACATAAATAAATATATATACATACTCTGAATGCATTCCACCAAAAGGTTTTGATGTGATCCAGTACCTACCTCCAACATGTGTAAGGAGTCCTATAATAACTTTTGCTACGTAGAGTGACTTGACAAGATACTTTGTTATGGTCAAACCGAATAGAAAAACAAACTTAAATATGGCAAGGCTCAACTCAATGTAAAAAGCAAATAAGAAGATAAAACTGCAAATAAAGAAAGTACTATCTATATGTTCCTTTGACACTTAGCATAAACCCTCAGGGTAAAGAACCTCTAGGGCACCTGGATTGCCCATTGCATCAGATAAACCATTAGAAATGTTTCTATCATCATGGGATATCATTGGGTGATCAAGCAGTTGTGAAGGTGGTTGCGTCTCATCTGAATCAACAAGCGTACCTTCAGTGAACGTTCTTCTCCGTCTATCTCGACCACATTGAACCAGATTGAACTTGTGAATTAGATGCCATTTGTGAAACTATTAGCAAACAATTAGGCACATTATATTACTTAAATTAATAAATATTGAAAATAGGACAAGAGTTAAAACCTCGAAAATGAACACTAAATATTAAAGTAACCATAAATACAAATCTAAGAGGTTATGTTTCTAAGTTGAAAATTTGCACATAGGTGCACCAAAACACATTAAATAATCAAAGCAGAAAATATTAATTATTCATAATCTATTTATAATAGAAAGGTCTCCATAACAAGCAATTTTGCATTATTAAGTCTTCCCCATTGTTGTTCTCATCCTCATCCTCTTCATCATATTGATCCTGTTCTTCATGGCCCTCTTCATCTTCATCCTCCTCTTCACTTTCATCTTCATCATGGCTAGAATCAACTTCTTCAAGATGAACTTCCATAAGTTCATTGTACTCGATCAATGTTTCTTCATCCTCCAAGTCTACTGTGGATAAAGTGGGTGGATTGTCATTCAAATCCTCCTGAAATGCCATATCATCCACTAGCGCATCAACAGTTGACTTGGCCTTGACTTTAAACATGGCCCACCATGCATTTTTATCACTTTTGACACTCGGGTATGGTGTGGAGTATACTTGCTGAACTTGAATAGTCAATACAAGGGAATCATACTTGGGTACTTCCTCGTATGATTGATCTCAACAAGCTTGTACTATTTACGTATGTTTGTACCTTTGCATGAGTCAAACCAATCACATTTAAATAAGGTGGTTTTATAACAACCATTTGCACCAACATACTTGAGTTGGAGGGCCTCCTGTAAAAAGTCATAGTACTCCACTCCATCTACACTTCTAACACACACCCCATAATTCATACTTGACTTATCCTTTCCATAGGCATACGTGTGAAAATTAAAGTTGTTAATATAGTAATTGTTCCACACACACACATCTTTCCTAGGACCCATTGCAAGGGCCCTAACGACATCATTGGTAATGTTCGAGTTCAAGACCTATACATATGAAACGTGTCACATATTATATTGATAATGTTATTATTACATAACATTAAATAATATGATTACTGCATATTACTCACATATCGTTTTAACCAATCAGGAAATTGTTCCTCAAACTTACTCCAAGCATCTTGAAGGCGAACATTAGGATTGAATTTCAATATGTCTTGCTCAAAATGCCTAATAATTACAAAAAATGTCAAATGATCTCTAAAGTCACTTACTAATGATTACTTACAAACAAAATTAAACACATATTTTGAAAATTTCATACCATTCATATTGTCTCAATAATTCACAATTGGAAAGGACATATTGATGAGCAAGGCGATAATCTTGATCATCTAGATATTTAGAATTCCCTTTGGAGGTTGCATATCTAACATTTCTAGAAAAGATCACCAACTTCAACATTTTGCCCTGCATCTCTAGCTTTTATGTCTACATTCTTACCAAAATAATGGGTAAGGAAATTTGAAAACTCCTCTGTCAGATATGCTTTACAAATAGCGGCTTCAACTCGAGCTTTACTTCCAACCTTACGTTTCAAGTGATGGAGAAACCTATGTTATTGTCAACAAAAGGTTAGCATTCACATACAAACAATGAAAGGAACCCCCTGTAATTTAGAATAGATCTTCACCTTTCAAATGGGTACATCCACGTGTATTGAACTAGTCCGCCAACACTAGCCTCATAAGGCACGTAGACAGGAAGATGTTCCATGACATCAAAGAAAGCAGAAGGGAAATATTTCTCTAATTTATAAATAATTTTAGAGATATTTTTCTCCAAACAAACCATCATCAAGTTGAATCCGTGAAGAGCAAAGATCCCGAAAAAATTGACTAATCTCTGTAATTGCTTTTCATACATTTGTAGGAAGTGACTCCCTCAAGGCGACTGGCAACAACCTCTCCATGATAATGTGATAATCGTGGCTTTCCAAGCCATGAAGCTTATCACCTTGGACATCTACGCACCTACTCAAATTCAAAGCATAACCATTTGGGAACTTCAAATCTTTTATCAACTCACATAAAGCCTTCTTTTACTCTTTATTAAGTGCAAATGGAGTGCTTGGCATTGTCCATTTTTCTCCACCAGCCACCCCAATAGGTTGTACATGTAACGTTTGACATTTACAATGCTTAACTTAATCTCTGCTAACATTAACATCATCTTTTGTTTTGCCCATAATGTCCATTATTATGTGGATGATTTGCTCACACACATTCTTCTCTATATACATGACATCCAAATTATGATGAATCAATAACTTCCTCTAGTATGGAAGTTCCAAAAAGTGCTTTGTTTGGTCCAATTGTGAGACGCTTCATACAACAGAATTTTTCCACTATGATCAGCAGTTTTAGGCAACTTAGAGATGCGATCCCACACCTCCTCTCTATTTAACAAAGGAGGGGGGTTGGATTCTTCTACCCTATTCTTGTAGAAGGCAACTTTATTCTTTCTAAAAAATGGTCATGAGGTAGAAATTGACAACGACAATCAAACCATGAATGCTTCTTTCCATACTTTAACCTAAACGACTTCGTGTGCTCCATACAATATAGGCTTGCCAACCTTTCAGCTGTCATCCATCCAAATAGCATAACCGTGAACAGGGAAATCACTTATCGTCCAAAGTATGGCTTCTTAGATACATCATATGTTCGAACTCTAATGGTCCACAACTGCTTCAACTCCTCAATAAGAGGTTACATGTAAATATCAAAGTTTCCTTTAGGAGCTTTGGGTCCCGAAATAAGCAAACTCAAGAACATATATGGCTTTTTCATGCAAAGCTAAGGTGGTAGGCTATATAGAGTAAGAATAACTGGCCAACAAGAGTAAGTCTGCCCAAATTGACCAAATGGAGAGAAGTCATCTGTGCATAATCCAAGTCGGACATTACAAGGCTCAGCTACAAAATCAGGATCAACCTCAACAAGATGTTTCCATGCCTCTCTGTTAGATGGATGTGCAAGGAAACCAATAACAGATTCTCTGTATGCCATCTCATTTGCTCAATATTTTTTGTTGCATAAAGCCTTTGCATCCTTGTGTGATGGGAAAATATATCATTTGCTTCTTTGCAATAGGCTTACCCTTAATGTCTTCTTAATATAACTATCTGCATGACATACTTCACATTTATCCAAATGGGTAGCCTCCTTCCAAAACAACGTACACCCTTTACGACAAACATCTATTCTTTCATATGGCATTTCAAGAACAGCAAGCAACGTTTTCGTGCCATAGAAGGTCTCAACCATCTTGTTATTATGAGGACATATATCCTTAATTAATAAGGCAAAACAATCAATAGCTCTATTGGGGATGTTGTATTCACACTTAAGATTTGTTATTCTTGCAGCTACTGAAAGCAAATATAACTGATAACCATCATACAATAGCTTCTCAGTGGCTTCTATCATTTCAAAGAAAGCCTTCATTTTAGGATTTGGATCTTCTTCAGCATTACTCGATCCTTCTCCCCAATTAGAAGTCAGGGGTCCTAAAGCATCCATAACCATATCCCTCATTGTGGTACCTTCAACACCATTAGATGTAGACATGGGATTTTCAACTCCTAAATTAGTATGTAGTTCACCATGGTAAGTCCACTTATAATAATTAGGACGAAACCCATTCTTGTAGATATGTAACTTGACGGTATCTTCATCTAAATAAGGCACATTCCAGCATTTATTGCAAGGGCATTTAAGCTTTTTATATTTCTTAAAATGCTCTTCCTTACTAGCAAATTTAATAAATTCATCCACTTGTCCCTCGAAATCCTCACTTAAATAATCCCCATCAAGCCTCTTATACATCCAATCTCGATCAATCCCCATTACTGCATTTGAGAAAGAAAAACATTCACTACGCTGTTAATAATATGTAAGTAGTTTAGGAAAATTTTCTATTCTATGTGATTTGAGCATGTAATTCAATTATTAAACAATAACTGTAGATAACTAACATCAACACATACAAAATGTTATGACATGGTATGATCTTATATATCCCCTTCTATAAAGGTAGGTGATCCTGAACCCATTCATGATTCATATGAAATTTGATTATTTGGCTAAACCATTGCATATATGGGGCAAAATTTTGACAGCATTTCCCTACAGTTCTCCAAACTACGAATTTTGAAGATGAGTCAAACATATGATCATCATCTCTAAAATCACATCAGAAGAACATAAGGAAATACTAACCAATATTTGCCCAATGTATGCAATGACTTTGTTGCCAAACAATCAAAAATCATAAGACTCTTGAACTATCCAAATCGGACAATTCAAAGATTTATACATGTTATAACTTTTCATTAACAATTTCCTTAAAGATATTACGCGTAGCGTCTTCTCAATACCTTTGTCATTAAAGGCCCTATCTATAATATTAATAAATAAATTGTTTCCAAGATGTCTCATGTATAAATCTTTGAACGGCTATTCTAAGTTTAATGAAAGAATTATATTCATAGGAATATTCTATACATATAATTCATGTGTATGCATGATTCATACACCAACAGATCACAACATAAATAAACAAATAGTACTAACCAAATTAAATAGAAACCCAAATACATAAGCTTCGCATCAAAAAAGATAACTTATAATTCATCCAAGCAAGTACACTACCACCAACACAAATTCAAAATTAATCCATTATCATGGCATAGCTGCGTACAAATTCACTTACCAGTAGCTACACAATTGAGTATTGAACTAGATCTGGGGTGCTGCCCACCTTAGTTTTTATCTTGTTTGCGTCTTCCTTTTTGCTATTTCAATAACAAGAAACCAAGCCAAGAAATTCAAGGCATATCAACCATACAGAAATTAACAAAAAAAGTTTAAAACTTGAACATGCCCAACAATCTATCAATCACAAGACAAAGTAGACTGTCAATTGAGAACATGAACCCTATGCAAATTCAGAATGCATACAATTACATGAACTCTGCAAATGAACAGTATTTTCCAAATTATACTCTCTTGTAATTTTGTCAAAAAGTATAGATGTATAATGTTTTTTTGTCCAAAAACATAGGTGTAACAATTATTGTGAATCTTGTAGTCACACGACCACATGAAAATAAGATGACATTAGCTTGTCAATATTCACTCAGCACTCAACTATTGTGTCTTGAAGTGCTTGTATATCTATTGAATTGAGTGTAAATGCATGCATAACTTCATAATTGGTCAACGTGTAATCCTATTTTGGTAATGCATCACAAAGAGTAGGGGTGTGCAAAGTCAGTTAACCGAAAATCAGTTAACCAGTTTTTCCGTTCGAAAAAATTCCGAACCATAACCGAACCGAAAATTTCGGTTAACCATTTTTCGATTAACCCAAATTTCGGTTCGTCCAAAACCCGAACTGTAACCGACCGGAAATTTCGTTTAACCGGTTTTTTCGGTTCGTTTCGGTTCAGTTATCGGTTAACTGTTTACAAATAATAAAAAACTTATACTTTCTTACCTAAATTTGTCATTCTTTTATGTTTAAATTCTTTTTTATAAAAATTAAACTTTGGTTACCATTTATAAATAATAAAAATGTGCACTTTCTTACCAAAATTTTTTATTTTTTATGTATAATTTTTTTAAAAAATAAAATTAGTTTTAGTTCGATTAACCATCGGTTAACCAAATTTTTAAATAATCTGAACCGTAACCAAATCAAAAACCGAAAAAAAAAATTTGGTTCAGTTAACCGAACCGACTTTTTTGAAAAATTTGTTCGATTAACCAGTTTTTCGGTTCGATTTCGGTTTTAGATTTTTTTGCATACCCCTAACAAAGAGCCAATGTTACCCCCTCCTCCATAGTTACTTCGGTGCTCGACAATAGCAAAAACCATGTTGTTTTGCCTATCAATCATTATAATCAGATTCGTTTTGTAAGGGAAACTCATCAAGCCTCACAAGGGTTTGTTCATGTCAGTCCCCATTCAGCCATTGAATTCTCCTACCTGAGGTTCCTAACCAATTTCAATGCCCAACTTGGTAAGATTTGCTGAGATTCAGTCATGATCATGTCACTACTAATTAACCATTTGAGGAAAACAATTAGTATGTGCCCCCCACAAGCCCTATAAATTTGAAGATTTTAGTATAGAATTTAGAAGCGAATTCAAGGATACATGGCAAATACACTGCTAACTCCATTTGCTTAGTGCCTAATGCCACTAGTTGTCAATGATTGCTCCATCTCTAGGCTCCCAAGCCTCATCAATGCCTTTTTCACTTTCATTAAACTCATGGGTCGAGCCATTTCTCAGCTATTTCCTAAGACTGGAGTCCTTACAAATCATAATGCATAAAACTCCTCTGTTTTAGATGAGCATAAGAATCAGTGGCTGCAGTGTTGGTTAACCTGTCACTGTATGCTACAAGTGAAAGTAAGATTATATGGTGCATGCTAATTTTAGACACCAAGAGTGTCTTATGCTAACACCACGATGACATAGATGAGGACCTGATTATCTGTTTCCTTCATGCGAGGTGCTTTATTTTATTTACTTTTTCAATTATCCTTGAATCCATTTAACACATTTCACCGATGCATCCAAAACATTTATGCTTTTTGATATTTATATCTCTGTTTTCAAGATTAGGGCCATATTCTGTCCATTTATGCTTTTTGAATCCATTTATATCTCTGTTTATGCCTCTAGTAATGTGGTCTAACACCTAGTAAATATTATTTTGACACGACCAAGAAATTCTATGCTTATGGTTTTAAAGAACCTCCTGCCAATCAACAGGAGGGAATGGTCACCAATTATCTGACACCAATCATCTCTAACAACCAACAGACAACAATTGGTTTAAAATGTATACTAATAAACTTATCTTTGTAATTTTTGACAACAAACATCAGGGATGAATCAACAGTTCATAGTGAATATAATTACACAATCTCAACAGATGAAGAGCATTTTCCAATTCAACCCAACCCAAGGCAAGTGTGAACATTAACATGTATTACCCAGAGTGAAAACCTATAATCGATTTAAAAATAGCAAAACACGAATTCAAGGCAAACAAAAGAGAAGACTGAAGCACAAGCCCCAAGCATTATCCAAAACTTGAAAATGCAAAACCCTAATCCTGAATCGGGCAAAAATAGGAACAAAAACTTACAATTTTCACCAAAAATGCAAAAATTAAGCGTATCTGATGGAGATGGAGCAAATGCATTATAGTTTTGTTGGAGATGGAGCAAATTCGTTCTGGTTTTGGCGGAGATGGAGCAATCACGTTCCGTTTTTGCTAGAAATGGGGTAAATTTTGGCAAAGGAAGGGACAGGGCTTTACCACTCAACTTTTCCTGTGTCCTCGTTCTGCTTTGGGAAACTTATAAAAATGGTGGGGACCTAATTTTTGGGAGTATTTGGGGGTATTTTTTTAACCCATTTAAAATTAAAAATAAATGAAAAATAAATTATAAACTAAGACTGAATTTTTAATTAGTTTCCTTCTAGAAATCGGGTTCTATGTCAGCTTCCAAATTTTGACACCGATGATTTCATCAGTCTCAAAATTTGAAATGCAAGAAATCGTTTCTTATTGTGGTTTCCAAATGCATTTTTTGAAACTAACTTATATTTGGTTTCAAATTTCAGTTTTTAAATGCGTGTTTTTTTGTAATGATTGTACTTGGATCCTTGATCAACATTTAGGGTTTAGGGTTTAGTATTCAACTTTTTTGCTTTAGAGTTTGGGGTTAGGGATCCAGGGCCTGGTTTAAGTTTTATGGTTTAGGTTGTAATCCTAATGTTCGAGCAATACATTCAATATTTGAATGCATTTTGGAGGCAATTGGCCATATCTGTTATGCTTCTTCTATATAGTTTTCTTAACATGGTGTTTATGACAATCAATTTTCATGTTCTTAAAACTCTACTTGAAGAAACCCAAGTAATTCAATATATATTTATGGGTCATCACCCCTCGAAAATTCAAAGTATATATATATGTGTGTGTGTGCGCGCATGAAAAAAAAAATGAAAATAGGAAAAATTGGGCAAAGAGCCCCCTTGAGGCCATGACGCTTATTACTACCCAAACAAATTGACTACAAACCCCTAAGACTTAAGGTCAAACCCTAAAATATTTCTTATTATATGTTAGACATATGTACTAAGCATTAAGTCCTAAATCCAAAATACAAACCGTTACACTTGGGCCCTTGATGAAAATTCACTAGTTTAGGATTTAAGGTTTGGAATTCAACTTTTGTAAGCAGAGTTTGGGGTTTAGCATTTAAAGTTTAGGGATCTAGGCCAAGTTTGGGCTTTAGGCTTTAATCATACTACTTAGTCTGTAGACTTCACCCTAAAGTTAAGCATCAATGTTTAGAGTTCAGTGTCCAACTTTCATCATTTAGGATTAAAGGTTTGGTGCTTAGACTTTAGGCTTTAGATCTTAAGACTATAAATTCACCACATGGGAAAATGTATTGTCAACTAGAAAAATGTATATAGATTATCTAGATTAACCTAAGAAGATTTTGACGTATGCAGTAACAAATTATTTAAGGGTTTGGAACTCAATATAAGACAATTTGCTTAATAGTTTTCACATGTAATTATTTGAAAATCATATCAAATATCTTAATTAAGTGATTTATAAATTATTTTTTCCCCTTTTTCTAGAGGGTTTCCTTCACGTAAACCAAAATATGAGAAAAAATGGCTTAGGGTACGATGGTCAATCTTTAGGGGGTTTCATGTTTCGACTTTATGGTTTATTATTTATAATAATGATGATTTAGTGATAAGGATTTAGTGTTTAGGATTTATGTTTTAGGATTTGTATTATTATTTTCATTATGGTATGTACAGTAATTTATCGTATACCTAAAAATCTACATAATTCAACCTGTCTAATTCCATATACATTTTTAGGCTAACATATTTGATTGCTATATATATAGTAAAAAACACTTAATTACTAATCAAATAAATTCAACAGCTTTTTTTGAAAATTGTCAATATTTAATTACGCATTAATTATATGTTTTATACCAAAGTATTCATTTGCTAACCTGATAGCTAAGGAAGTTATACCAAGAATGCTATTCATGAAAGATCAAGTTAACACATTATGATTTTTTTTATTGTAAAGTTCACTAATCTAGATTTAAAGGTTGTTTGAAGTCAATTATTTGTGATGTACAATGCCATGAAAATTGTCAAATTTATTGGCTTTTGTTGTACATTACCATGAACCTTAAAACCCAAATTCTAAACCACAAAAGCTAAACCCTAAACTCTAGAGCACCCAAGTTGAACCGTAAACCCTAAACCTTAGTACTTAAATCTAAGGATTAAACTATAAGACTTGAATGTTAAACCTTAAATTTTTGGCTTCTCTACATTATGTTCGTCTGTAATATAACATTCCTACTATCAAAATATAAAGATGCTTAATATGGTCATAACAAGTTGCTTTAATGTGATCACCTAAAATATTGTTTTCCATATTAAATCAATTTGGAAGTATTGAAATATAGTAACCTTTTTTTTCTTGACCAACAGGAAGTATAATACCTTAATGGAAGGTGTAAAGATAAATATTAGACAAGTTATTTCAAATAATCATTGACCAACTTGTCAATATATTATTTTTAGCTAAACCAAATCATAAAATAGCTTAATTCAATATAAGCAATTACTTAGTTGAACAAATCCAATATCAAATCCTAGAAAGTTTGTATACTAATTATCAGTTTCACTTTACTAGCCATTATAATTACCTTTGTACCTGCCAAAATTAACTAGCTCTTTTTTCAGCACTTTTTGCCTTTTTTCATTAAACCATAATTTTCAAACTGAAATTGATTATATATCAAAGACGAAAACATGCTTAGAAGTATATATGATGTAATTAATTAATGTTTCGTTCAATAAAATGGCATACAAAATGATAATCATATTAATCAGAAAAATAAAAAAAATGATTAAGGGGCAAAAAAAGAAGATGAGAAATTTTTTGTTTCTCAAATGGCCATCAAAGACTACTTTTCCCTGTGATCTTTTCACAAAGCAAGGCCAGACAAGGTTTTTTTGGCTTCATTTACAGTTAGGGTTGTGATTTGCTTGCTTCAATGGCAACAATTTAGCAAATGCGGGTGGCATGAGAAGAAGGAGAAAGGGAGTTGCATGAGGGGAATTGGACAATGGTTATCATCAAACAAGGTCAGCTATGACAGATGGTGGTGGATGAGAGGAGACACTGTGGAGGCTGAGAGTTGAAAGAGTTGCTGATGCTGCCATTATTGATGAAGAGAGTGAATTTCAAGTAGAAGGAGCAACGAAGGCAGATATGAAGGGCAGGGAGTTGAGGGGCCAGAGGAAGAGAGACAATGAAATTGGGGGGTTACAAGAGTCAAAAAGCAAGAGGGACAAATTTGGGAAACTTATGTTCCAGCGTGGTTTGAGGGTCCCACAAAAACAACACCAGACTGCAATCGAAACGCCAAAAATGAAAGATAATTTTAGTTCAACGCTAATAAGTAAATTTTCCTTTTTGGGGCCCGTCCAACGGACGAGTGGATCTTTCATAATTAAGGCCCTGTTCTTTTCAGGAGTATATTGAAGTTGTGCAATGAAAAAGAGTAGAAAGAAATGGAAATAAGTAGGTGAGAGTGGGCACAAGTAGTTAGTTGAATGTGGGAGTGGCAAGAAGTGGGAATGAGTGGAATAGAGTAGAATGGAGTAGGAGCATTGATATTAGTTATGTTTTTTTTTTTAAGTAATCGTCATTTGCTATTCATGACAGAAATTGTAGATGCATTATTTCTTCCTGTATATTGAAGAAAATTTGGAGACGTTTTTCATTGTTAACAAAAAACTCATTATTCGTGAAACAAATTGTAGATTTATTAATTTTTCTGTATATTGGAGGATTCTTTTTAATTTTCTGCATTGGTAATGAAATATTTGTTATTCATTATAGAAATTACAAAATGTATTGCTGATTTGTGTATGTTGAAGAATTTTTTTTTTTTGGCATTATTATCTAAATATTCGAGATTTGTGACACAAATTGCAGATGTAATAATTTTTCCTCTATAATGAAGAACTGCAATTTATTTATTACATTGTTCACCAAAAATTCATCATTCGTGAGACAAATTGCATATGTGATTTTTTTGCGGTATACTGAAGAAATTTTTTTTTCTTTTCCATTGTTAACTACAAAATTGTTATCTGTGACATAAATTACATATGTATTAATTTTTTTCTGTATATTGAAGAATTTGTTATAATGTTTGGTGTGGTTGATCAAAATTCGCTACTTGTGCTACAAATTGCAGATGTAATTTTGTTTTTGTATGTTGACGTAATATGGTTTATTTTTGTAGAGTTTAGCGAAAAATTAGTTATTTATGACACAAATTACAGATGTATTATTATTTTATTTATATTGAAAGATTATTTTAAAATTTTGGCACTGTTAATCAAATTGTCAGTTCTGGGACACAAATTGCAAATGTTAATTTTTGTTCCCATTGTTAATTACATGAAAATTGCTCACGAAATAAGGTATGAAATTTAAAAATGACAAACAACCAAATCCTTATCCAAATGCACTTGACATCATATCCAAATGCAATTAGTGCTCTTTCACAGCCATGCACGCCGCCGTACGGCGCTCGTCAGGGAATCATTGTCACAGACTACCATCATCACCATGTAGCAGTCTCCGACAAGATGCATGTCTTCTCTCTCAAAAGTTGTGACCCTACTCGCCAGCAAAGAGTGGTGGCCCGCAAACACTATGAGTCACAGACCCAGTCATCACTGTTCAATCGGTGACCCCCTTCTGCCACCAAAAACACCCGCAATTGACAGTAAGGTCAGATATGAACTCCATGCCGGTGTTTTCTTTTCCTATGTGACAATTGTGCCTCCCCCCTAACTAATTCACGGTGAGGATTGAACTTGGATGGAGGATTTGAAGATCTAAATCTTATGCTCAATGTCATTTCTTTGTTGTACAAGCTACCATGTATTGTGCGGGTTTTTTGCTCAATTTGTTCAATGTGTCTTGAAAATGTTATGGGTTTGTGTTAACTTGGAGGTTCAAGTATATGAATTTGTGTTGAATTTCTAGAATTTGAGCTTCAATTTTCGTGGACATAGATTACGAATGTGCATGTGATTTTTTTATTGGGAGCCTAAAGTTTAGATGCGAAGGGACATATTTGCAAGGGAGAACACTGGATTAATTTGTGTTGAATTTGAAATTAGAATATATACGATTGGCATTGGTTTTGATGTATATGCGATTGTCATATTGGAATATTCAATGCATGTGATTGAAATTGAAATTATATGACTGTCATATCGTAAGATAATATGTTATTCAAAGTATTTGTGACCCTGCAACATACTTATAATTCTTTGTATGTGTTGTTCTGCAATACCTTAATTCATTACTTATATGGTGTTGTGAGTTAAAATTATTAGTAGCTAGCGATCTTTATTGGTTCGTGCTTTTAAGTTTAACTTTGTGTATCATGGATTGTTGATAGTAATAGAAACGTATATATTATGACCCCTTCTGTAAGGAAATCGCGTAATTGGACAAATTAGGAGGATGAATTGGGTGAGGTTCCTTCAGGTAAATTATGTAATCATATTAAAGTTTAGAAAATAAAAAATGACATAATATCATTGTTTTCGTAATATATGTGACAAATTGTTTGCATTGGTGTGTAAAAGTTTGGTGGGAAATTTAAACATTTTCGTGAGAGACCTAGAGCTACTGCAAATTTAGATAAGATGAAAGCGGTGTTCCTTAGTAGGCATGTAACGAGTGAAATAAGCTTTCAACCAGTGATGATTGCTTCGAGAAGCAACCCGAATAGAAAAGACCAAAATGTACTAAGTCATTTGAAAGAACACATGGGTGATGGTGATGAAGCTAATAAGGATGTTTCCAATGAGGTGGTACAATTAATTCCTACGACGGAAAGTCAATCTCTTCCTAGAAGTGCTCATATAAGATCTCGAAAGCGTAGAAGTGAAGGTGGAAGTTCAAGTGACAACCGACGCCAAATGTAAGAATTAATTGACTAGTTAGAGCGGGATGCACAAATTCAGAATGCCCTTATTGTGTTCCACATGAGGGAGGAAGCTAGGGCCTAACCCCAACCATCTATTTGCCAAGAGGTTCTGACAAAGTTGAGGGAGCATCCCAGGATTGCAACAAAGGGACTAGATTTCATATTCGAAGTAATGGAGTACATTAGACGTGAGAAGGATGCAGAATACTTTATATTATTTTATAATGACAATGTGTGTAGATACTTACAAGTTAGAGGGTTTGGGAATGTATAACTGGTTGGTCCTTTGAAATGATGGTTGTGGGAAGATGTATAATGTTTTTTCAATTCCAATTTTGTTTTGTGGTTTATAGAGTGGGTTTGTGTTGACTAGTAACGTGTTGGTTTGACAATTCAGTTATGTTATATGTTTACGTTGATTAGAATGGAGTTATACTCCTCGTTTCTGTATACTTGCTAGTGTTGAATTATAGCAAGTTCTTGTGAAATATGGGTTGTGTTTGCACAAATCAAAAGTTGTTTGACTTTTCATCTAATTCCTTTATGATTCTATATGATGTAGAATGGATGACGATGAAGAACGTGTTGTCAACACTCTTCTACTGTATGCACTAGGACAAAGTAGTTCATAGCAAGCTCCAAGTGCACGCCAAAGATTACCAGAGATGATAGGTGGAAAAGCAGGGTAAAGTTCATACATCTAGTGTTATACGGTAATCATCCTGATTTATGTCAAAAACTTTTGTGCCGTGAATGAGATGCTTTTACACATCTTGTTAACATCATGGTAGAGAAGGAATTATTGGAAGGGGGCGTTTTCTTAAAGCAGTCATAATAGTTGCAGTAACCTTATACATTTTGGCAAGAAGAGCAAGCTATCGTGATGTTGAAATTCAATTCCCATATTCTCCATCAACTATAAGCAAGTACCATAATCAAGTCTTGCAAGCTTTAGTGAAATTATATGTTGATATTGTTAGGTCATATCAAAGTCAACATCAAGTACGTCCTGTAACTAGTGAAAAGTCGGACTTCTTCTGGCCATTGTTTAAGGTACTTTGCTTAAGGTCAATGAAATGTATACAATGGCTATCATATTCAACTACCTATAACTTGAACAAGAATTTTTAAATTTTTTGTAGGACTATATTGAAGCATTAGATAAGACCCATATTCAATGTGTAATTGCATATGCATCGGGTAACGTTATCAAAATCGTAAAGGGGATAAGGCTTCGAATGTGTTGGTGGTCATTTCATTTGACGGCATGGTTGCATATGTCAATGTCGTTTAGGAGGGAAGTTCCTACGATCTACCTATATTACGAGACACATAGTTTAACCTAAGTTTGACGTCAACATCCCTTATTCGTCTCCACATACCCCCGTTAGGTGTTGTACTTTGTGTACAATATTGCCTCCAATGTTGTACTCATCATATTCTGTTATTTTTTTCACATATACTCAAGGAAGTATTATTTGGTGGATCAGCATATCCAAATACGGTTGGGTGCTTAGCTCCTCATAAAGATAGCAATGTTCGGTACCACATTCCCAAGTTCACAAATGGTCGTCACAGTAGCGTTGGGGGTACGAGGGATGAAAGAGGAGTCCAACTACCGTCATTCCTATTTACGGGGAATAATGGAACGAACATTTGCAGAGATAAAGATGACATGAAAGATATTAGATGACAGGATGCCTCAAATGACATTGGAAAAACATATTCAAATAATAATTATAGTGTGCACACTTGATAATTTCAATCTTCTCCATCAAAATGGCATACAAATATCTCCAAGGCTGTCGTCGAAGGAGGACACATTGATACATTGCTCGATGCAAATGCCAAAAATTTCATGACACAATTTAGGACTCAACTAGCTAATGAAATTTAGGAATCTTGTTCGACATGATATGAAAAACATATACACCTTGACAGTGTCTACTGCATAAATCTTATAATACATCTGCAGTTTGTGTGACGAATAACGAATCTTTGGTTCATATTCCACCAAAAAATTATTCCTTCAATATACAAAACAAACAAATACTTCTACAATTTGTGTGACAAATAATGAATATTTTGTGAACATTGCAAAAAATTTAAAAAATTTCTTCAACATACAGGGAAAAACAAATATGCAATTTTTGTCACGAGTGACAAATATTTGATTAACACCCCAAAAAAAGAAAAATAATTATTCAATTTACAAATAAAATAACACATCTGCAATTTGTGGCACAAATTATGTATATTTGCTTGACATTGCAGCAAAAAAATATTCCTTCAATATAAGAAAAACACATCTATAATTTTGTTACGAATAACGAACATTTGGTTCACAACCCATAAAATACAAAATATTTCTTCAATATATAGAACAAAATAATACCTCTGCAATTTTTATCCCCAACAACGAATTTTTGCTTGACAACGCAAATAAATACACTATATTTCTTCAACATAAAACAAAAATAATACATCTGTAATTTGTGTCACGCATAACGAATAACAAATATTTAAATTAAATATTTGATAGAGAATTATTGCAGCCAATTAAAAAGCATCATGTGTCACAAATTATGCAGAAAATAAATTATTATTCTTTTTTGTTAAATAGAGAAAATTAGGAGAAAAATCCTAACTCTGACTTCTCCATAAAAAGGAAGTCATCCATCTCGTTTAAGGGGTTGACATTCTAAGAATTTACTAGAGCTCAAGCATTTTCTCTCTGGAAGAAGATAATAAGCACCTTAAGCATGTGTCGTCTACTCTCAAAGATCAAATACTTTTTCTTGATTAAGATTAAGCCTCCTAGGCCTTCTCTCAAGACCAAATTTACTCAAATTCATCAAAGAAGATTGAATTAGAGGATTAATTCAATTGCGTTCGATACAGAGATTATACTTATATATACAATATCAATATGAAAGTTCAATTTGTTACTTAATTTCTTGTCTACTTTATTTTAGGCTCAAAATTTGTGTTTATAGTGATATCCTTCTTGGGTGCTGGGAGTACATAGCAAAGCAGACCAATCATGTGATGCATGGCTAATTGGACTCCAAATAATATTATTGTTGTAATGTTGTGGAGTCTTCGATGGGTGTAGTGAGTGTTAGATAGTTGCTTCTAGATGGTATCATCTGTGTATAATATTGCACCTTTATGTTTTTGTTTCAGGAGTGTTATGAATAATTTATCTTGATGGTGTAATAAGAGTATTGTTTAGTGCAATAAAAGTAGGAACAACTTTTCCTCCATAGATAGATATTGTATAATGGAGTTTGATTGACACATTAGAATGCTACATGTCTTTTTATCATATACTTTGATACTCTGTGCAACACTATTTGGTTTGCCTAAGAAAATATCACTATAGAATAGTTGGGCACTTTTGTGAAATATTTTGTTAATTGTGGATTACTTCTAATCATCACTAACAATTAGCAATTTGAATATCTATCATATCCAGAAGTCATGTAAGTGCTACTATTAATATAAATTCGTGTTGTTCAAGATGAGATTAATGGTATTTCACAAATTTTGTTGCATTTTTAAAAATATTTTATTGCATATATTTATTTTTGTTTTATTCTCTTTGAAATATATATAATAGGAATTGATATTGACTTATCATTCATGTTAGCTAGGAATGAAAGCACTATCATTTGAATCATCAATATAAAAACATTGAAGATAAGAACCTTGAATGATGTGTTCTTTGTAAGGACAGTAGTTGGTCTCGAACCCGACCCAAACCCATCATATCCGACCCAATTTAGAGAATCAATTAAATGAGATCCAATGGGGTCTTAAGTGGGTTTGGTCCAAGGGATGCGGGTTAGGTGTGGGTTTAGGCTGGGTACTTTAGTCCTAGACCCAACCCGAGACCCGTCTAAGATCTATTAATTTTGAAAAAAAAATGTGGCAAAGACAATTAGATAAATTAACTTTAAACTATAAACCCTAAAGTCACTTAGCTTCCTACTGGTCGTAGAAGAAGAACTATTTTATTATGTTTGTTTAAAATTTGATAGACTTTGTCTTTGCGGTTTGTATAAAAATATTATTTTAGTGTGTAAGATGTAAGTAAGAACATTTAGCTATAGTATATGTTGCTAGAATACTTTTTTCATTAAATATCACGTCCTCTAAATTCAATTATTTGTCTTTAGAATGTAGTAATTCATGTTGGGAAGTGGAAAAAATAAGTTTTAATGTAAAAAACAATTAGGACCCATGGACCTGCCATAGCCACAAGGTCTAGGTTTAGGTGTGGGTCTGGCTCCCATCTTTTTAGACTTGACGGGTGGGTCTGGGTTTAGGTCCAATAAATAAATAAATAAAAGGGTTTGGGTCTAGGTGAACCCGATCCAGACCTAACCAATCGCCATCCCTAGTTCTTTCTCCATCATAGGTTTATTTTTTATTTTTTTGGGTATAAAACAACGGGAAACTCCTCTAAATTTTAGTATGCTCTACTCACAAAGCATGAATAAGAAACACCTAAAATATCTTCAAATTAACCAGGCTCAACAAAAATAGGATAATAGTATAAGAAAACTAAGCATTCTTGTTGCTCAGCACCTAGATTAGCTAAATGATCCACAATTCAGTTTGCTTTGCGATTGCAATGGTCGATTCCCACTACCCATTCCACGTTCTAGACATGATCTTGGCATTTCCTAAGGATGAAGTACAGTTGGTTGGGCCTTCTTGGCACTTGTACTTTGTTAAATATATTCTTAGAATCCACACGCGCCAATATTTTCTTGAAGCCACAAGCCTATGTCATATAAAGACCATGGACTAATGCTAGTAATTTTTATTTTAGTGAAGAGCACATACAAAAGTTACCACAAAACTGCTTAACTAGTTACCAATGTGCCTTTGATCACCCCCCCAAGCCACTCATGCAAAGGCTTCGTTGTGAGGTTTTGTCCTAGGTAGAAGACTAATCTTCAGTTAGATTGCATAGTTTTAGTGATTTCCTTACTTCATACAATCTCCTTAGTCTAACATCAAAGTTAACGAAGGACTTTACATTTCTCTAATGCCATAGTCACCGAACTATGTTGGAGAAGATTGTGGATAAGTTTGGGTTACGGCTATTTTGAGGATCTATATTCAAAGAGAGCTAAAAGGAAGAGTGAAAGAAGTAGGTTGACACCTACATGAAGTTAGCTGCTCCTAGATTTGCTTTAACACCTTCTCACACAAGATAAAAAAGTATCCTCCAACATTGCTTCACAGCATATAAATAAAGGATCATATGTAAGGTTTCAACTCATTTTGCTTGCATTCATCATAGATTGGTCATACACAACTAACTAGAGAAAGAAACAAATGAATTATGGAGCAATAACTTTTCTGTATCAAATTTCAAAAGGGTTTCTTTTCTTCCTCAATGTTAGAATTGACAATGCTAGAGCTAATGTTACAGACCAACCTCTTGAACTTGAATTATTCAACACCATTTGATCTTCATTCTCCTCACCTTGAGCTAGTTTGTGAAAGTAATGACTGTTAAAGCATCCTTAGGGAGCTAATAAGAAAATTTTCCCCACTGTTAGCCTTGCTTTTTACCCCAAAGATGCACCACTTTACAATTTTAAAGATTGGGTGGGAGAGGATCAAGCACCATGTTACAAAGAGAACCTTCACCAGGCCAGTTGTGGAACCAGAAAATGTTTGCCTGTTATTGCTGTCTTTATTTTTATCACTATTGTGAATTCATATTTTAGAATTCCTCCATATGTGTTGGAAGCATCTCTAATTAGGTTGTACATTTGGGGATCGCATTGCCCATGGCAATACTTAGCTCTAAAAACACAAGACTAGTTTCTCTTTTTCTATTAACAACCTAAACACAAGTTTTGAGATAAAAACACTATTTACTTCCCTCATCAAGCGAAAACCCAATCCACTCACTCCTTAGACTTTGTAATTTGATCTGAAGAGACATGATACATTGTTTAATGATTGTCAGTCACACGTAAAAGAAATCATCATCATTTACAATCAATGTCATCACAAAGCGATGAAGGTAGACGAGTTGTTTACATGGCATCGTATGAGATGATGGAAATTATGGAATTGGCTAGGCTTGCACAGCCATCTGGTGATAAGACTTTCAATCTCCAACCTGGAAGCCTATTATCAAATGAGTAAAAAATAATTCAGAAAGTTTGCTTATCAACTCTTCGATTTATAGTGGGTATCCTCAGTATTTACCTAGGTCATCAGTTATAGGGATCTCTAGTTCAACATTCACTTCCTCTTTGACCTATTGCCTTGTATTTTTAGAGAAGAAGACCAACGAGTTATAACAACTGACATACTATCCTGAAGCGAAGCGAAACAAATTGAGGCAATACTTGGCCACCTTGACTTGCTCAATTGGAGCCTTACTAAAAAGGATTGTCATTAGCAAAAAAAAAGTAATTAGCAAGTTATGGACTTCCTCTTTTGCAAAGACCGACTTCTAAGTTCCTTTAAAGACTATGTCTTCAATAAGGTGATGCAGTCACTCCATGGGGATAACAAAACGATAGGGAGGCAAACAGTGTCCTTGTGTCACAGTACGAGAGGGGGGGAAACTATGTTTGACCTCTATTCCAGAAGACACTAATGTTTGTAAGGCTCAAACAATTCATTATGGTGTAGCATTTATTTCAGTAAGTTGGTTTTTATTAAGGTTGCCTCAGTAAAGGATCAATATAAGGGATTATAAGACTTCTCTAGATCCAACCTGATTGCCATGTATCTAGTTTCCCCATTCTTTTACCTTATAAATGATTTATGACCCTGGAACAAACATTCTGTAGGCATAATAAGAGTTTTCAATACCATTTTTAGCTTACTAATAATTTTTTTTAGTAATTGTCTTGTAAGTGACATTGCAAAGGGCAATGGTTCTCAACTACATTGCTTGTTAAAGATTGAAAACTTTTGGAATAAAAATGAAGAAGGTTTCGCTAAGGCCTTTAGAAAAACGGCACCTCTTTAGGATGTAAAGAACAAGCTACATCAAATTTTCCGTAGTAATATCCCTAATTTTGGAAGAACATTGCCTGATAACCATATGGGCCCAGGGGCCCATTTTAAAAAAGCATGGTTTCGTATTTCACTTCCCATATGTTGCTTATTGACATGTGCAAATTGTTCATTGTTGCGCCCATGGAACTAGTTCTCCATGAGGATACTAGGGATAGTACACTTTATTATCATCAGTGTATAGTTGCGTAAAAGATTCAGTCATATCCTTGATTTCTCTCTCATCCTAGAGCCAATTGCCATCCACATCTTCACAATGAGCCAATTTGATTGAATCTTCTCTTGACAACGGTGCTTAAATGATAAAATGTTGCATATTAGTCCATATTACAAATGGATCTTCTTAAGATTTTTAGAACTTGAGTAATTCCATTTGAGATAAAACTTCAGCTAGTTCTTTTCATAAATGAGCCTTTAAATTAGTTAGAAGCAGTTGGATCCTCTGCTAATGTCCCTCAATTCTGATCCATAACTCCTTTTTCCTTTTACCTTTGAAATTCATTGTCAAAGACTGGTTAACTAAAGGGTCAATACAAATAATAGAATTCTAGTTCTTTAACAGGAACTAATCAAATTCTTCACAAGTGACCTAGCCTGACTGAAATCAGAAAATAGCTGTTGGACTTTACGAAGTGGGTGACACCATGAGATAAGACAAGTAATAGGCAAAGGACTGATTGATTGTGAATAAGATGCTGAATTCTTGTATCTTGACATAACATCCTCTAAGCATGATTATAGAGTCCTACGTCAGACCTTCTAAACTTCTGTATTTATGGATTTAGGCTTCAAGACCAAGTGAATACTAATCTTGAAAATCCCAAATTGAAAACAACCATGGTCCTCGATCCAATTATAAAAAATTTGACCATTTGCGTCCACATAATTAGTAAAATTCAACCAATTAGATCTAATATGTTGAAATTATCTACCAAAAGCCATGTTTAAGAAATTTTTAAAGGAAATTCACCAAGATTAGTCCATAACTCTATTGTTTGTTGTTCTTCTAGACTACTATATATTAGAGAAGCGAGCATTTATTACCTCTCATTGATGGCTCAAGAGTTGCATATTGGTGAGAGGATGAGACCACTTGCAAATTAAGATGTTATTTGATTATATTGATTAATGTTTCTTTTATGAGTTACTCTATTCTGAAATACTCTTAATAATTATTTTTGATACTTCCTACCTCGCAAATTATTTGTTAGTAGCTGTTAAGCCTGTGCTCCACACAGGTAGCTTTAAAATTTTAGTTAAATATCCTTTTACAAATTTTATAATTGACCTTATAATTTAAATATTTAGAAATAATACTATCAATGTATTAGCAATTTATTTTCCTTTTATATTTATAAAAGTAGTTGAAAAGATACTCTTCATTATGATACTCTAAATCACATATTGTTTTAATTTTTATTTTTAAATAAGGCCTTAATACATGCTTAAGAGAAACGTGTCACAACCACAGAGTTCGTACTCACTTTTACACACACACACACACACACACACACACACACACACACACACA
>JACYFF010031954.1:76021179-76035028 GCA_017589665.1 Selenicereus undatus | reverse complement strand
ATATATATATATATATATATATATGTATGTATGTTTGATGTCTTAGATATTATAAATTTTTAAGGGAATATCATATAACGCCATGTTCTCTATCATTTTGAGAATTGATAATATTAAAAAACAAAACATTTTTTTTTTGGGCGACATCAAGAACAAGAAAGTGGGGCTAGTAATTTGGGATGAAAAAAGTGCATTTTAACTTGAAGATTTTATGGATTGAATAATTATGCAATGATACTTTCAATGCATCATCTGATTGTTTGAAAAATTAACTTTGGTACAACCTAAGGGTTTGTGTTAGTTAAAATAAAGTCCATGTGCATTAGAATATCAATCCAATTAACACTTTATATTAATATAGAACATAAATCTACTGAAATTAGGATGTGTTGTGCTAGAACATAAGTCTAATGAAATTAGGATGTGCCATACAAATGGCTTGACAATTCTTATATTATGTAATGTGTAAAATTCAATAATTATGATGGTTTTCCAATTTGCTTGTACTTTTTGAGCAAAAAATTACACAATAGTAGCTTAAGTTTTAGTATAATTATTTCAAGAAAGCTCACTATGTAAAACTAATTATGGTATACTTCAACTTTTGTTAAAAGTATCTGATAGGTCTAGAAAGACACTTTACTCTTATTAAAATGAGAAATAATTCAAAAAAATTTATGTCACTCAATTACGTAGTGAAAAAGATAAATGAATAAAAAATCAAAATGATATCTATAAAGACATGAAAATTTGACAAACTTTACAAAAAAAATTTCTAACTTTTGCATAATATGGAATTAACAGTAATTAAATTAAGTTGACTTGTAAAAAAATTCAAAAAATATAAAAAAATCGTATAAAATGGTTAAATACTGTGCAAAATAAGAGAAAACTATATTAAACAATTATGATCTTTATAAAACCTATACAAAAATTCAAAAACATTGTATAAAATAACTATAAAAAACTATTTCATTTTTAGAGAAGTACGAGGAACCTTTTACAATGTGATAAGTCCTATAAAACTATTTCAACAAAAATTAGGATACTTGATATTGGTAATCAAGTTTAAAAAATAAAATTTCCTTGAATAATTACACCAAAAAATTAAGATACTATTGTAAAATATATCATGGTATCTTAACTTTTGGAATACCTATTTATTAAAGCAACCCAACTTTTCGAAAATAATTTGTGGCTACATTAACCTTTTTGAAACAATTTTATAGGTTGCCTTTTCATCTCAATAGCATAATTGTCCTTTTATACGAAACAATTTGAATATACAACAAATATAAAAATAATAAAATATGTAATAAAATTCACATAGAATATAAATCATACAAATTATAATAGAATTATATAATAAAGGGAAAATTTTATACAAAATAATTTATATTTTTTGTGAACTACTAAATTTTCAAAAAATTACAAAATTATAAGTCATTTAGAAAGGTTTGCAAAATGTTGAAAAAAAATCAAAAAATATTATAATGAATTACAAAAATAATTTAGTGAAATTTATATAAAGTTTGAAAAGAATATATATACAATAATTGAATAATGGTCTATAAAAATTTACACAAAGCAATCAAGAAAAATTTAATCAAAAAATCTAATTCATGTTTTATGCTTGTTTTCTAATTGTTTATCATTCCATTTTTTTTATTTAGTTAATAAGATTTATTATATGTTTCATTTTTTTTCTCAACTTTTTTTCATGAATTTATTTGTATGAAAGGATGTCTATGTCATTTTAAGTGAAAAAAGGGAGTAATAAAATTGTTTCATGAAAAGTTAAGGTATTTATAAATTTTTTTCAATAAGTGAGTGTCCTTTGAGTAGTTAAAGTACTTTTTTTTTGGTTGGATTTTTGGGCCTTTCTTATCATAATCAATATATTATTGGCTTATAAAGAGATAATTATGACCAAAATTAAGGTACTTCCATCTAATTTTTTAATATTATTGCAGCATATTTTTGGGTGCTTTCGAGCCAATTTTCTAAAAAAATAAAATAAAAAATTGAAAAACTCAGAAAATTTGGAAAACCATAGTCCACCTTTCTATTCCCCAACAGTGCCAATAGTGAGCTATTAACATTTTAGTACCGCGAGGTAAGTGACATTAATTTTTTTTGACCCTCAGTTTTTGAATTACTTTTTGAGTACCTTGTGATTGTATTTAGTTATAATTTAGTTTAAAAATTACGGTTATATCCTTGTGTCTTATTTCTTCACTTATATTTTCCTTCAATTCCTTCTCTTTCCTCATATGTTCTCTTCGCTTCCTCCCTCATTAATCCACCAATAACCTCTATTGACCTTTTCGCCGGAGATTGGAAAATAGGATGTGAAATCTGCGAGTTGCATGCTTGATATGCAATTTTGTAAGTTGAGGATTGCCAAAGTTTGATGGGTAGCTGGTTTGTGTAATAGCCCGACCCTAAATCATGTTTATTTATTTAATTAAGTCATGCTATTAATTTTTCACATTAATTTATAGTATTTAATTATCTCGGTTGGGAGAATTCATTTTGCGGCCCACTTTGGAATTCGATTCTCATTTACCGTAACAATTTCGGGTGAATCGATATTAGGCCCCGGTAAATATGATTAGGTAATAATTATTTTTCATAATGTCATAAAAATTTAATTTTTAACCATTCAAAAATTTGGACCCAAATTCATTAAGTTTGGCTCAATCCATTTGGGCCCGAATTGCGACCTGATTCATTTTGGACTCAAATTGTGGCCCGAAAATTTTGGTGTTATTAAATTAAGTTAATCACCATTATTTGCGCCTAATTTTAATTAGCATAAAGTTACTTTTCATGCTTAAATATTAGCTATGTATTCAAGATAAACTCAAAATCATTTTCATTCAAGTAGAAACCTTAGTCTTCTTCTTCCTCTCTTCTCTAAACCTATATGGCAGCACCACCACCAGCCCCTCCTACTGCTGTTTCAGCCTGCTGCCGCCACTCCCAGTCGCGTTCGGCCACCAGCCCTACCCCCAACACTACCAGCCACCATCCCCAACTCCTATCACCACCAAACACCACCTCCATCTTTATATATTCAAGCTCAAAGTGAGTAACTCTATCACCTATCTTGTTGATTTTGGTTTTGATCCTTGGTTTGTGTTGGATTTGATTATGGATCACATTATCTTGATATAAATAAGAATTATTTTGATGCTTTAATTGTTAGTTAAGTTTAAAAGCATGCAAGGGTTGAGGTTGTTTATGATCATGCAAGCTTAAATTTGAAGTGATGGATTCGGAATAAACAACGAAGTACCCTCAGTTTTGTGTAAACTATTTTAAGGACCCTTGGTTTTAAAACTAAATATAAGGTACCGTGTCTTTTGAGGTAACTAGCAGAAAGGACCCTCAAATTTTTATTTGAGCTATTTTCTAGACTCAGACACTATTCTAGTTTGCAAGGCACGCCCAAAAACTTTTCATATTTGCAAATCTACCCTCAATCCTCAAAAACTTACTTTCGAAAAATTCAAAATTGTGTTTGTGGTTTTTTGCTCACTAATAGATCTTGACGTTCTATTTCAACTGGTATCAGATCCACGTGCACAAAAATAATTAAGATTATTTAGCTAATTAATGACTAATTAAACTAATTAACTGTGTTTAAACTGTGATTAATGATTGAATCATCACCTGCTTGCCCTGGTCCTAATTATTCGCACATTATCCACTCACCTGAAGGTAATATCTCTTTAGCACCTCAATTAAATTATATTACTGATATTGTTTTAGAATTAGAAGCCTAATTAGCTACAATTAAGACTGAATTGAAGGAACTCAAAAATCTGTTAACCGTTGTCCATCTTTCTCTTATTAACGAAGTTAGACATAGCGAAAAGGGTACTCCTAGTGTTAGTCCTCCTTTTCAGCATAAACATCATTTTCAAAACTCAAAAAACAAGATTCCATTTCCTTTGCAAGAAATAAAAATTCAAAAAGAAGTAGAAGAACGACCTGGTGGAAAATTGTCTGAAAAGAGAAAAAAAGAAGATGGAGTATGAACAATATACTCTTGAAGAGCTACAAAAAATGTTCGAAAAGAACAAAATCCGGAAGAATAAAATAAAATCATGAGCGCAATTAGCGATAAACATAACGCATTGTTTGTTGACAATGAAGAAACCAATAATGTCCAATTAGAAGAAGAAATGTATTAGCAGATGAACCTAATTAAATTAGAAGATCTTAATGCATTACCATTAGAAGAAATTAGGAGAAAACTTGATAAAAAAATATGAAAAAATGTCTACTGAAAATGAAATCAATGAGATCGGAGAAGAAATCGACCTATATGAAGCAGAAACTAATCTAGTTAAAAATGTCGTTCCTAAACGTGAAGAATTTGGTGAACCATATAGAAGAAATACTCATTTTCTACGACCTAGATACGTCCCGACAGGACATACAAGTAATTTTTCCTTCAGGGTTTATCCCAAGGAAAACCACAAATTTTGAAGAAATTGACCTTACCCTAATTAGCCAAACTGGATATATCTTAAACATTGGTGGAGCCCATAATAGAGAAGAAATATTTGAGCATTGGAAAAGATGAATGAATTGTCTTAAACCTAAATACTACATGGACTGCGGCAAACTTCTTAAATTATATCGAACATAGTTTTTCTGGCACTGTAGCTGATTCATATGATTCTTTAAGTGAAGATGGTAAAAATACATTAAGTGTAATGGAAACACCAGCAGCTATGTTTTCAGAAGTTTGTGCAAAGAAATTGAAACTGAATTCATCGGAGCTAAACTTGACTCTAAAGAAAAAGTAAGAGAATGGCAAAGAAAAATTAACATAGAGCTATGGGATATGAGATATCTAGAAAATTATATTGCTGAATTTAGTCAATATTATTACAAAATTGAGCATAATGAAACCAATCTTAGTATGTTCTATGACAAATTGCTACATCTTATAAATTCTATAATTAATGAAAAGTACATTGCATATCTTGAACGAACAGATGTCATTGATACTCTTGGTTCGAGAATTTCTTATTTAAAAAAATGGGTTAATGATTAATGTCTTGATCTCCAAAACCAAAAGAAAATTAAGAAATAATTCCTAATGTGCTGGGATTCGCCGGACCAATGGGGAAAGGAACCTGAAAGAAGATGCAAGAGAAAGTTTTATAAGAAAAAGAGTTTAATAAGCAAAGGAGAGAGAAATATAAAAGAAAATATTATAACATACCTAGTCCTAAAAAAAGAAGATTTTTTAGGAAAGCTACTTATTGTCCGATGGAAAAAAACAATTGCAAATGTTGGGCATGCGGAGAAATAGGGCATTATGCTAATGAATGCAAAAATAGGAAGAACAACAAGCTTATTGAAACTCTAGGAAGCCTAGATTATGTTGAGCTTAGTGAAGATGATGCATCAGACCTAGCCCTAAGTAACAACAAAGGAATTGTTGAAATTATAGAAGACAATGAATATAAAGAAAGTGATTATGAAGAAATAAGTCATATGATGGAAAGTAGCTCAGCTAGTCTTGGTGATCTTCAAGGAGAAGAGTTTGTTGTAGACAATGATCATGAGGAAGTCAAAGGAGATTGGGTTCTTGCCATAATCCAAAAGGATATGATCTATAAAAAATCCATCTTTCAATTTAAAAGCAAATACGTTTGTGAAATGATGGAAGGAGATATGGAGATAAAGGATTGTGAGTATGACGTTGGGGAAGTAAATCTGATTACTTGGGAGAATATCCTTCAGCATAACAAAGATAGAAAGTATAGATATATCCATGTCGGAAGTGTCCAAGTTCAAATCACTCTATTACAATATTATGGGAAAGATATTGATCTTTACGCTTTACTCTGTGACATTAGGCACACCAAATTTAATAATTAGATAATCACATGAATAAAAACCAATTTATGTGATGGGTCAATAGGATTCAATTGTCGACCTAGATATTATGTAAATCTAAAAGATGAATTTGCCAAAAATTTCCTATCCCTTAAGATAGAAATTGTTGGGATAGACATGAAAAGAGGAGGATATCCTTTAAGGATATTCTGAAAAATTATTTATAAATTAGATAATACAATAGATCCAAAGATGAAGGTAACTATGATAGAAGCAGAAAAATTCAAAAGCCCTACCCCTATGCAAAAGATCTAGAGGATTAAGTCCAATCCCCAGGAGATAAAGATTGATCGCTCATGGATTTCTAGCTTTGCTAATCCTACAAAACTCAATAACAAAAATATAATAAAGATTTATGAAGACGGTAAAATTACCATGAAATCCCAATTATTAAGAAGTGTGAGTACAAGGTCAGATTGGGGAGAAGGATCTTTATCGGCTAAAGAAGAGCTTAAAGAAGATGATACAATTAGCCTGGCTAGTGAAATGAGTAGAATGAATTTTGAAGCGGCACGACCTAGTATAGATCGATTAACCAGTCTAGAAAGGAAGATCATTGGATATAAAACAAAAACTGTTAGTGAACCAATCTATGAAGATGAATTAGTCAAAAATATGACTATGGAAATATGCTATGAAGCTACCAATACAAATCCTAATAGCATTTATATCCTAATAAAAGTATATTTAGAGGGACATAACAAATATGAATTGTGTGCTCACATAGACAGTGGTTGTTCTGTATGCTCTGGAAAAAGATTGGTATTTCCTGAATTCATGTGAAAAAGAGCTAAAAACCCTTTACATGTAAGGATAGCCGATAACAGTATTATGAGCCACAATGAAGCCATAGAAGGATTATCCGTAGAATTAGGAGGAGTCCAACACATTATACTAGTTTTATTGGCTACTTATCAACCCTCTCATGATATGATTATTGGAAATAATTTTCAAAGATTATATTCTCCATGCACCCAGACCATAAACCAAATAATATTTACAATTAATGGACACTCTATCCCTATTGAAAAATTAAGTAAGGCTTACACTCATCAAAAAATTGAATTCACACATAGTCAGCATGGTGAGAAGGTAGTGCATGCACAATGAGAAGTAGCACTAACAATCTCATTACTTGAGTTATTTGTTAAAGAGCAGATTGTTGAACAACAAGAAAAATTATGCAAGAAACTCTACTCTGACAACCCTCTAAAATTTTGGGATAAAGACCAAACATTTGCTAAAATCACTTTATTAAATCCCAACACTATCATTCAAGTTAAGCAAATGGTGTATACCCACTGGGACATTTAAGAGTTCAATAAACAAATCAAAGAACTTCGGGATAAAGGATTGATTAGAAAATATAAGAGCCCCCACACTGGTCCTGCTTTTATGGTAACAAATCATGCTAATGAAAAGAGGGAAAAAGCTAGAATGGTAATCAATTATAAAAAACTTAATGATAATATTGTCTTTGATGGTTACTATATTCCTAACAAAACAGTCCTTTTTAACAAAATTCAAAGAGTCTCTTAGTTCTCGAAAATGGATTGCAAAAGTGGTTATTGGCAAATAAAAATGGATGAGGTGAGTATTCCCTTAACTGCATTTAGTGCCCCACAAGGACACTATGAATGGATAGTAATGCCCTTTGGTCTTAAAAATGCACCCCAAATATTCCAGAGAAGAATGGATAACATTTTCAAAGACCTTAATCATTGTTGTTTAGTTCACATTGATGATATCCTTGTCTTTTTCAAAACTATAGAACAGCACAAAGATGATATCTTAGCTGACACCCAGAGATGCATTGATCATGGCATTATACTTAGTAAGAACAAATGCATTTATGCTGAGCAAGAAATTGAGTTTTTAGGACTAGGAATAAAAGCTGGACAGATCATCCTACAAAAGCATATTCTAGAAAAAATAAAAAAATTTCCTGAAAAAATTGAAGATAGAAAGTAGCTAGAAATATTTCTCGGATGCCTTACTTATGCTTCAGATTTCATTAAAGATTTAGCCAAATTAAGAAAAGCATTGCAGCAGAAACTGAAGAAAGAAGTAAGCTAGACATGGACCACTAACGATACAAAGATTATTCAAAACTTCAAAAAGATGTGTAAAAATCTTCATGTTCTTAATTTTCCTAACGAAGGAGATGATTTAGTTCTTGAAAGAGATACCAGCAATGAATACTGGAGTGCAGTACTCAAAATCAAAGAAGGAGAAAAACTCTGCAAATATTGTAGTGAAAGTTTTAATAAGGTAGAATGCAACTATCCTACAATGGAAAAATAAATCCTTGCAGTCATAAGAGGAATTGAAAAATTCTTAATCTTTTTAACTTCTAAACCTTTTCTTATTAGAACAGATTGCAAATGAATACTTGGTTTTATGAAAAAGAATTTGTCAAACATGCAAGCGCGAGGGCGACTCCTGTGTTGGCAATTATGGCTTAACCAGTTTTCCTTCTCTATTAAACATATACAGGGGTTGAAGAACTCTCTAACAGACAGTCTAACTCGAGACCTCGCCATTGGTAATCATCAAAGCCGACCTCCTATCAGAAAAGGAGGAGATCCTTAACGAAATGTCATTTCTACTAGAACGGGTTACGCCTTCTAGTAAAGTCCTTATTGATAACTTGAAATTCCATACAAAAAGTAGATCACATTTTGGTCTATTTTCTACTGCCTACCTAATAGCCCAAAGATTTTCCCTTCTAGAATTACAAATTAATTATCTTCAGTGTCCTTATGATATCCAAGAAAAAATAAGTTCTCATGCTCAAGAAAAAAGGTTCAATGAGTGCTATGCAGCCTACATCGACTTTTATCATCATTATTCCTATGATATTTGAGAGTCTTGGGGTACAACAATCTACTTTCCCGATAGGCCTGGAGTTGGAGGTGTTTGTTTCCCAACAAATTCATTATCTCCTAATGACCCTGTCTATAAAGCCTGAAAATATGGGATTGTACTTTACTTCACAGAAATTCCAAATCCAAAATTTTCATTTTTCTCAACCTTAACTAAATTCCAACAATACATGTTCAAAAACATCCATTGGATTCTTACATCTCCTGATAGTCCAACGAAAGTTCCAGTTCGTAGATGCCTTAATTTAGAAATTTATAGTGCCCTAATCGAATATGAGAATGGAAAAGCCAAATCAGCCCATTATCTTGTCCAGATTGTTGATTGCTAAGATCCCAATGATGAACAACAAAATTGGATTCATAGAAATCTAGAACATCTAGTTACTGATCCTGCTTTATCAAGGGCTGTTGGATTTTTCAACATTTATCATCAATGTTGGGCATTAATCGAACGAGGAAAAACATTAATGCATTGTGGAAACACTAACTTCGCCTATGATAATGAATTCAAAGACTATATGAAGGTGGAAGGTGCAGTGTCCGAAGATATCTTTGACTATCTGTTTGATGTTGGAGCTGGAAAATTCTTATCAGAAAATGAAAAAAATATCTCTTTGAATTATTTGAAGAATGGGATCCAGAACATCTTAAGTAAATTGATGAAGATTTTGATGATTACCCAGAAAATGATGGTCTGGAAGATATAATTGGAGAGGAAGGAATGCAGAATCTCAATAATGATGACTAGTCTTGTCAATCACTAAAAGTTCTGAAAAGTGGCTGCCTCATTATTGTACCATTTTGACAAGTGTCTAGTCTGTAAAATTAAGTGCGTACTATTAAGTCAGTATGTACTGTAGCCATGTGAAAAATCTTTATACACTGTAAGCCTTTAGGGCATCCTATGTACCCCCAATCCCCTTTATAAATAGAGAGGTCGAGTGCTGAGAATGGACACAGTCATTTGAGCATTCTTGAACAAAGAGAAGTTGGGATTCTCCATTTCTCTATAAGCAAGCATCTCTAATGATCTTAGCTTAGAGTCCTTCTTTAAAGCCTTCCATTGTAATATTTCCACTTTCAAGCTTTTAATAAAAGAAATTTCCCAATAGGGAACGTTATCCAATTGAACCTTATGTCTTAAATATTATAAATTCTTGATTAAAGTTCCACTATCCTTTAAAAATACTTAAAACTTGATTAAAGACTACGGTCTGAGGTAGGAAACGAAACAGATCTGTGTTGTACCTGATCTAAGGAAAGTGGGGTTGAGATTAGCAATCTCTGTAAACCAGAAGCTAGAGGAACGATGGAGTCCAGCGCCGACTAAGCTCAGGTAACGGTCAAAACTCTCTAATTAAGTTTCAATTATTTTTGCTAAGCATGGTGGGCCTATAACCATAGAAATTATAATATATAAGATATAAGTAGCAAATTGTGATAACTAATACCAGTAAAGTCATTATAAGAAGTTAAATAAGTTAAAACAAGCATATTTTCTGAAAAACACCTAAAAATAGTTTATTTACACGTTTTTCATTCCATGGACTATTCTGCAATTTCTAAAAGTTCAAGGACAAAATAGTAAGAAAAAAGGACCTAAAAATTAGTTTTCAGAAAACATAGGGTATCCCAGAATTAGTTTTGAAAAAGTAGAGGCCTAAAAATAGTTACCTTTAAACTTAGGGACCTAAGTATTAGTAATTCATGGATTCGTATTGTTTGTATATGATCTTATAATATTTAGTCTTATTGATGATTATGATGATGTTTTTGGTGATTTGGAATGATTTCAAGTGAGGATTTATGCGAAAAAAGATGAGAAAGCAAAAACAATGAGGTTGTGAATTGACCAAAAACAGGGGACAATTTGCCAATAAACTGGTAATGATCAGCCTAGTTAAAAATTATGATTTATGGTGGGTAAATTTATCGGTGAGTTAGCTTTCAAATTCCTTTTGAATCGCCTTAATCCGAATTCTGTGGACAAAGCTATGGTCGTTTTACGAGCACTGTGTAGGTTAGACTAAAACTAACATACTTATGTTCTAACCCCATTTTGGGAACTCTATGGTGGGAATCATGCTTGGTGTTCTAAATAAAAGTTTTTTAAGACTTCTTAATCTTTCCTTATTGGGCTTTTGGGTCTCCATTTGAGGTCAAGGGTGAAATTTATGAAGTTTTGAAGTAAACTGACTTGCTTTGATGCAAATTAGGCTATTATTACAATTTCTGTGCAGCGTATACTTGGAGAAAAATTTCAAAAATTTCACTGCAGATTTTTCATATTATTTTCAAATTTTCTATGAGATTTCATGAATTTTGACTGAGTATTTTGAGTTTGGTGATTTCTAGAAGAATTTTGAGTAATTGTGGAAAAAGCAATAATAAAGATTGAGTGAGATTGATCATGCATTCATGTTGTGTATTTTGGACCAAGAAAGGTTATTTAAGGGTGAAATGAATATTCATGGACTTTCATGCAGCTTTTAGCTTGATTAATGAGCAAGAAGAAGATAAGTATACAATTTGGGAGCCTATTCATGAGCTTTGAATCAATTATGGATTTTACAAAGAAAATACCAAATTTAGTGAGCTTAATAGCTTCTATTAAGTTCAATGATTCATTTGGGGGCGGGGGAATTCTATATATAATGGATTTATGAATGAAATATGATAAGTGGGGAGAATTTTTTACTCAGAAACCATATTTATCAGACCAAGTTATTGCAACTTATGCTATTTTAAACCAAGATATATCTCTTTTGGTCTCAAACCTTTATTACTTACTCAATTCAGAATATATCAAATGTATTTATCAAGCCAATTTAGTGTACTCACTGTTATCTTGAACCAAGCTATACATTAGAGAGCCCTAAACCTGTATCAGCAACCTATCTCAAAAAAGGCCACAACCAATCCCTTATTTGTCACCATGAAGGTATTTTCCTTTGTAATCTCATTTATTTCACTGTGGTCCATTTTACTTTCATTTACTTTATATCATATTTAATTAATTTTATTAATCAATTTTGAAGTTATATTGAAATACCCAAGTTATGTATACCATTTAATTACTCAATTTTTATTACACATACTTTTACTTACTGAATTGTGTGAGTAAAGATCGTTTGCTGACTACACATACCTACAATGATATTTATGAAACAGAGTCGAGGCCTAGTTATCGTTTCTAGTTATGCATAAGTGTTATCAAGTCATAACATATTTATCAAGTCAGATGACATTTGCTCAAAGACTCAAGTTACATCCATTGCCTGTATCTTCAAAAAGCAGAACATGTTTATCAAGTTACAACTTTTAATCAGTTTATCAATGAATCCGTTTATACAGTAATTTGCCATTTAACTCGTGACCCTGTCAGTTATCATCTATAGGGCGTCAGCCTATCATTACCCGCACAGCTTCAAGCCAACTCTTGATCGGATTGGCAGGTGTACACCTATGTATAGATCATATCATTGCAAAGGGTTCACATCTAGATAATAATGAGCAATTCAGTTTCATATTACTTTCATTTTCATCGTTATTGCGAACTAAATAAATTGCAAAGGCGGGTATTCATCAATAGTGTTTCTACTCTCATTTTACAATTTACGAATGCATGTACTGAGTTTTAGCTCACATTTTCAAATTGTTTTCGTGTTTTCCACTTTAGGTGGTGAAGTGTCACATGTTTCTCCATTTAGCAAACCCTTTTGGAAGTCATTAGATGCTCACAATGGATTCAGCATAGCATGAATGTTGGGATTGACCTCAGGGTCAAGTTGGGTCTATATTCAATACACTTATGTAGTGTGGAGTGCGAGTTAGCACATGGTATGATTAAGTCGATTGTATTGAAGTTGAACTCTTATGGACTTTGGTATTAGAGTGTTTTAGTTTAATAGATATTATGATTGTGAACATGGGTTACAGGATTAAATAGTTTTAGTGAGCATTGTTCTTATCAGGACAGTGCTAGCGCTTTCCACCATTAAGTCTTCTGCTACGGTTATCTATGAATCAAGTAATTAACAATTTGGGGGCATTACAGATTTGGTATCAGAGCTAAGGTTTTAATGGCCACTATGAGCTATCAAGTGCATATGAGTTAGCTATCAAGGTGTGTATGAGTTATGTTGGACTAGTTCAATGAGCTATTGACTATAACTTCATATGTATGAGCATATATCAAGGAACCATTTTCATTTGGGTGACTCAATCATTTGGTAATATCCTGAGATTCGAGCATTAGCAAAGTGGAGTGAGGAACCATTTGGGTCACCTGCTTGTGAGACATGGTCTCATTTATCTAGGAGTTGTATTGTATGTTTCATTTCTCTCATTTGTTTAAATTTTTGCAATCGTGCATTCCGGGTGTGTGACCCGTTGAGTTATGAACTCCGGCATGTGGTCGTTGAGCTATTGAAGTGTTTGTCTTCATTTTAGGTATCTATTGTAAGGCTTTAAGCCGGGTTTTAGTCAGTTTTTAGGCAGAACTCTATCCGTTTCGCCCAAAATTTTGAGATTTTTATTGAGGTGTGTTAATATACCTGATCTTGAGTACAGTAATGGTTAAAACCCGATGTGGGGATGCCATTTGCAACTTCTTAAGGGATATAATACAGTGTTAAGTTAGATGTAAACCTCTAAATGAAGAAATACCTTGTGGGGCACCTTTGAGGTGAACCAGTATGAGATGAACACTACAATGAGTGCTTATGTATGCTGATAACAATTAGTAGCTTATGGGGTGCTACTTGGCATTATATGTGTGGTATGAGTAAGACTAAGCTGCCATGTATAGGAATTATCTGGTCTTGACACTAAGACCTTACATCAGCAATGCTCCCATTACTTCCCGTCATTGACTTATTTCTGCCCTAGTTACCTTGAATTGTTCAGAGGCATCATTTCTTTGCCACTAACTATTTATTGATTTGTAATGTAGTGTTTATGAAAAATCTCATATGTGGTCTATGGGGAGTCCTTTAAACACATCTGAGCAACCTTTCTTATAGGCGATTCAAACCTGA
>JACYFF010031954.1:75938040-76011179 GCA_017589665.1 Selenicereus undatus | reverse complement strand
CCAAACCTATCTAGGTTCGATTTAATAACATCGAACTACTTCTAAGGCTGACGGGTATTCAAGTAAACTATTCCAACCCAACAGGCATAAAATTCATTAAACGCATACGACGAAACTCCAGGTCTCACACCTGACAATCATAACCGTTTAATTCTCTATTTCCATAATGGAGCCTATAATGACCCCCGGTATACGTTGCTATATGATTTGCATTTCTTCCTAAGCATATTAGAGCCATTCTACTTACAGTTCAGTCATCCATTCTACTTACAGTTCAGTCATCACTATGTTCATATTTTAACTCCTTGCTTCTATTTGGGCACTATTCATTATTGCTTGCAAAGCCTTTGGTTGTTTCAGACCCAGTCATTGAGCGCCATTTCAGCAATTAAATGGATCCATATTGTTCATGTTTCTATAGCACTGTAATGTCATGTTGGCATACTACTCTATGGCCTTGACTGCATGTCGTTACTCAAGTTATTTTGGCAATCCTTTCTTTACTAGGACAGTCTATCTTATTAATGATAAACAATGATTTGCGTTGTTTTCATCTGCCAACAATTTCGGAGTTTATATGCCTACCCAAGACTTCTATTTACTGCAAAATGTGTTATTGATGGATGTCATCATGTTCAATTATAAGATTGACTCCTTCATCTTGACGTATTGGCCTGTCAAACACCAAATAAATACAATTTCCCTTCTGGTGGTGTTGACCCTCATTTTCATCAATTTACTCATATAAGGGTACCATATGACTTTTCAAATGCCTCTGTGGTAATCTGTTAGATTTCTTCACCTTCAATACTTAATACTCCCTCTAGTACTTAATACTCCCTCTCAACTTCATAACATCGTTTATTTACTTTACTATCATTACCATCATGAATTAACTGCATGTGTTGTATATGTAGGTCATTAATTTGCCTCACCTCTTTCGTTACGAATCTTCATCCTTTCATTCATTCAGCTTACATGTCGGTCATTTACAACCAATAAAAAAAATATCTTTGCAAGAGTCCATGGTGTTGTTACATCTCTTTACACTTTAGATCGTCCCCCTGTCTTTTAAATTTACTGAGATCAATAAGCAGTTGAATGTGTTATCTTTTATAAAAATGCCTCTATTAGTATTACCGGAACCATATTCATTGGGCATTCAATCCAGTTTGATTGGAAGACCTTGTTATCATTATGGGGATGAATTGACTGTGTACTTATAGAAGATGACTTGTAAAGATCTTAAGGTTAGCTTGAGGAATGAGAAAGACTAAACGTGTGTTTCTATGGATCGAGGGAAGAAAAACCCTATTTTTGCCCTAATTACACTGTGCAAGTAAGTGCATTAACGTGTCAGTAATACATTGAATATTAGTGATATGCAACCACACTCGGTATATACATATCCATAATTACAATTTGTGAATTTAGAGATGTTTCATATGAGGACTTTCAACACTGTTTTCTCCCAAGAATCATTGATTTTTAGATCAACCTAGTTCAAGATGCTCAATCCATTTTCAGAGCCGCTATCATATGACCCCCAGTAGATTTCAAAGAACTAAAGATTTAGTAAGATGAGTTATTGCAAATAGGAGTTATTTAACCAAGTGTGTCACCATGAGAAACCCTAGTTTTATGTTGCGAAGAATGAAGGAAGAATCTTATGGTTGTGTATAGCGTATAGAGAGTTGAACAAGATCACTATCAAAAACAAGTTCCTTATATCTTGAATAAATTATTTATGGGATTAACTGCCAACAACAGAAGTCTTTTTCAGGAATGATTTGAGGTCCGGATATCACACCTAACCTTGCAACCACAGTTTATCTTTTGCCAAAATGCACTTTTATAGTAATTCTTGTAATTGTCTGCTTGTCTCATCTTCAAAACTTGATTATATCCAATATTTTTTAATCTCTGTTGCACTTCAACCCGATATTTCCTATTAGCATGATCTTCCATGTCTTTGCAAACCCATTGTTAAATGTGCAATACATTTTTGTTCGACCTTATATGGTTGTCAACATTCCAGTGCTCTCGACCTTCACCATCTTTATTTCGTGATCATGAGTTATAGTTCATTCCGTTGAGAGTCGATTCACACATCTACCTTACATCTTATTTATTCATAATGATAAGCTTGTATAACTTGTTCTAAATTTATAATGCAATTCAACTCTCATTAGTGTGGGTGATTGCGATTGTCATAATCCCCTTACTCTTAGTTTTAACTTCAACTCCCACACATATTTCTTACATGCTCATAAGTAAACTCTAGCTTTTCTGTTCAATCTTATTGCTGGACTTGAATTGGTTTCATACGAGCAAAGGCACGTTTCTAATGTCACTTGTTCGATCTATTTACTTATCCATTGGTACTTTGCTCATCCAATCTATTGATCTATCCATTTCACTTTATCGGTTGAATCTATTTATTGCACTTGCAATTCTCACACCTATATCTTATATCCTCATAAGTGAACTTCGGTAATCCTTATTTAATCTTATTGTCGTACTTGACTTGGTTCCATATGAGTAAAGACATATTCCCACTGCAACCTATTCAATCCATTTATCTATTCATTAGACCTTGCTTGTTTAAGCTATTTAGTTATCCATTCTACCTTGTTTATCCAATCTATTTATCTATTTATTGTATTTTGTTTGGCCACTCCCTTGATTGCATTTATCCTGTTAATGGTATCTAGAAAGTCAACCTATTAGAACTCCGTTGTTAGCCATCTTGTTTTTAAATCATCAACTAAACTCGAAGGTAACCAGACCATCTATCTTCTTGGATAACTATGTATTGGATTCTTTATAATCAGTATTTATAAACCATGATTCTTGTGGTATTATCGTTCAGAATTCTGGATACACTCATGGTTATCTTTATTCTAACCATCCCATGATAATCTCTCCTTTATTAGCCTTTTCTAGTCTCATTTTTCATTTCTTTGTATGCAATTATTCGCCTGGCTAACAATCCCATCGCTCTCATCCTTAATCACGGTCATTTCATCACACATTATCAACCGGGAGCAGATCCTTGAGTAGTCTGATGATGGGAGATTATGTGATGCATTAAGATTATCAGACGACAACTTTTTGATAAGGGCATAGTCTCAAGCATTGTTTAATTATTATTTGAGTAAGCTAGAAGAAATATTGAGTATAAGATCAAAGCTAACCCAACCAAGCATTAAGGGGGAAAAATTCAAGTACATCTTGAGGTGGTACAAGGTCAACAACAGAGTTGTGCTGGCAAAACAAGGAAACAACCAAGCATCATATGGGTTATAGAATATTTCAAAAGGCTTTTCTAGTCAAAGGTAGTAAAAGACCGACTATCCAAGGACGATTAGGGACTAGTTACATTGGGCCTTATAATTCCTTGAAAGGTTAGATCTTGTAACTTGTTGACTGCACCTACTTGTTAAACCCGGACACTTACTTAACCTGTTTTATAACTTGTAATAGTACTAGAGTAATTATAAGAATATACAACAGTTTTCATTAGTGGATAAGGTGATGAACCAGTATAGAGCACCTCCTCACTAGTAACAAGGTTTTTTTCTTTCGAAGAGAATATCAATTTTGAACCCAAGTAATTGAGTTCATTGAAGCTAGTGTGTGAGAAGTGTCTGGATCTGCTGCCGAAATATGAGATTAAGCAGTTATACAATATGCAGACACCTTTAATTCGATAGCTTGTTGACTAGATCTGCCTATATAACTCAAACACGTGCATAACGTGTTTCTTACCTTATAACTCAGGCAGTACATTTCAGATCCTGACCATGCTCCCTTAACTAGACCCATTGTGGTCACTGAGGGTCTTGCAATTGAAGAGCACCTAGTTCAGATATTAGATCATAGGAACAAGTAGCTACGCATCAAGCAGATACCTTTAATCAAAGTACATTGGCAAATCATACCTCCTCAGAATCCAGTTAGGGAACCGAGGATGAGATGCAAGCCAAGTACGCACATCTAATTAAGATAAACCTGCATGTTTTGGCAAAGTTCATAAGTTTCGAGGACAAAACTCTTTAAGGAGGGAAGACTGCAATAGCCCGATCTTAAATCATGTTTATTTTTTTAATTAAACCATGTTATTAATTTTTCACATTTATTTATAACATTTAATCATCTCGGTTGGGAGAATTCATTCTGGGCCCCACTTTGCAATTCGATTTTCATCTACCATAATAATTTCGGATGAATCGATATTAGGCCCCGGTAAATATGATTAGATGATACATTATTTTTCATAATATCACAAAAATTTAATTTTTAATAGTGCAAAAATTTGGGCCAAAATTTATTAAGTTTGGCCCAATCCACTTGGGCCTGAATTGCGACCCGATTAATTTTGGGCTCAAATTGTGGCCCGAAAATTTTGGTGTTATTAAATTAAGTTAATCACCATTATTTATGCCTAATTTTAATTAGTATAAATTCACTTTTTATGCTTAAATATTAGCCACGTATTCAAGATAAACTCAAAATCATTTTCATTCAAGTAGAAACCTTAGTCTTCTTCTTCCTCTCTCCTTTAAACCTCCATGGCAGCACCATCACCAGCCCCTCCTACTACTGTTTCAGCCGGCTGATGCCACCTCCGGCCACCAGCCCCTAGCCCCAACACCATTAGCCACCATATCCAACTCCTATCACCACCAAACACCACCTCCATCTTCATATATTTAAGCTCAAAGTGAGTAACTCTATCACCTATCTTGTTGATTTTGGTTTTGATTCTTGATTTTGTATTGGATTTGATTATGGATCATGTTATCTTGATATAAATAAGAATTATTTTGATGTTTTAGTTGTTAGTTAAGTTTAAAGGCATGCAATGGTTGAGGTTCTTCATGATCATGCAAGCTTAAGTTTGAAGTGATGGATTTGTATTGTTTTGTATATGATTTTACAATCTTTAGTCTTGTTGATGATTATGATGATATTTTTGGTGATTTGGAATTATTTCAAGTGAGGATTATGTGAAAAAAGAGGAGAAAGCAAAAACAGTGTGGCTGTGAACTAACAAAAAACAGGGGATATTTTGCCAATAAATTGGTAATGATCGGTCCAACTAAAAATTATGATTTTTGATGGGTAGATAGATCCGTGAGTTAGCTTTCAAATGCCTTTTGAATCCCCTTAATCTGCGTTCTGTGGACAAGGTTATGGTCGTTTTACGAGGACTGTGCATGTTAGACCAAAACCGGCATACTTATGTTCTTGCCCTATTTAGGGAACCCTAAGGTAGGAATTAGATGTGGGAAAAGCTGACCCGACACGATTATTGACCCAAACCCAACACGAAGTTAAGCAGGTTTGGATACAAAGTTTGAATCCGTTTAATTAAATGGGTTGACACGGTAAACCCGTTTAATTAATTGGGTTAGGTTCAGGTTGAACATCTAGACACGAAAAAAACCTATTTAACTCATTTAAATTAAATGGGTTAAATAGATCAACCCGTTTATCGTTTATTTATTTACTGTTTACCGTTTATATTTTTGATGGGAATTGAATTTTGGGCTTTGGGCAATTGGGCTTTTGGGGGGAGAATTTAAAATTTTGGAGTTCAGAAGCCAATTGGCCCGCTAAGCTTCAAAACCAAAAAAATATATATATAAAGTTTTGGAGTTCTAAATCTAAAACCCTAATGCCTGGCTGCCCTACCTATATAAACTCTCTTAATGGACTTAATTCTAGAACTCTCTTTCTCAACCCTAAACCTAACTCAGACTCTCACACTCTCAGTCTCAGCCCTCATTTCATTTCTCTTGGTCTAGAAAGCCCTCACCTCACCTCCTCCTCAGTTTTTCACTTCCTCTCAATTCTCTCAGTCTTGCATCCTCGACCCTCACATGTTCCTCAGTTCCTTAGCGCCTCTGCTACGAATTTGATCTTCTCTTCTCAGTTCGTCGGACACGTTGTTGTCTCTCCAGCGTCAGTGAGTTCTTCTGCTCATATCTCTACGAATTTGAGAGTTCTTTTCGTGATTTTGAACAAGATCTAAACTCAACACTAATTTTCTCTTTGATTTTCAGTAGTGAAGGTTGAATTCGCCAAGTTCTTCTTCTCAGAACAAGATCTAAAATTTCAGTTCGTCGAGTACAGGTATGTCAATATCTCTTTCTTTTCTCTCTTAATCTCATGGTTATACGAATTTTTGAGATTTTTTTGCGGTTTTCAACTAAATTAGTACATAACTAAACTTCCCTCTTGAACTTTCAGTTTGTTGCAGTTGATCTATCAGCCATGTAATGTTTCGGTGAGTAACTTCATCCCTATTCTCTACTATTCTCATATTTGAATGATTTCTTGAGTTCGTTTCATGTTTTTGAAGTAGATGTAATATGAATTCTGAACCGTACTTGCATCATAAAACTCTATTTCAATTTTGAACCGTACTTGCTATTATGAATTCGCCAAGTTCCATATCTATTTTTTTGATATGTTTTGAGGGTTTCTAAGACGGATCTGTCTAGTGATTAATCTATGGAGTTCATCTATTAGGATGATGTTATCCAGTGATTTATTCAGTTGATTAGTTTCTATTCAGTTAGCACTCCTATTGAGGTTCATTATTTTAGGATTAGCTTTGTTTATATTCAGTTTTTATGATTTTAGGGTTTGCTTTGTTTCTATTCAGTTAGCACAGTTATTCAGTTAGCACTTTTTGGATCATTCATCAGTTTATTTTGTAATCCAAAGTGTACTGATTTCATAAATGGCTACAATGGAGGATGATTATTTACCTATTGAAGTGGACTCAAATGGGGATGACGAGGTGGCTGAGATTGATAGCATGCCTGTTCAGAAGAAGACTGCTACTATTCAGGCTGGTACTTATAAGCCAGTGGTTGATGGTAACCCCCTTAAATGCCAAAGGAAATTCACCTCCAATGTTTGGGAACATTATGAATTTCTTCAATCTTCTGAAAATGGTAACTTGTTTTATAAGTGTAAGAAATGTGGGCAAGTTTACCTTAGGGATAGCAAAAATGGAATTGGAAACTTGAAAGGCATTTAAATATTTGTAAGAAAAGGAACTTTAGAGATATTGGTCAACTTCTTCTAGAGAGTATGTCTGGTTCTTTAGGGAATAGGCGTCCTAAGTTTGATCTACAGGAATTTCGTAAACTTATGGTTGCATGCATTGTTAAACATGATGTAGCTCTTCAATTTTGCGAATATGAGAGTGTTAAGGCCTTATTTTCTTACTTAAACCCTGATGTTAAAGTGTTTACAAGGAGAACAACTAAAAGTGATGTGCTTAAATTGTTTTCACATGAAAGGGAAAGGTTGAAACAATACTTTCACTCCTTCTCTGGTAGAGTTTCCTTTACATCGGATTGTTGGACTTCAATCAATACAGATGGGTTTATTTCACTTACTGCTCATTATGTTGATCGTAGTTGGAATTTGCACAAGAGAATTTTGAACTTTTCCTGATTGCCTCCTCCCCATAATGGTGTATCTATAGCTGAAAAAATTCTTCTTCTATTGAAAGATTGGGGGATTGATAAGAAAGTTATGTTTTTGACTGTTGATAATGCTTCATCAAATGATATTTGTGTTGATGTGTTGAAAAGCCAGCTTAGGCTTTTGTGTGATGGTGATTATTTTCATGTGCTTTGCTGTGCTCATATTCTGAATTTGATTGTGAAGGAGGGTTTAAAAGATATGGATGATGTTGTTTATAAAACTAGAGAGTGTGTTAAGTATTGTAAAGGTTCTTAAGCTAAGAAACAACGATTTGTTGAATCAGTAAGGATGTGCGATCTTGTGTATACTAAAGGTTTGCGTTAGGATGTTCCAACTAGATGGAATTGTACATTTCTAATGCTTAAAAGTGCTCTTTATTATAAAAAAAGGTGTTTAATCATTTAGAGGTGGTCGATGGAAACTTTGTTCATTGGCCAAGGCACAATGAATGGTCTAAGATTGAGAAACTTTGTGGTTTTTTGAAAGTTTTTTATGAAGTGACATGTGCATTTTCTGGGTCAAAGTATCCTACCTCGAATCTGTATTTTCCTAATATTGTGAGAGTGAGAGTTTTGTTGAAGGAGGAGATGAAAAAAGGAGATGGTTTTATGAAGAGCATGACAACCATAATGTTTACTAAGTTTGAGGAATATTGGGCTAAATTTAGCACTATTATGGCTATTGCCACCAATTTAGATCCTCAATATAAATTTCAGTTTGCTGAGTGGGCTTTTAAGAAGATCTATGAGGCTGATGATGTGATTGAGTTATCTTTGTTGAAAGACAAGTTGTTTTGTTTGTTTGATGAGTATTCGAAAGGTGCAAAGGAGTCTTGTTCAGCTACCAACTTATCTTCTAGCATTAGCAAAGCTTCTATTGGGCGAGATTCTTCCGATCAATGGATGGAGGTATAATTTTCTTCTATAAGCTATTCATTATGTGAACTTATTGTATTTGTTTTTATTTTTAGTTTTTAAATTTACTTATTGTCATCGTTTAGGACTTTGATCAATATTCAAATGATGTGTCTAAAAATGTGGCTAAATTTGAGTTAGAGGTGTATTTGGAGGACAACAAATTGCCCCATGTGTGAGAATTATGATGTTCTTGGCTATTGGAAAGAAAATAGGTCTCGATTTCCCGTGCTTTCTCAAATGGCAAGAGATGTGTTGGCCATTCTCTTATCGACCGTTGCATCTGAATCTACATTTAGTGTTGGGGGCGAGAGTGCTTAATGCATATCGTAGTTCACTTAAGCCAGAGACAGTTGAATCTATGATTTGTCTAAGGGATTGGTTATATGGTCAAGAAGGTGATGTTTCTTTCTACTTTTTAGTCATTATTCATTGTGTTTCTGGTTCTGTATGTTTGGTTCATTAGTTGATTGTATAACTAATTTTGTTTTTTTCCCCTTGTTGTCTTTTCACATTTGAAATAGCACTTGTATCGGTGGAACTCAATTTGGATGATTTGTGTGGGGATGTGATGAGCATAAACCTAAGTAATGAAGGAGGAACTTCTCTTGCATCCAAGAGTGAGACTGGCAGTGGAGTTGGGCAAAAATCTGGCTTGGATAATTCGGTTATGTTATGTTTAATGGACTTGGTTGTGGCTTGCTGCTGGTTTTTGGTCATAATTTTAGACAATTTAGCTTGTTTTGGGTTTGTAATTGAAGTAGTTTAGTTGTGACTTTTAGTGGTTGCTTGTTATTTGTAGCTCCTGGTCTGTAAAAACTAAGTTGGTATTGCTTGTTGAGCCCCTTACTCCCTTCTACTAGATTCTGCTTCTATATTTGTGATGCACCTTGGTGGGTTAGTGTGGTCAGTGGTGCAAGCTTGTTGTCCTTTTGCAGCTACAAAATGTTGGTGGGTTAGTGTGGTCAGTGGTGCAAGCTTGATGTCCTTTTGCAGCTACAAAATGTGTAATAGTGTGTGGGAAAATGCTTTTTTTGTTTGAATACAATGCTTCACTTAAACAGGTTAGTGGTTAAATGGTTAACCCGAACCTAACTTGTTTTATCCGTTTACTTAAACGGGTTAGGTTCAGGTCAACCCGTTTAATTATTAAACGGTTCAGGTTGGGATCTTCTTACCTGTTTATTAAAGGGATTGGTTTCAGGTTGGGGGGTTTTAAACCCGTTTTAAGTTTGACACGAACACGAACACGACCCGACATGATACATTACCAAGCTCTAGTAGGAATCATGCTTGGTGTTCTAAATGAAAGTTTTTTAGACTTCTTAATCTTTCCATATTGGGGTTTTGGGTCTCCATTTAAGGTCAAGGGTGAAAGTTATGAATTTTTGAAGTGAACTGACCTGCTTTGGTACAAGTTGGGCTGTTATTGCAATTTCTGTGCAGCGTATATTAGGAGAAAAATTCTAAAAATTTTACTGTAGATTGTCCATATTATTTTCGAATTTTCTATAAGATTTTATGAATTTTGGTTGAGTATTTTGAGTTTGGTATTTTTGGAAGCATTTTGAATAATTGTGTAAAGAGCAATAATAAAGATTGAGTGAGATTGATCATGCATTCGTGTTGTGTATTTTGGGCCAAACAAGGTTATTTAAGGGGAAAATGAATATTCATGGACTTTCTTGCAGCTTTTAGCTTGATTAATGAGAAAGAAGATGACAAGTATTCAATTTGACACTTATTTATGAGCTTTGAATTAATTATGGATTTTACAAAAAAAATACCAAGTTTAGTGATCTTAATAGCTTTTACTGAGTTTAATGACTCATTTGGGGTGGAATTCTATATATAATGGATTGATGAATGAAATATGGGAAGCAGAGAGAATTTTTGACTCAGAAACCATATTTATCAGACCAAGTTATTACAGTTTATGCTATTTTGAACCAAGATATATCTCTCTTGGCCTCAAACTTCTATTACTTACTCAATTCAGAATGTATCAAATGTATATATCAAGCCAATCTAGTATGCATTGTTATCTTGAACTAAGCTATACATCAGCGAGCCTTAAACCCGTATCAGCAAACTATCTCAGAAAAGGCCACGACCACTCCCTCATTTGTCACCATCAAGGCCTTTTCCTTTGTAATCTTATTTATCTCACTGTGGTCTATTTTACTTTCATTTACGTTATATCGGATTTAATTAATTTTATTAATTCAGTTTGAAGTTATATTGAAATACCTAAGTTATGCATACCAATTAATTACTCAATTTCAAACACATACTTTTACTTACTCAATTATGTGAGTAAGAATCATTTGCTGACTACACATACCTAGAATGACATTTATGAAATAGGGTCGAGGCCTAGTTATCGTTTCTCGTTATGCATAAGTGTTATCAAGTTTGAACATATTTATTAAGTTAGATGACATTTGTTTAAAGACTCAAGGTACGTCCATTACCTGTATCTTCAGAAAGCAGAACATGTTTATCAAGTTACAACTCTTAATGAGTTTATCAATGAATCAGTTTATATAGTGATTTGCCATTTAACTTGTGACTCCGTTAGTTATCATCTATAGGGCATCAGCCCATCATTTACCCGCTCGACTTCAGGCCAACTCTTGATCGGATTGGTAAATGTACACCTATGTGTAGATCATATCATTGCAAGGGGTTCACATCCAGATAATAATAAGCAATTCAGTTTCATATTACTTTCATTTTCATTGTTATTGCGAACTAAATGAATTGTAAAGGCAGGTACACATTAACAGTGTTTCTACGCTCATTTTACAATATAAGAATGCATGTACTGAGTTTTAGCTCACATTTTCGAATTGTTTTCATGTTTTCCATGTTAGGTGATGAAGTATCACATGTTTCTCCATTTAGCAAGCCATTTTGGAAGTTATCAGATGCTCACAATGGATTCAACATGACATGAATGTTGCGATGGACTTCAGGGTCAAGTTAGGCTTATATTCAATATACTTGTGTAGTGTAGGGTGCAAGTTAGCACATAGTATGATTAAGTCGATTGTATTGAAGTTAAATTATTATGGACTTTGGTCTTAGAGTGTTTCAGTTTAATAGATATTGTGATTGTGAACATGAGTTGCAGGATTGAATGATTTCAGTGAGCCTTGTTCTTATCAAGGCAGCTGTAGTGCCTCTCATAATTAAGTCTTCTGCTGTGGTTATCTATAAATCAAGTAATTAGCAATTTGGGGGAGTTACAGTTTGGTTCGATTTAAGTTGTGGGGTTGATTGCTTGGGATGAGCCTTTTACCAATGATAAGGTGGTTCAATGTTAATTTATTCTACTCCCTCAAGGCTGTATCACACATTTTGGCACTCACATGTCAATGATGAGCATTTTATTCATGTTAGAGGTAGAAGGTCAATTCGAAATTTAGAGATGGTGGATGGTAAGTTTTATTCGACTCATCACCATCTCACTGTTGTCACTGTCATCACTGCACAACAGCAGTGTCCATGACGTCACACCCGCTTCTTCCGCCGACGTTGTGATTACTGTTCTTCGACACTGCCTTAATTAACGAACCAAATCAGTGAAATTAATAGAGAGATCAAATTAAATACTAACAACCCTGTTGATATTCTCCTTGATTTCACGAATCAAAGCTCTTCACCAAATTTTCCGAAATCTTCGACAGATGATTCTCTTTCACCTGTTGAATCAACGCTCTGTTCTGATCGAGCACCGATTGAACTCGCTCAATTCTGGTGCTCAGCGTCTCCCACCCTTCGGCGGCGCACTCCTCATTGGCGATTGTCAAATCTCCAATTAGCGACTCTCCTGAGAGTGAGCAAGTGCAAGTCCTTGGCTAGGGTTTTTACGGAGGCCATTGGTGGATTAATGGGCAAATTATTAGGCATGCCTGAGAGTATATGCTCTCATATCCTATTTATACATGTTTTTTGGGTTGTATTTATTATCTATTCTATTTTTTAATATTTATTCGCTGACATCTCTTCTGAGAGCATGTGCTTTCAGGTGTATGTTATAGACTTTGAGATTAATGCGGGAGACAACAAAGCGAACAGAGGAGGAAAGAGAAAGAATTGAAGGAAAATAAAAGTGAAAATTTAAGATAGAAGAGTATAGTCATAATTTTGAACTAAATTATATCTAAATACAAAGGCGAACATATTGGGAGTGTTTGACAAACAACTTTTTGAAGAGTTTTTTGGCTAAAAAGAGTTTTTTTTTACCAAGATTAGCTGTTTGATCAAGTAAAAAAAACTAATTTGAGTGTTTAGTCAAAATATTTTTTAGAAGATTTTTTTGGGTCAAAAAAACTAATATGAAAAACTAATTTCATGAGTTTTTTGAAAGAACTTTTTGAAGAATTAGCTTTTAGTCTTATAACTTTATCAGAAACAATTAATTTTATTAAACAATTTTTCAACAAATAGCTAATTCAAACAATTAATGTAAATATCTAATTAAAATAAATAACAACTAACACAAACAGTTAACAATAAACAGCTAACTACTGTTTATCAAACAAGGGCACAAAGCTCTAACAACTTAACACAAACAGTTCTGCCCGCTTCCTCCAAATTTTGGCCTGCGAGAATACCGGTGCATGTGCTCTAATGCCACCAGCCTCCCGGTACCTAAATTTTCATAAACCCCCAACAGCCCGTTACAGACTGCGCATCAGCCCAGCAATTTAAAACTGCGATTTTCAAGGATTCAATTCAGGAGGGATGAAAAATGGAGACGGAAGCTGAATTAGACACTCCTTGCTCTTCCATGGCCGTCGACTCCATTCTTCGGGTTGGAACGGTACGCCATTCAAACTGGCTCCTTGATTGATTCCCCCTCCAACAGGAAAACCCTAATTTGCAATTTCTTGTAGCACTTGCTTTTCAACTTCGCAACCCATCTCTGCTAATTATCTAATTGTCTTCTATCTGCTGTGAACTCGCAAAAATTTCAGGCTGGAGTGCTGTGGGGTTTGTGTACTGGACCGCATGACGCTGCCAAATTAGGTAAACTCAGGAAATTTTTTAAAAAGTCGTCTTTTTGCATTCTTTAGTTATGAATATGGTCACTTAATTGAAATTTCCTTAATCTAAACCATGATGTTTGACATTTGTTTGCCTCTGTGCATTGTTTTTTTTTTTCTTTGTTTTGGGCCCTTCTTTGTATAATGAAATGCAGGTCTGACGGGCTTTCCTCGTGCTTGTTTTGTGGTAATAATCTGACGTTGCTCAAAACCAGGAATGCTTTTGTTGGTGTGCTCATTGCTTTTTAGCTGACCTTCATCATGTGGATTGCAGGCCAAGTCAATGGGCAAAGCGGGTACTCAATGTGGTATTACTCTTATCTATGCCTCAATCTCTTCAACTTATTTTTTCAGAATAAGTTCAGTTTAGAAAAATTAAGTTTAGTTCAGTTCAGTTAAACAACAAAATAAGTTTAATTTAGCAAAAAATAAGTTCATTTTAGTTCAACAAAAATTAGTTTGGTTCTGTTTAGTTCAGCAAAATTCAGTTGAAGAGAACATGGCCCTACACTAAAGTTGGTTTCCGCTTTCCATTGGTATTTTGAAGTTTTCAGTTTGCAGTTTGTTTAATTAGAACACTTCGTACTGTTACTTCAGTTCATATGAAAATGGGGTATGAGCCTGTAGATGGTCTTTATGAATGCGAAGGTGGGATTGTGTGATGAACTTTCAAGTAGAGGTGGGTTGAGGAAGTTGGAGTTAGTAAGTTTCCAAGAGCTAAAGGATATCTTCTCTATGAAAAATTGCAGCAAAAAATGATAAGCTTTTCAAACAGCAATATCTCTTAGAGATAGTTTGAGCCGTTCAAGAATTTATCAATTTTCCATATGCAATTTTGTAGCATTGAAGTACATAGTTTTTTTCTTGGTGCTGAAAAAATATCGTTTTCACTTGTCTTGTGGGTTATGAATTAGCAACTCTAGTCAATTGCTTGGCATTGGCCATGAAATGGTAATTTTGACAAGCATTTTTATAAAAATTTGGTCATAATGTCATGTGAATGAATCACATTGAAAAAGTATATGAAAAGTTAGTTCCTTAAACTAATGCTTTTCTTTTCGTTCAAATACTTTGTATTAGATATGCTTTGAAGGCTGTTATAGTGCCACTTATGCAAAAGTTTTAGATCTTTAAAAGATCCGGTTCTCACTGGCATATTTAACATGCCATCATCCTTTGTTGATTGTGTTTGCATCTATTATGCAGGTCTGTCGCCTCCCCCCCAAACAAAAAAAAGGAGCCGTTGAGCTTCACGTTTTCTGGACCCGTTAATAGGCCCTGTTTGGCAATAAGCTATTAGCTGTTAGCTTGTTTGACTTAACTAATAGCATTAGTTGTTTTTGTGAAAAGTGGTTGGTGAAATTAGTTGTCTCTGACAAGACTATTTGGTAAAATTTCACTTATGTCCATAACTTTTTATGCATATTGTGTATAAAATTATATTTATACCTTTACCCAATTTTGGTTATGATTATGACCCTTTTTTATTGTTAACATAATTTCCCTTTTAATAACTATTAAATTTCATATGACATGAGAGTATTTCATTATGGAAGACTAAGTAAAATAAATTATTTGCTAAATTTTAGAAAATATTAAAATTAAAAGTATTGACTTAGACATCCATTAACGTAACTCTTATCCCAAAAGGAAAAATGAGTGACATTGAAATAACTTTGTTAAAAGATTGGGTTACTATGGTAATTTTAATCATAAACATAAAAAAATTAAGTAAAAAAGTTATCCCAAATAGCTTTTTGCAGAAGAGCTTTTTGATTATAAAAAGCTAAATTAGCTAATCCAAAAGCTAATCAACCAAACACTGCAAATAGCTTTTTGACCAATGTCAAACAACTAATGGCCCCAAAAAGGTGTTTTCCTACCCAAAAAGCTCTTTACTAAACAAAATCGTAATTTAAAACCTTCTTAAATAGCAAAAAACAACTACTCAGTGTGGAACCCCTAGAAACATGTGTGGGGAGATCTAGATAACGCAACCTTAGCTCTACGAGCAAAGGGATTGTTTGCAAGGGACCTATAACTTTTTTGAGGAAATACCTTGTCATTTACTCTTACACTATTTTCTCTATTTGTTTCTTCCTCTATTTATTTGTTCATTTATCTAAGTTTGAACTTCTTTTCAGGGTTCATTTTGATGTGTTTCTACCCCCTCCTAAGCATTGACAAATCTTTTGTGGGTCTTGGAATTTGCGGGCCTGAGGTTGCGATGTTGGATCTCCTTGTACCCTGTCTTGGCGGTATTCATGAGGCGGGTTATCATTGTTCTAGATTTTAAGGGCTTTGAACATTTTAGTTTAAACCCTAAAGCTAGGAAAGAGAGGAGATAAGGATAAGAAGCGAAATGCATATCATGCTATAAATGCTATAAACATTAAGAAATATGGTTGCAGGCAATGATATCACAATATCGCATAGACAAAATGATGTACCTGCCGATGACCAAGCTAGGGTTCACTAGAATACAACTAACTTAGCAACCAAAGGAAGATAACATCAAGGGGAAACCAAGGAAAGTGGTCACATAAAATGATGGTTGTGAGGCATCAAGTATGTGGAGGGAGAAATGGTGCTTAGAATCAAGTGATTCTAAGTGGGAAAACAATGATCTTTAAAGTGAATTTGATGTACAACCAAGGGTGGAAATGGACCCAAGCTACAAACTAGCAAAAACACAACACAAAGATGAGAACTCACGGCTTTTGTGGGTGGCACGGTCGTGCCTAATGGCACGGGTAGGCCGTGCCACATCCCTGCCCATTTTGCCTAGCATGTTCCATGGTTCACGGCTTGGGGTGTTTTTGTGTTTGGGTTCAAGCTAAGCCCAAAGGGAGTATTCTTAGCTAGAACTTAAGCATGGAGATGGACATGAACAAGGGTTATGGATGTGGAAGATGGAAAGGAGAATCAAAGCAAGAAATACTAACTTCAAAACAAAAGCTAGCAATTCACTTTAATCCTCTTAGGAAAAGCCTTGAGTAATACAATCAAAGGATAGAAACTAAACTCTTGGAAAGGATACAGAAACACCACCAATCCTTGAGTTTAGGGCCCTTAAGTTTGATTAAGATACAGAAACACCACTTAACCAAAACTTAAGACTTCACTTGATCACCACTTAGTTCGGCCTAAACTAAGATAAGCAAGCTAAGTATTTGAGGTTAGTGCCTAAGCACAAAAGAGGAAGCCAATGCTTCAACTTCACTTGAATTCAATTCATAAAAAGGTTGTTTTTTACAAGCATGGCCATGTGCTCCTTAAATAGGCAGCAAGGCCATCTATCTAGCAAAGCAAAAGACTAGCCTACCCTTCCTTAACACTTAGGAAAGGTATTAAAGACTAATACAACCTGTTTTGTGCTAAACTAGATTACACATATCTTAAACTAATCTAATACTTTAAAATACAAAGTAAAGCTATATCTAACTTATTAATACATCATTACAACACTTAATATCCACTTAAACTAAGCTAAACCATGCTGAGATTGCTTCTTCAACCTCATTGGACAGCCAAAAGGCATTACGGCTGGCCAATCACAATTCAGCAACACATTGACACCAATCTTGCCCTCATTGGTTGATTTTCTCTAGCTTTCACACACTTCAAAGCTTCTTTAGCAGCAAAGGAGCATGTGTCTAGTAGCCTTGCACGTGTAGTCAAGTGGCCATGCAGCTGGGAAAACCCACTTGAGAAGGAAAAACACCTCATGCTTCAACCGTGCTTACTAGGCAGTTTTCTGGCTGTTTTTGGAGGCCATGTTTCCCATACCAAACGTGGTGATAATATGGCTTGCCACATATGGTTGGAAACCTCAGGAAGTCTTCTAACTCCTCCAAGTGGAATTACTCATTTTGGATTTCATTTACCTAGTGAAAACATCAAAATGGACAGACTGGTCTGAACCGCGTTCAATCTGCACGGTTTGGAAGAATGGTCTGGTTCTTCATCTTCTACTTGAGATAACTTGATTTTATCACTTGGACAACGTATCTAACATATTTAGGACCCAAAATATGTAAAAATACAAGACTTAAGCCTTAATATAGCTTAAGTTATAAACTAAACAAAACCGGGTTAATTCTGGATTGCTGGGCAGTTTTGACACCTTTTGGTTTTTGGCTGATTTGGATGACCAAATGAACTCCAAATTGGATGCAACTTGTCTTGTTGGAAAGCTTACATCTTGAACTTGAAATCCATGCAAAAATATCAGACTTAAACCATGTTGATGCTTCTCGAAAATTGCTCACAAAATCAGGTCAGTGCTGGAACGAACCTTATGCCCTGCAATAGAACAACTAAAACAAAATTTGGTTGAATTATACAACCTTTAACTAGCATATTAGTAATGCTAAATTGATTTGATTCTTTTAAATCAAAGGGCGTGGTGACATCTCCATCACAAAAATGGCATAGGACTGGATGTGAAAACACATAAAGGGAAGCAACATAAAGGAAGCAAGTGATTATTAGCACTCTCCAATTTAGAGAAGAAGGAACAATGGGAAGAGAAAACCTATTAGTATATACAACTGCTTTCTAAGCTGTAATAGAGATTGCAAGGATCCCAAATGCCAAAGAAGGGTAGAGATGCTTATTTAAGGTCTGCAATCCTAACTATCATGTTGTAGATTGGTCCTTAGTGTTTGTCTTTATGTGTAATACTTGACTTCTCATGATGCCATTAGTAAATATGTTTATCTTTTATTTAATTATTATATAAGGGCCCATTTCTCTATTTGAGAGTCATTGGAGGTCGTAAAACATTGATTGGCGAAAGAAATGCAAAGTAAACTTTTGGGTTTGTTTGAGAAACATTGTGAATGGGATGGTTTTGCAAAAAATTCATGCTCTTAGAGGTAGTAATGTAAATGAACCATTTAAATGCTGCATTATTTTTTCCATCAAAATTTGTTTCTATTGGCGCCTTTCATTGACCATTTTCTTTTTTTTATTTGTCTATGTTTCATATTGTTGTTTTGGATGCATTTGTCATTGTCTTTTTATTATCCTATGCTTTTATAAGGTTTATCTCACATGTATTGTGCATTTTAACTAGATTGAGCCTTTTAGGATATTGAAGATATAATGCTTATTTAAAAGGTTGAGTTTGCATCAGAAACTAGTGTTTCTTGAGGTGGAAATAATATCCAAGTCAGGATAGTAGTCTTTAGAGGTCTAGAAATAGAGTGATAAGAGCTCACCTGGTAAGTTGTTGGTGACTTAGCGAACTTTGACATTGTTATGCTTATATACAAGGCAATATTGTGGTCCTATTGGCTTTCTAGAATTGTTTCTATTTTTGTGTCACACCTAGTTTCCATATATATATATATATATATATATATATATATATATATATTTTAATGTTTTACTTATTAGTGAATGTTCCTTGAAGTTAATATTTAATGCTTCTATTTCTGTATGCGTCCCAAAAAAATTTCACATCAAGAAAAAGTTGAAGTTTCTAAAATTTTTTTGGGGTCTGTTGGAATTTACATCTCTGCTGGTACGAGTTTCGCTAGGGGTACTATATACATTTGGATTTCCCAATAACCCACGAAAGAGGGACCTACATTGAGAGCTGTAATTATTTCGTGGCTAAGAATGGAACTTTTGATAGGTGAGAGGCACAGAATCCACCAATGCCCACATGTGTCTCTGCAGACCCTCAGCTTCTCCATATATATCATTGGTGCAGAATGTCATGGTCGGTGTGGTATGTTTGAAAAAATCACATGCTAAAAGGCATATCAAAATAGTTGTATGCTAATAAGTGTTTGTCCTAGTGATTAAAATTGAGATATTACAATGTTGCTATCCCTTCGCCACTTTATATAAACGATTGTTGTGAACCAAAGAAACAAAAAAGGAGGGGTGTTTCAAGTGCTAATTAATAACCCAGATGATTTATCTATTGGTAACTGCGAAATATAATGTGTATCAGTGGCTATGGGGCAAGGTGGGCACTCATGGTTTGTGGTGATTTAAAGACATTATCAATTGATTAATATTGAATTTTTCATTGTTGGTCCAAAGTCTGATTTTTATTCTTCTAGGGTATTGATGCTCAATTGCCTGATAGGATTCATGGGTATCAACTATATTTTCAATTGTTCCAGTTACACTGTCATGTCCGCTGTGCTCTGCGTGCACATCTATAGCTGGTTTTGCTATTGGTGGCCTTGGGTTGATCTGGTTGGATAAGCCAAGTGTTAGCTGGTAAATTTCTTAGTATACCTGTCAGTTGATGGGGATATCTTGAGGGTAATGGCCCATCCGATATAAGCTTAGTGGCAATTGTAAGAACTGAGACCATTCTTTTAGTACCCTGAAATGACAAGTACCCTTCCCTACTCAGTTTGGTTGACCAAGAAGGTACCATAGAGCCCTGCCAAGTGATCAAAGTTTGGCCATTACATGTTGGATACAGATAAAAAAATATGGAAAGCAGTTTTGAGTTGTAAGTTTTTTGTGAATACTGCCTTTGTTTCTGGGATTTATCAATACTATCTTTAAAAGTTGCAAATTTTAAGTTCCTCAATCTGCTCTGAAAGGGCAAGAAAAGGTGGTGTAGCAGTCAGAAAATCCTATTGGATGTCACGGGTGCTGGATTATTCTGTGGAAAAGGAAACTCGAACCTGCTTATGATGAACTTGCCTGTATTGCTGTTTGTTGTGTCCCGCATTGGTACATATTGTGAAACTTCTATAGGAGAAATGACCTTGCTTATGATGATGTTGTCTGTGTCCTCTTGGAGGTCTTCGTGTATTGATGTTTGCTATTTTATATTGCTCTTGCAAAAGGTCCTGCTTTTTATCGGGCTTCTTATTCTAATTCATTTATCTGTGATTCAACTTTGTCCCTACAGGATATTTTGCTGGAATATTTGCCTTTGCTCGCTGTGGGATTCAAAAATATCGAGGCAAGACAGATTTGGTTAGTTGCACATATGGCTTTCAAATTACGATTTGTTAATGTTGGTGTGTAGACATGTATTGAAGTCATTTACTTCAAATTGAAGTCTGAGAAAACACGTTGCTTCCGCGTCGTTCATGATGCTGTTTCTGAGAACCTACTTCACCATATCTTTCTATGTAAGCAATTAGGAAGAGGTCGAGAAACTAATATTTGCAGAGTTGTACAGTCGGAACATTGTAACTCATCTGTTCCCATAACGTTATTCCTGTAAAGAAAGAGAACGCAACTTCTCGAGTGATTGCAGTATCGCACGACAGGCCATGTTTTTAACTTGGATCATATGATCCCTTGAACATTACACTGCGTTTCTGCTTTCCGACTTTGTTGTGGAAGTTTTTGATCATAATTCCTTATAAAACCATCGGCTTATTGTTACTTGTTAGTCTCTTGAAATGGAATTTTTAGTAAGCTATTCTGCTTCTTTTAGCTTTGATAGTTCTATTTGGTGTAGTGTTGTGATGTTTCCTGGGTACTGGAACAAATGTGATGGTACAAGATGATTAGGCTGTAGTCAGACTGTCAGAAACATATAACTCTTTCGGTTTCTGTCCCTTGATGAACTAACTGATCTTCTCCTGCAGATTAATTCCGCAGCTGCAGGTGCTATAGCTGGGGCTGTTATAGCTGCCTCAACGCGTAGCAGGAAGCAAGTTGCTGTTATGGCTGCTTTGCTTTCCGTAGTATGTGCTGCAGGTGATTACTCCAGGACGTTTTGACGCGTGCTTTCTCAGTGTGTTGGAGGAACAAGGTGAGCTTTCCAGTCAATACCCTTTCATTTAAAATTGACCAGTGAGTTGTGTCACGGGTTGATAATTCACTCAAACTCAAACCCATGCGGCGCTAGCAAGCCCACTCGGAACCCTTCCTTAGTTTGCTCGTAAGCGTTCAGTGATGCTTGACTCAGACTTGAGAAGCTAAGCAAGCACACACACCTACTCAAAGAGAACTTAGAGTGAATGTGGACACAATTAAGTTTGGGAGAATACCTTATATTGCATTTATGAATGTTTGGAAAGCTTGGTGTACAAATGAGCCCCTTTAAGGATATATATACACATCCACTTCCTCAATGGACGGTGCAGATTTATTTGATCACACGGCTATTATTACACATACAAAATGTTCTATACAAATATCCAAGGTACTATATAAGTGTGGAATTATGTGAAACATTCTAGCGAATATTCTAGAATATTTTAGTACAACCTAGATGGTCCTAAAATATGCCAAAAGGTCCTAGACACTCTAGAAGGTTCTAGAACAGTCTAGAAGACCCTAGAAAGCTCTAGAAGGTTGACAACATTCTAGAACATTCTAACGTATTCCAGAAGTTTCAAGAGCATTTTGGAGGATCTTGGAACATGTTGGAAGTCTTCAGAAACTTCGACCCGTGACAGTTGGCAGTTTCAGATTCTAGTTAGTTTCCGGTTGGTGATGGTTGATCCAATAAACTTGTCTTGCAAAGAAAAGCAACTTGGTAGGGAAAATTGGCAAGTTCTGCTTGGGTTATATCAGTTTATGTTTTGAGTTTAAATTGGGTAAACCTATTTCGGGTGTCGGGTTAGGTTTAGGTCCAGGTCATTCGAATTGGGTTTTGGATTTTGCGTTGGTTTCCCTAGCTCTACTTTTCCATTGATTTTTGACATTGAACAGCTTACATAGCTTGGGCATAAATTGATAGTATGAATTTTGAATCCGTGGTCCCGGCGGGCGTCTTCTACTGCGGAAGCAGCCTCTTTACTTGCTTGTGTATGGCTGTGCCTGTGTGCATTTGGATCTATTGGGACCTTGGGTTGCCCCCCTTCCAGTTGATTTCTACAGCAAGTTGAGAAGCGAATATCAGAAGAGGTTATTTTCTGATTCTTAGATCAACTGTGGATATGTTCTCATGTGATTAAGGGGCAGGCCATGTTGCTTAAGCATTTGTGTACATATATAATGGCATTGTATTTCTTAAACCAAAGCTCGCAGGGTTGCTTTATCTGTGCTTTGTATAGAGGAATAATGGATCAACTATTGAAGTAGACCGCAGGAAACATGAGATGAAATTTATCTGTATCAAAGATGGTCACACTCAATGCGTGATGACGCAATACTTTGTCTGGTTTACCTTCAAAATACATGCCTTTGGCCATTCTTATATCCTTAAGATACCCAAAACTGACTGTATGCGTGCGTGTGTGCGAGAAAGACAGTTCTTTTTTGGGGGCGGGGGGGTGTTTTTATTCTGTTTTTTCATTTTATTGTTAGAATAATTTTGTAATTTGCTTTTTGAGGGATGTTTGTAATAAAAAGGTGTTAGCTCCCTTGTTTAAGCTTTAGAACAGCCCTTTCCTGTCCATTGTTGGTGTTGCAATGTGACTTCATTATCCATTTCAGATGAACCCTGGAAGTAGAAGATGATGTGAAATGTGTAATCCCCACGGCCATGGAGGAGAAGCCTCTGACCAGAAGTTGTGGGGGAAGCTACAACGGACAATAACTCGTCAGTCTTGTTCTTTGCAGTGTGCAGAAATTGAAGTGGTCCTCCAAGGCGTGTTTTGCCCTGTAAAAATCCGCTCTTTGCACCTCTTCATAGTGCCCAAATCTGATTTCTGAATGACTAGCCTGGTTAAAAGAACTGAACTAATCTAAAATACGAGTACTTGTTGACTAGAGGTGATCTTGTATGTTGTAAGATGACCATTCATTGGAGTGTGATTTTTAACACCCCTTAGAGATACGAATGTTGCTGTCAATTTTCATGTATGGTTGCCCTGCTCGTCTTTTTTATTCTTTTCAGAGAGTGTCCTCAATTTGTATCATTAACATGTGTATTCAATTTAATAGAAAACTATCATTTCTTCGACGAATGGCCTACCCTGTATATGTTTTGCTGGATGGCAACCAATGTTTGAAGGTGAATCTTTGCTAATAGCTCGTATGCGTTCTCTGGAACTCATCTTCTCAACTTTATGATGATTTTGAATCCACGCCTTTTCCTATGTGACATCCGTAGATCGGTTGTCGCTTGCATTCACATTATGTATTGAAATTGGCCAAATTATGTATTGAAATTGGCAAATGGGATATTACTTACAGTGTGTTTGGATTGAGAGAAAGAAGGGGAGGACAGGAGAATGAAGGTTGATGAATACTTATTTCCCTTGTTTGGTAATATTAAATGAGAGGGAAGGGAGGGGAACCGAGGGGAACATTTCACCCTCATTTTCCCCCATTTTCCTCATTTTATTCGCCCCCCCAAGATGAGGGGGAAAGGAAGGGAATGAAAGATTTTAATAGTTATCCCCCTTTCCCTTCCATCCATTCTTACAACATATCTAAACAAGGTGAGTACAAATTACTTTTCTCTCCTTTCCTTCCCCTCCATTGTCTTTCCCTTTCTTCCCCCTCTCTTATCTTAATCTAAACAATGTGTTACAATTAACATAAAATATTTTGTTTTGTACTAGGTGTTTTCCCAGTGACATATATGGAATGTTAATCTGGCCTGATATTGGGATTGTTTGATAAATATTGAAAGGCAGTTCTGTTAGTTTGAAATTTTCAGTTTGTGCTAAATTTATCTATTGGATAAATTTCAGTAATCATATTAAGAGCCTCTTTTTTTTGGCGATAGAAAGATGTAAGAAGATATAAGGAGATATGAGGACAGATGTAAAAAATGTAAGGAGTTATAAGATGTAAGAAGATGTAAAAAGTTATAAGGAGCTAAAAAAAGTTGCAAGTTGTAAGAAGAAGTAAGCATGTGTGAGGATAGATGTAACCAGTTTTAGAATTATTAAAAAATTGTATACAACCCTTTTCTTTTTTGAGGTAGTGAGCATTTAGGTTATAAATTTCATCTCCTTACAGCTTCTTAGAATCTTAGTGCTCCTTACAACTTACATATTTAACAAAATTCTTATAATTTCTTGTATCTCTTTACATCTCTTTAATTATTGGTTAACGTATAATGTTTATGAGATAGTTTTTATAAAAATATGTATATAGTTTTTTTTAATAACATTCAGTTTGACGTTTATTTTTTTCTCATATTTATAGAAATATGTATATATTTTTGTATATACTACAAAGATGAAAAATATGTATATATTTTTATGAGCATAAAATTTGTATAAACATAAAAATAGAATTTAGCATCATGAATTATATTTGAGTTTTGATGTGAATCATATGTGCCATTATAGAGAAAATAACTTAACATGCTTAAAATTTTTTCATCTCCTTCTTTTTTTTAAAAAAAAATTGATAATGAAATTCTCATATTTCATGAATACTTTCTTAATAGTTTGAGGGGTTTATTTTTTAATCTCTTTTGGTAATATTATGTTGAAAATATTAATTTATAAATGCTTAATTTAAATAGGATTTTATTTTAAGGATTCTATTGAATTTTGTCGACAAAAATAGTTATTGTTTTAATTTACTTATAAGGAGGTGAAACTAATGTTCATATAAAAAAACCACCTCAAGTGTCGAGCATATTTGTTCTATAAATTTATGGGCTTGAATTTATTTTATTGCTATCTAATTGACTTATTTAAAGTTTTATTTTTTATTAATTTTGTTATTTCAATATTGTTTTTGCTCATCCAAAACGATAATTGTAGAAAAACAAAATTTGTTTGCATAATGTTAAAAAGTAATTTGTGTAGTGATGGTATAAAATTAATTTCATAAATATCACTCACATATTGCATGTAATAATTTATTTCATAAGTCATACATTAAAGGCCAACAATTATGCATACATATCTAAAACTTATATTTATACAACTTTTTAGTAATCCAATAACTACTTGCAATTTTTTTTATAGTTCTTACATCTCCTTACAACTTCTTACAACTTCTTATAATTCATTATATTTTCTTACAACCTACAACTGCATCTTATCGCAAAAAAGAGCAAACCCTACATATTATTTTTTAGATCTGAATATATAGTTGTTGATATTTAATGTATGACTTGTGAAATAAGTTATTTCATAAAATAAATTATGTGTAATCTGTCAGTGATATTTATGAAATTACTTTCATACCTTCACTAAACAATTTTTTTTTAATATGTAGATAGAAATAAAGTTTGATTATTTACAATAATCATTCTCAATCAACAAAAGTAATAGTGAAATAACATAGTTTATGAGAATAAAACTTGAAATAAGCCATTTATGTGACATTAAAATAAATATTTGACCACAAATTTATAGAATCAAATATATTCTAAATTTGAGGATTTTTTTTTAAACATTATTGTCACCTCTCTATTTGCAAATAAAAAAACTCTCTTTGATTAAAATAAACCCTCAAAGATAAAATAACAAGTTTTCTCAACAAAATTGAATAGAATCCTAAAAATTAAAAACTATTTAACTTTAACATATTAAAATTAATATGTTTAAGTTAATCTAATCCAAAAAAATTATAAAAAAACCCCTCAAAATGTTAAGCTAATATTCGTTAAATATAAAACCTTAGAAAATAAAAATAGTTACAGTTTTTGAAATTTTGAATATAAGCCAATTTGAATCTAATGGATCAATTTAGGGATGAAATAACTGAAAAACTTTTGTCATCTATAATTAACTATTTTCATATACGGTTCACATTTAAACTCAAACACGAATAAAATATTTGTATTATAATTTCAAATACATGTTTGCTTATTTTCTCTATACTGGATAATTCAATTCAACGTATAGGTTAGTTATGTTATATTTATTAAAAAAATATTATATTTATAATAATAATTTTGAACTAATCTGTTTACAAATATTATGTTGACAAAAATATATACATATTTTTCATATTGATAGCATATTAAAATACTATGCTTGTACAAATATTGTACATGTTGAACAAATATGAAGAAAAAAAATGACAACTAGAATGTTATGAAAAATTTATTATAAATTCAACATGTCATAACAAGTGCAAAAACATACATTGACCAATAGTTGTTGGAAATGAGATATAAGAAGATATAAGAAGATTTAAAAAGATGCAAGAACATTTAAAATTTTTTTAGACCTATAAGAAATTGTAAAAAGTTGCTATAATCTTATAGTATACCATTGTGAAAAAAAAAGATTTAAATGTGATTATACTAGTGGCACACTCTATTAATACCGCCAACCCTCGTGTCTTACACATAGCGATGCGAGGGGAAATCAGCGTCTTCTCCATCAGGGTCCGAATGCCTCAGCCACTTGATTCGCCGGCAAGACTTGGACGTGATGCAAAATTACGTACAAATTGTACATAGTAATCTATTTTGTCTTGTACAAAAGGGACAAATAATATGTCGAGGCTAATTCATGTTTTCATAACAACAACAACAACAACACTCCCAGTGTGGGTCCCGCTTTCACGGGGTCTGTGGAGATCCAACTGTAGGCAACCTTACCTCTACCGGTATTCCTACCCATAGAGAGGTTGATTCCATACGACCCACCAAAACGGTTTTGGAAAAAGGGTTATAGTGCAAACTTTTGCGAAACCATTTACTGAGTAAACGAGGGAAGAGGAAAGGAGGGATAGCAAATAAAGAGGGAGTAGAGACATACCTGAGCAAACCAAGGGCGCTTAGTGCCGTCACAACCCAACAAAGCACGACCTGCAGACCAGCACACACAGAAAACCCTACCCACCCTAAACGCCACCCAGACTACTGCCCCCTACGGTGGCGGACCCCTACAGTCCGAGACCTTAATCCTGACTCGCCACATCCTCCTATCCTGAGCCATGTCCTCCGTAAGACCGACAACTCTCAAGTCCTCTCTAACCACTTCTCCTAGGCTCTTCTTCGGTCTACCCCTCCCTCTCTTACCACCGGGAGGGTTGATCAACTCACACCTACGTACGGGGGCGACGACGCTTCTCCTCTTCACGTGGCCGAACCATCTGAGTCTCGATTCCCTCATCTTTTCCTCTATGGGGGCCACTTCAGCTAAACCCCTGATTTCTTCATTCCTTATTCTGTCCAATCTCGTAAAACCACACATCCACCTGACCATTCTCATCTCAGCGACCATCAACCATTGGACCTGCGTCTTTTTTAGAGGCCAACACTTTGATCCATAGAGAATAACCAGTCTAACTACCTTCCGATAAACTTTGCCTTTAAGACCCATGAGCATTCTCTTGTCACACAACACCCCTGACACTGACTTCCACTTTTGCCAGCCCGCTCTAATCCGCTGGCTAATATCCTCGTCTATCCCCATTTTGCTGGATGATCGAGCCCAAGTACTTAAATTTTGCGACCTTCGGTATGGCCCTCCCATCCATAACGATTTCTCCCCCCTCTTCTGTCCTCCCGCTGAAACAACAGTGGAGGTATTCCGTTTTCGACCTACTCAATCGAAAGCCCCTAGCTTCCAGCGTGTGCCTCCAACGCTCCAACCTGTCATTCACCCCCTGTCTAGCAACATCGATAAAGATGATGTCATCTGCAAAAACCATGCACCAGGGTACCTCATCCTGGATTCCTCTAGTGAGTTCATCCAAAACTAGAGCGAAAAGAAACGGGCTTAAAGCGGAGCCCTGATGTAAGCCCAAACTAATAGCGAAGTCATCGGAGACCCCTCCCGGGGTCCTAACACTAGTCCGCCCTCCCTCGTACATATCCTTGATTACACGAATGTACGCGGGCGACACCTTTTTCTCTTCCAAACACCTCCACAAAACCTCCCTTGGGACTCTATCATACGCCTTCTCCAGGTCAATGAACACCATATGGAGATCCACCTTTCTGTCCCTGAACAGACCCATGAGTCCTCTGAGGAGGTAAATCGCCTCAATGGTCGACCTGCCTGGCATGAATCCAAATTGGTTCTCTGAAATCTCTACTTCCTCTCGCAGCCTTCTCTCAATCACCCTCTCCCACAGTTTCATAGTGTGGCTGAGCAGCTTGATGCCCCTAAAGTTATTACAATCTTGGATATCCCCTCTGTTTTTGTACAGTGGGATGATCGTGCTGGCCCTCCACTCTCTGGGCATCTTGGCGGTCTTGAAAATAACATTGAAAAGCTCTGTGAGCCACTCTAGACCCTCTTCCCCCATGAACTTCCAAACTTCTACTGGAATCTGGTTCGGACCTACTGCCTTCCCATTCGCCATCTTCTTCAAGGCCTCCCTGATCTCCTCCTTTGTTATCCTGCCACTTGCGCTCTGAACACTACACTCTCCGCCCGGCCTATAGTCGTCTCCCCCCCCTTCTCCATTGAGGAGTTTAGCAAAGAAACTTTGCCATCTCTCCTTAATATCAGCATCCTCAGTCAACACCTTTCCCTCTTCGTCCTTGATACACCTAACGACTCCTAAATCCCTAGTCCTTCTTTCCCTCGCCCTGGCTAGTTTAAAAACCTCCATCTCCCCTTCCTTCGACCCCAATCTATGGTACAGTCTATCAAACGCCTGACTCTTTGCCACTGCCACCGCCCTTTTGGCTACCTTCTTGGCCTCCTTGTATCCAATCCTCTTTTGCTCCCTCTCTTCCTCCGAACTGCTACTCATGCACTCCTCGTAAGCCTCTTTTTTGCCTTAACTTTCTCCTTTACCTCTTCGTTCCACCACCACGCGCCCTCCATCCGGTTGCCGCCTGCCCTTGAAAGACCTAGGGTTTCCTTCGCCGACCTACGAATGCAATCCGCTACAGCATCCCACATCTCGTCGGCGTCTTCTGCCCTCCTCCAAGCTCTTTCCTCGGCTATTCTTTCTGCTATTAATCTCGCCTTCTCCTTTGAGAAGGTCCACCACTTTATTCTGGGTTCTCCAGCTCTCCTCTTCAACCTCTTAGGATACTTGAACTCCGCATCTAAGACCAACAACCTGTGTTGGGTTCCCAACAACTCGCTGGGGATCACTTTGCAGTCTTTACACGATCTCCGATTTTCCCTCCTCGTTAGGAAGTAGTCAATCTGGGTCTTGCAAGAGCTGCTCTTGAAGGTCACTAGGTGGTCCTCCTTCTTTTTGAAAAAGGAGTTGACCACTAACAAATCAAAAGCCACCGCAAAGTCCAGCACAGAGGTCTCTCCCGCATTTCTCTCTCCAAAACCGAAGCCCCCGTGGACCCCATCATATCCCGCTACCTCCGATCCGATATGGCCGTTAAAGTCTCCGCCTATGTACAGTCTCTCGGTATGAGGTACCTCCTGGATGACCTCATCTAGGGCATCCCATAAGAGCTTCTTTGTTTCCTCCGGCAAGCCTACCTGAGGCGCATACACGCTCACCACGTTCACGAACACTGAACCTACTAAGACCTTAATAGCCATAATTCGGTCGCTCTTACGCCTCACTTCGACCACCTGGTCCGCCAAATCCTTCGCAACCAGGATGCCGACTCCATTCCTAGCCTTGGATGACCCCGAGTACCAAAGCTTGTACCTATCAATCTCTCTAGCTTTCGCTCCAACCCACTTCGTCTCCTGGACACACGCTATACTAATCCCCCGCTTACGCAGAGATTTAACTAACTCTATCGACTTACCCGTGAGGGACCCAATGTTCCAGGACGCTAGGCGTACCTTCCGCAACCCTGAACCCCTCCTAACCCCAAAACTCCCCGAAGGACAGGCTGAAGCAGCTACATGGCGCGCCACAGACGCAGACGCCTAGGGGGCCAAACGAACACCCTAAACAATCTACAAACTTAGAGGGTTACAACAAAAAACTAAGATAACACAAAAACACTATTACACCCACCACACGCACGATCACTCCCGCTCACGACGAACCACTGGCCGCAGCAACCACCCGATCAACACAAGAAAAAGCGCTACTAAAATAATAACTAAATAATAAAAAAGAAAATTAAAAATAAAAATAAAATTACAATAAAAATATACAATAATAATAAATAATGAAGGGCTACTGATCAAGCAAGGAGTTCCAACCAACAAGTGCAATTGCTCAGGCTTGGAGTTTCAACAAAGCATAGACAAAGAAAAAAACCAACAGTCGTGGAGCAAACAAGCTAAAACTAAATAATACCAGCAGACTACTGGCAACAGGAGAGACGAAAAATGAGCCAGAAAACCAACAAAAAAAGCTACTAATACTACCAACAAAATACTGGCAGAAGCAAAAGCAAAACCAACTCGGTAATACTACCAATAATCGAAACACTAGGAAAGAGCCCTACCAACAGGCAAAATAAGCTACTAAAATTCTGACCAAAAACCAGAGCCCTACCAACCAAAATACTACTAATACTACCCAAGAACCAGGGCACTGACCAGCAAAAGCACTAACCTGCCAATCCAGAGCAAAACAAAGTAGAAAACAAAGGATAGTAACTTAACACACTGACCCGCAAATCAAAAGGCCCAGCAAATACCAAAAACCAAAGAACAGAGCGATAGCAAACAGAGCAGCACCGTGAGACCGAGCAAGCAAAACCAAAGGAAACAGGTGCTAGAAAAAAGTCAAGGCAAGCACTACAAAGCAGAGGGGCGAAACTTAACAACAACCAGGCATAAATAAGCCCACCAATAACACTCGAAATCATTGGCCAGAATACCAAACAGCAGCAACAGAGCACGCTTAGCTCTAAGACAGGGCAAAATACCACGGCAAAACAAAAATGACCAAACCAGGAACAAAGGCACCAAAACGATGGCACGAAATTAGATCAAATTAGATCAAAAAAACGATGGGGAGAGACCAAATTAGATCAAAATTGGCCCAAAGGCACGAAACAAAGGCACGAAACAAAATGGCACGAAAGCGGGAGAAAGAAAACTCAGCTTGAGGTAGACCAAAGTAGACCAAACAATGGCACGACGACAACCACGCTGCCGGTGACCACCGTCTGCCTGACCCACAGCTCACCGTGTACCCACAAACAGAAGAGGGGGTTGTACCAAACCTGGCCTTGTGTCAAAAAAAAAAAACCGATGGCGGCAGGGAACTCAGGGCCACCCGAAAACAGCTCACCGTGTACCTCAGGGGGGGACTCACCGCCGGGGACCGAGGACCGTCGACTCACCGCCCGCTAGGCCCCGAAAACTGCTGTGCTAGACCCAGGTTACCGTTCTGTGCTGGCAGCTATGAGAGAGCAGCGAGCTAGAGAGAGAGAGAGAGAGCTTGGCTAAAGAATGAGTTGCTATATCACACATTCTGAGGCAAAGAATGTCTATCATACGTACTACATGCCGTCCAATCCAAATGTCTACGCAGCTTAGTGAAATTGCCAATCCACCATGCTAATGTTTTCTTGCACAAATCTCCACAGCGACAAAGCAATATGGAGCTATCGTTCGAACATTGTATTTGCTTTCTGAATTCTCAAGTTCAAGAACACTTGAGGTACAAGATGCAGACTTTAAAAAAAAAAAAAAGAAAAGAATTCTACATTCTCCCCCCCCCCCCCAAAACTTGCCAAGTTTTTGTTTCAAATATATTTACAGTTCTGTTTTCAATAAAATTCTATCCACCAAAATGTTAGGATCGATTAGGATTTGATTGTAAGTAATAAGAAATCACAAAATATGATAATAACAAGATAAAGAGAACAAACACCTTTAATTAGACCTGGAAAAACTGACCTAAGACCCGAAACCCGAACCGAACGACTCAGACCCATACCCGACCCAACATCCAAAATATGCTCACCCGAAGTGGACCTTAAACCCAAATTGACCCGAACTAAACTATACCCGCCCTAAAATTTTCTACAAAAGTTGCTTGTTTTAGCATGACGAGCGTATTCAACCAAAAATTGGTTGACTCGAAATCGACCTAAATCGAACCATACCTGACCCAAAAGGAAGTGACGCGAATGTCACTTAACCCAAATATGACCCAACCCAAACTTGACCTAATCCGTACCCGAACCGAATGACCAATTTGCCAGGTATACATCTAATATTTAGGCAGGAAACCCTAAATGGGAAAAATCACAGGCGAGGTATGAAGAATCTACTATGGTGATGGGAAAGTACAAAGTTGACCTTAGAATGATTTTCCCCAAGAAGATATTAATTAGTGATTACAAATTCACCCAGAATACCCTTTTACAAAACCAGAATAGTAGAAATAATAGTTGGTCAAAGGGAAGAACAACCTTCTAGATGCTCAATGATGCTTGTGTTCTTAATAATGTTTTTGATGATCTTGATGATGTTTTGGGAGCCCAAGGCTAGACCTCTTATAAAGCGATCAGTAAGTCAAGATCGAGGAAACCCTAGCAACGTTGGCGCTGCACATTACCATGGACCATGGTTAAGACCATGGACGGTCCGTGGTGGCCTCTGGAAGCAGGGTTGAAGTGCATTTGGCCACGGATCGTGGCCAAACCCTTTGGAGCTCCGTGGAGGACAAAACCTGGGCCACTAAACCCAATAATCTCCATCTCAGACCAAATTTATCAACATGAGCACAGTACATCGCCAAAGAACCCCAAAGGGTAGAGCCTCGTTGGGCGAAGCCTTGAAGGGCAACAAAGCGAATTGAACGCTTGTTGAGTTCAATGAATGCTTGAACTTAACACCTGAAGTGACAGGTATGGACTTTTCTCCTCATATAATCAGAGCAAATATGACATAGATGAGTGAAAATTTCATCAGGAGAGGATGAGAGGAAGTAATAGAACTTGTTACAGTAGATCTTTGCAAGACATAGGGGCTTCCTCGCCTCAAATCCTTTAGCAAAATCCGAGTGCCCTTGGAAGCCTTCAAAAGTCCACCTTCAGTTGAATATTTACACCGCTTGGATTCAAGGGTGCATAACGAAATGAGGTACGCTTCAAATTAGGAACATGACGAACATTTGATAAAACCCTGATAGCACCATCATGAGTTTTGATTTTAATAGTACCTATTCCAACGACATTGCATTAGGCATTGTTGCTCATGTGAACAACACTTGAGTCAACTGGATCATATGTTGAAAATCAATTTTTATGAGGACACATATGATAGGTACACCAAGAATCAAGAGTTCAATAAGAAATGCTTCCCTTTTTAGTAGAGGTAGAAAACAAAATGTCACCATCAAAATCAGATTTGAAGCAAGTTTATGAGGGTGTGAATGTGAATGATCTTCTTCTTTCTCCCTCTTAGTTTTCAACTTAAAACACTTAGAAATTACATGACTTGATTTTCTAGAATTACGATAGGATTTGTTGGACTTACATCTCTCAAACCTTGATTTAGAGGTGTTGCCTTTATTAAAGGATTCGCCCCTCACTGATAAGCCTTCACCTTTTTCAGCACGAACTTCAAGGTCAAATTTTTCCTTGGGCAATAAAATGGGCTTGACATCCCTAAATGACAAAGTGTCATTGTTACTATATAACAAAATGTCTTTAAAATGCTTATAGCTTTATCCTCATCCTCAAATTTGGCGTCTAAACTCTCCAAATCAATAATAACAGAGTTAAAATCATCAAGATGATTTTGGATGAGAGTACCTTCGGCCATAGAAATGTACACAAATGTTCTTGAGATGGATCTTGTTTGCACGACTTTTGGTCATGTATACCTCTAAACCTAGCCAAAGATCAGCCATAGTGGTCTTGTCAAGCACTTCTCGAAGGACATGAGGTGCTAAGTAAAGTTGAATAGCCGAAAGAGCCTTCTCATCCGGCTCCTGCCATTGCTTATTGGTCATGGAAGCAGGCTTCTTGGCTTTGCTACCAAGAGCTTTCTTCAAACCGTACTAGGTTAGAACAACCATCATCTGGATTTTTCAGATATTAAAGCTTGTCTTGCCATCGAACTTTGGAATATCAAATTTTATCACTGTTGCTGTCCTACAATCAGTGCTTTGATACTACTTGTTTGGATCAGTTAGGATTTGATTGCAAGCAACAAGGAATCACAAAATACGATAATAGCAAGATAAAGAGAACAAACACCAAGATTTACGTGCAAAACCCTAAATGGAAAAAACTACGGGCGACAATGGACGAAAAATCCACTATGGTGATGGGAGAGTACAGAATTGATCTTAGAACGATGCGTCCTAAGAAGAGATCAATTAGTGATTACAGATTCACTCAGAATGCTCTCTCACAAAATAAGAATAGTAGAACTAATAGCCGATCAAAATGAAGAATAACCTTCTAGGAGCTCAATGATGCTTGTGTTCTTGATGATGTTTTTGATGTCCTTGATGATCTTGATGATGTTTTGGGAGCCCAAGGCTAGGCCTCTTATAAAGCGATCAGTAGGTCAAGATCGATAAAACCCTAGTAGTTTTGGTGCTCCACATCACCATGGACTGTGGTTAAGGCCATAGACGGTCTGTAGTGGTCTCTGGAAGTAGGGGTTGAAGTGCGTTTGGTCACAGATCATGGCCAAGCCCTCTGGGGCTCCATGGAGGACAGAATTTGCGCCACTCAACCTAGCACAAAATTTGTTCGTTGAACAATAATCTATTGTTCATAAAAAATTAGCATATTTCACTAAAGAATATTCCTTCGTTTACCAAAAATTAACTTATTTTTGGTAAGTAGAAACTAGCTTATTGTTTACCAAAATATTTATCCATAAAAGACTACTTGTGATATATTATTCCCCAAAAACTAATTTATTGTTCACTAAAAAGTATTCTAATGATGAATAAAAACGGCTCAGTGTAGGTTGTGGCTAATGATCCTATTTATTCAATTGTCAACTAAAAAAAAATATGAAAACTTACAATAAATCATATTCTAATTCACTCTAAAAGTCACACCCTACTTCATTTTAACAATGTTCTGTGGTACACTAATATTGCGGCACATATGCTAGACATTGTTCTATCATATACTAAACACTATTACATTCTACACTGAATTAGTGTAAAAAGGAATATGAACATATAAATTTAATAAACTAACTCCACTAAAACATGTTCTGTAGTACACCAAAACATATTCTATTGTATACTAAACGTATAACATTGCTTTGATACTCCTTGACGATGATGAAGGACTACCACATCCACCATGATTGCTACCATTGCTGAACATCAACTTCTCTCATTCCCCCCTACACCTCCATGTGCTCATCGGCAATGGTGGAGGAAGAACTCATTGGTGTGAGAAGAAGAGGAGTACAAGCAAGGAGGAGAGTGAAAGAGAGTATAGTACATTGAGGATAGAGGAGAGAGGGAGAGGGAAAGAGAGGAAGCAACAATGGCTTCTTCGGTGATGAAGGTAAATTGCGGACATGTAGAGCACTCAAGAAGACAAACATGATTGAGCATGAGATCAGAAACACCATTAATGAAGATGAGAAAGAAAGAACGTAGAACATGGTGAGGGAAGGGAAGGAAGAGAGAGTTGGTATTCTCTGGTGACAATGAGGAAGACCATGGCAGAGCAATGAAGAAAACAAAGAGAATTAAGAGCGTCGTATGAGCAAGGTTGGATGAATGAGTGGGTGAGTGAAAATAAAAGTGCGTGAGATAAGGAGTGTGTTTAAGAGTAGAGTACCCAAGGTTTTGCCGTATAATTTCACAATTTTCACACTCATATTGCGTGCCATTATTGAGCATGATGCCAAGGCATGCAGAAATGTAAGAATTATAATTATCTTGGAACTCCCCAAAAGTGAATAACACATTATGTTTTGGGACAACATTAGGGAAAAAATTTTAAAATCATCAAACTTGTACCTAAAGTACATAATAATCACAAAACTTTACAAACAACAACACCTCCTAGTGTGGGTTCTGTTTTCGCGGGGTCTGGAGAGATCCAGATGTAGGCAGCCTTATCAAAAATCACAAAACTTTACAAAGGAACACAAAAATCATTCAACTCTTATTTTAGGGTCAAAAATAGTATTTATGGGCTGATGGAGTGGTGCATATAATACAACATATGGGCTGGCTTCCTTTTCAGCCTTCTGCCGTCAAAACCTGGGAAAATAAAAGTCTTTCTGTAGTCAAAAATTCTCTCAAAATTATTCGGAAAAAAAAACATCTTGTGGTCAACACAAATCAAGGAAAGATGGATCATGCATTGATTGCATCTAAGTAGAGAGGATTCATTGCATCATAACTTTTGGAGAGAAATAGCACAAAGTGGGTTTTGGAGAAGCAAAGGCAGTGCCGCACTATTGAAATTCAATAATCTTGGGGAAGCAAATTAGCATCACATTAGAACAAGTGGTGTTGGTTCCTTGAAGAAAAGGTACTTATAATTGGCTTTGTTTGTATTTTCAACGCAATTATGATAAGTTGGATTAAGTGCTTGTGTTTAATTAGTGTATCATTAATTTTAAGTAATCACCAAGTTTGCCTTTAAACTTTTAAGCAAGGAAGGTTTTTTGATTGAGACTAATTCTTCATGTTCTAATTTGTTATTATTATAGGTGAAGCTATGAGCTCTTTTGATAAAATCAAAATTTTTTAAGCTATGGTGGTACATTGCGAAGAGATGGTGAAATTTCATACGAAGAGGGCCACCATACAGTTCAAAAAGATGTTGATGTTGATGAAGTATCAATGTTTGAACTTAGAGATCTACTACCAAAATTTGGATGCAAAGAATATGTTGCATTATATTATAAAGTACCCAAAAAATCAATGCAGGATGACCTTATTAGGCTCTTGACAAGTGATAAATCAATTCGTGAAATATGTGGATATGCCAGAAAGTGCGGATTAGTGGAAATTTTTGTTGAGCATGAGCATGCTCATGATCTTTTTTCAACTACATGATTCAACAGAGCCTAGATATCAATTTCGTCGCTATAGAACATTTGGACAGTGGTGAATTAGCTGAGATTAATCTTACTGGGGATGAAGAAAATCAACTTGTAGCATGTCAAAATGAGGGTGTTGATGAATTTGCTGAAGACATATACAAACTTGATTCTGAAGATGAAGATAATGTAGGTACCACATTTGTTGATACTGAAATTAATAGTGATGTTGACAAAGAAATAATGCAAGCAATAAGTAATGGGATTGATGCTTCCAAGAAATTGAAAAAGAAATCTGGATATGACATCAACTTAGTGCCAGAGTATATGAGGTGCACAGAAGAAGAATACGAGATTAGGATTTCTGAGTTATATAAGGAGATAGATGATGATACAATTACACATTCTCCCACAAAAAATAGTGACGAGAATTACCTAGGAGAAGAAAATATCCTCATTTCAATCATAAAGTGCCTGATAAACAAATTAGATTCAAGATTGGAGATAGATTTGAGTCAAAGGAAATGTTGAGACAAGCAATAGTAGATTATGCTGTTGCACAGAGTTATGGAATTCGATTCACAAGATTTGTAGAGAAGATTTTGCAAGCCAAGTGTCTGGCGGGGTGCAGTTGGTACTTATGGGCATCTGAAATGAGTTCAGAGAAATCCTGGCAAATTTCAAGACATCTATGGCAGCATACATGTGGAAAAGTCACAAAAAATAAGCAAGTATCATATAGATGGATTGCAAGGAAGTTTGGATCAAAAATGTAGAGCACTATGACTGCTAAGGATCTTATGCAACTTGTGAAGGATGAATCAGGCCATACAGTGAGTTTACAACAGTGTAAAAATGCAAAGAAGTTGGCTATGGAAGTTTATGAGGGTTCTTTTGTGGCCCAGTTTAACCAACTTGAGGACTATGCAAATGAACTCCAGAGATCTAACCCAGGTAATACCGTCAAGCAACTATGTGATGAAGATCATGAAAATTCATCTAGGAAATTTCAAAGATTTTATATGTGCCTCAAAGCATTGAAAGATGGGCTTAAGCAATGTAGGCCAATAATTGGCATGGATGGTTGTTTCTTGAAAGGAATATCCAAAGGCTAATTGTTGACTGTTATTGACAAGGATGGCAACAACAGTATGTACCCTATAGCTTGGGCCGTCGTGGAATTAGAAAATACTCATTCTTGAAGTTGGTTTTTGTCACTTTTAAGGGAAGACTTGGAGCTTGGAGATGAAAATGGTATCACTATCACTTCTGATCAACATACGGTATGTTTTGCAAGCTCTTGTGCCTATATAAAATTTTCAAGTATAAATCAACAATTATTGTCTCTATTTTCTGACTTGAAAAGAAAAAGAATGTTCAAAGTAGTTATCACATGATATAAGTCCCAATTTTAGTAATAAACCAATAACTTATGTCAAGCAAATCACAAATGCATAGAGATATATTGGCTTCTGTAACTTGCTTTTAGGTTATTTATATAGGGATTGCTAAGTGGCCTTAACTCTGAGCTTCCAAGGGCTAAATGTAGACATTGTGCTGTACATATTTGGGCTAATTTAAGAAAAAAGTACGGCGGAGTTCCATTTAAGATTGCATTCTAGAAATGCATCAAGTCATCAACACTTCAAGAATTTGAATTGGCACTAGAAGAACTTTTTGACTTGAACGTGGGAGCCAAAGAATTTGTATGCCATATTCATCCCAAACACTGGTGTAGAGCATATTTTGATGACAAATGTAAAAGTGATATGGTCGACAACCATTATTGCGAATCTTTTAATGGTGCAATATTGCAATGGAGAGACAAACCTATTGTTACCATGTTAGAGGGTATTCGGACATTTGTAATGACAAGAATTACAAGCCAAAAAGATCTTGCAGAGAAGTGTCATGCGTATTTGATGCCAACGCCACAAGCCAAACTTGAGCTAAATCAAAACAAAGGGATGAATTGATATGCGCATAGGACAGGTACAATGCACCAGGTGTCAAAAGGATTGCTTGACTATTTCATTGTTGACATTCAGTCAAGGACATGTTCATGTAAGAGTTGGACTTTAAGTAGGATTCCTTGTGCTCATGCATTTGCAACAATATTTGAACTCAATCACAAGCCTAAAGAGTATGTAGATCCACGTTATAGGAAAGCTACACAGTCAATGATATACTCTTACTTCATAATACCTTACAATGGTTACAAACTATGGTTTAAAGGAAAACATCAACCTATCAAGCCTCCTGAATTTAGAAGGCTGCCTGGAAGACCCAAAAAGAAAAGAAGAAGAGGTGCAAATGAAGAAAATATTACAAAACTATCTAAAGTTGGGAAACAAATAAAATGCTCAAAGTGCAAACAAGGTGGACATAACGCATAGGGTTGCAAGACTACAACAATATCAAATCAGGTTTCTTTCTTCCCCCCCCCCCTCCCCCATGTTTTTCATTGAACATATGCCTTACATTGTGGCATGCCCACTTAGGCCAATAATTAATAAATGTTTTTTACACATGATTCTATAATACACAGTGCATCCATTTAGCTTGAACAACCTTGACCAAGAAAAAGAGGTAGACCAAGAGGCTCTAGCAGTAGAGGGGCTGGTGACGAACATGGAAGAGGAAGAGGTAGGGGAATAGGAAGAGGATGAGGTGAAAAAATGTAGTTATAGATGGAGTAGGAAGCAGCAGGGAAAATGTTGTTAGTAGCAGACATGGTTAAGGTGGGAAAACGACAGCTAGTGGTGGAAGAAGTAGAGGTAGAGGAAAAGACAAAGGAAAAGGTAGAGGTACAGGCCAATCCTTTGGTATAGGGTTGTTTGTCAACAATGAGGGACCGTCCTTTGTAAATGTAAGTATATGTGATATTTAGTTTTATGGTTTTGATTTACATGAACTAATTTTGTTGATGCTCTATTAGTTGATAGGTCACGGTAGAGACACTATTGATCTTGACAAAGTTCATATGCATATCCGTCAACATGATATACCCACTACAACTTCTGAATTCACTCGTACAACTGAACAAGTCATGCCTGCACCATCATCAATGCCTACCTATGGTATAGCTATGACACAGGGTGGAAGTACAAGTCGATGAAGTACTCATGGTTCAACTTATCCTTCCCAAGTCTTAGGTTTGCAACCATCCTCTTATATGTGGGATGGCCAACATTGCATAAGCTCTACAAGTTTGAAGGTATATTTTTTTCCTTTAAATTATTTGACTTATTTTATTATATAGTGACTAACAACTTTCGAAAAAATTTGAAATATAGGCACAATTTGAAAGACTCGAGAGAATGCGAACAATGTCAAAATCAAGCGTCAATAATCAACCAAGTCAAGCCAAAACAGTTAGACATTGAGTAATGAATTGCCTCTACTAGAGATCTTCCCATCTTCTCGCCGTTATCCCCCTCCCAAAAATAAGAACTAAGTGACATTGCTTACTCAATCTTTGGGATAGTAAATTGTTTTGTACCAGATTTTGAACTTATTTTGAGATATTGTACTTTTCTTTATAATGAATATGCGTCCCATTTTTAGTTGCTTTGAAATTTCAGCTAACAACAAGTGTCTATGCACCATAAGAAAAAGCTTAGTACTAATCTTATTTAGTCTCCTTCAGAAGATAAGAGGCATAACAGAGATTTGAGTTTCATAACAATTGGGTTTCATTGCTAAATTCAGCTGCAAAGGGGTTTATGCTAGCAATGGGCATGCAGTTGAAAATTAATCTCTAAATAATTTAGCTCTTACAAGAACAAATAATGGTGGAACTCGGGGGACTTCCATTAAATCCAAAAAGAAAAATTTTCAACACAATCTCACAAAATTGCACAAATAATCAGTTCAGAGAGCAACAAAATTTAATGGGAAAAAAATTCAACCTTCAGTCTTTTGGAATTTCAAGATCTGAATGAGAATGAGACAGACGAAGCATGTGAACTCTAAACAAAACTATGGAGAAATGGGAGAAAAATTTAATGAGATGAGTGATAAATAGAATGGGGAAAAAGTAGCTGACATCTTTAGGATGAAAGGGGTCATGATAACTGAATAGGAAGCGCTATCTTTTTATCCATCAAAGGCAAGACGACAACTGGCATATGCTCTGTTACTTTAGCAAGGCAAAGGGAGTGTAAATGAAGAGATTATGTGGCTTCCAACTATTAATATATGCCCACATGCCAATGAAATTTAAAGGAAAAATTAAGAAGAATACATTAATAACTCTCAGTGGAGGCGAGTGGATGTCAATCACCTTATTTATGATTCTTTTAATTCTAAAATAAGAGTTGAATGATTTTTGTGTTCCTTTGTAAAGTTATGTAATTATTATGTACTTTAGGTACAGGTTTGATGATTTAAAAAAAATTTCCCCTTCTTTTTAGGGCCTTTGCAATACCATACATCCACCAAGGGGGAAAACACTATATCATTCTAAGTAATTTGAAAATAATTTTCGTAAAAAAGAACATGGTAATTTTTTTTTCCAAAATTGATATAATTGTAAAGTTAGAAGAAAATTTTGATTTAAAAAGGCGATGCAATAGTATAATCCTAGTACCTATCAATGATAAAAGAGATGCAACATTCAAGAAATTGGAACAGTTGTAGATTTATTTTTTCTTTTTTTTTGCCCATTGTGAATTCTAGTATCTAAGGGCCCTGTTCTTTTCGTTGGGAAATTGACTCACCCCACACCCACCCACTTCTTCTCACTCTTTCCCACACTTAAAAAAAATACCACTCCATCCCACATTCACCCACTCCTTCCCATATCTACATAAAACAACCATTTCTCATATTTGAATTTTTTTTTATAATTTACGTAATTGTATGTACGAATAATCTGATAGCAATTATGACTAGTTTTAATTTTTCGGATGTTATGGAACAGTTTTAGTTTTTTTCTTTTTCATTAATTTTTTAATTTTTAATTTTTTTTAATTTTTAGATTTAATTTTTTAATTTTTAATTTTTAAATTTTTAAATTTTTTTGTATTTATTTTTAATTTTTAATTTTTTAATTTTTTAATTTTTAGGATGTTATGGAACAGTTTTATTTTTTTTCTTTTTCATTAATTTTTTCTTTTTTTTATTTTTTTTATTTTTTTAATTTATTTTTTAATTTTTAATTTTTAATTTTTTAATTTTTAATTTTTTTTGTATTTATTTTTAATTTTTAATTTTTAATTTTTAATTTTTAATTTTTTAATTTTTTAATTTTTAATTTTTAATTTTTAAGTTTTTTTAAAATTTTTTTAAATTTTTTTTAAAAAACATTTAAATTATAAATTTTTTTTTGTATTTTTGTATTTTTTTATTTCAGAAAAACAACCAACGGAAAATTCCAAAAAAATAAGAAATAAAAAAATTTATACAAAAAAAAAGAAAATAAAAAATAAATACAAAAAAATATATAAATTAAAACAAAAAATTTAAGAAAATTCCAATGAAAATAAAAAAAATTTAAAAAAGTTTTAAAAAAAATAAAAATAAAACAATAAAAATAAAACAATAAAAAAAATAAAAAATAATTAAAAAATAAAAAAAATAATAAAAAAATACAAATACAAATACAAAAATACAAAAATAAAAATAAACAAAATAAAACAGAACAAAACAGAATAAACGAAAACAATAAAATTTCATCATTATTAATTACTATCACAATAAAATTATTACATTATAAAACAAAAAAATATTAATAACTAATAGTTCAACTTCATTCAACTACATTCAACTTTCACCCACGCTCACCCACTTTTTCTCATACTTAAAAAAAATAATCACATTTACCTATTTTTTTCACAATCACCTATTCCACACCCTTCATTTCCCGCTGAAAAGAACAGGGCCTAGGTGAGATTAGTAGGTGTTGAATTTGCCCTATAATTGGAACACTATAATGTATTCAAGCCGAGAGAATTGCCACTGATTGTTTAGCTCTCCAAGAAGTGGACAAAGTGATTTCTCTCAACACCATGAGAGCACCATGAGATGCAATTTCTCTTAGCAGACGAGGGCGCTTTCCATCTAACGTCTGCTGGTGCTCGACGATAAACATCATGAAGCATGGGCGACTTGCGAAGCAAAAGGCGAATAATAGCGAGATTCAAGATGATTTGGGAGATAAATCTTCCTTGATTCAGCTAATTTCAAATTCTATTGAGTCTGATGCTAACCCTAATTCTTGCGATTCTTATTTGAGTTGGGCGGATAGAATGGAACGGGAAATTGACCATGAAGAGGAGACTGTAGAACCAAACTTAAGTACTGACGCTAATAGTTTTTGTGAAAAGGATGATGGCATGGTTCCTGATGGAGGGGGAGTGAAGAAAACTTATGTACTTTATTGCGAGGGAATTGTGATCCAACAGAGGGCATGCGACTATACTATGTTGAGCCTAAATTGATTGATGGACAAATAGTAGTTAGTATTGCCCCGGAGGATGCTGCTGAAGAAATCAATTTCTGGGAAACAGCTTTGGTTGAGTATGTCGTTAGACCTTCGCCCGAACTTGCTGCTCTGAAAGCTTTCATTAACAAGCATGGGAGCTCTGTTCCTCAGCCTCAACTACTATGCCACCCTTCTGGGTGGTATGTCTTCCCATTTGACACTCAGCAGGGCATGGAAACGATACTGAGAACTGAAAGGAGGACCATGGTTAATTGCTAATCGGTCTCTTGTGCTTAAACCATGGACACCCGGGTTTCAATTTGAGCAAGGTGCTATGTGCAAAGTGTCTATTCGGGTTTCCTTCCCAAATCTTAATTTATCTTTCTGGTTTATCAATGGATTAAGTAAAGTAGCTGGTGCAATTGTTATGCCTCTGTTTGCAGATATGTGCACAGCTTTCAAAGAGAGGATCGCCTATGCCAGAGTATTGGTTGAAGCAGATGTTTCCACTACACTTCCTGACGTAATTCCATTTCGATATCCCTTTGATGATTTCATTGATCAGAGAGTCCATTAAGAGTGGGTGTCTTACTATTGTAAGAAATGTAAGCATCTTGGGCATGAGGATGCAAGTTGTACTTTTAGTGGCATGAGGTCTATATGGGCACCAAAGCCAATTTCATAGTCCACTGGTCAAGTTGAACCTGAACAAGTGGTGAAAGATGCCGTCCTTCATCCCATTGAACCAGTTAATGAGGATCATACTTCCCCAATACATGAAGTTCCTATCACTAAATCCGTGGGTAATAAGCAAGCTGTCAAGAAGACCATCACTTTTTTCTGGTAGACAAAGAACTGTTCAAGTGAGTAAGGCTGGTGTATTAACAACATCAAATAGATTCAACACTTTGAAAGATACCCAGCAGTACATTGATCCACGACTAGGGTCAGGGATGAGCAAGCATGATAAGGCGCATAGCATGGGAAGAGCATCAGGTCGGGGTTCTAGTACATAATAGTTCTATGCTGGAATGTTAGGGGTCTTAATGACCCCCTTAAGCAGAGTGAGGTGCAACAACAGGTATTAAAACATCACCCTGCTATTTTTGGACTGATTGAAACTAGAGTGCAAAGTCGTAATGTTCAGAAGATTACAACAAAGATATTCCCTCATTTATGTGTTTTATGCAAAAAACTATAATGCACATCATAATGGCAGAATCTGGGTCTTTTGGTTGCCTTCCTTGTGTGTAGATGTGGTTAAAAGTACTAGTCAATTGGTTCAGTACTTGGTAAATTGTGGATTGAATGCTTTTCTGGGTGCTTTGACTTTTATCTATGGGCATAATCAAGTAGCTCCGAGCAGTCTTTGTGGCATGACCTACTGGCTTTAAACCTGAGTACTAATTGTTCGTGGATTCTACTTGGTGATTTTAACATATTCATGCGTCAGGATGAAAGGCTTTCTTGAGTTTTGTTTTCTAAAATGAGATTGATGAAAGTGTGAACTATTATTAGAGTTGGGAAAAGCTGATCCGACACGATTACCGACCCGAAACTGACACGAAGTTAAACAGGTTTGGGTACAAAATTTCAAGCCGTTTAATTAAATGAATTGACACGGTAAACTCGTTTAATTAAGTGGGTTAGGTTCAGGTCGAGAATCTCGACACGAAAAAAATACCTATTTAACCTGTTTAATTAAACGGGTTGACGGGTCAACCTGTTTACTGTTTATTTATTTACCGTTTATTTTTGGCGGGGATAAATTAAACTTTTATGCTTTTGGAGGGATATTTAGAAATTAATTTTTGGGCTTTTTAACAAGCTTGCCTCTTGGTCCAATATCCATACATTCCTCCAGAAACCCTAGCCATATAAATAATGAGATGAAAATTAAAACCCTAACCTCACACTCTCTGACTCTCACACACGGTCTCACTTCGTCTCTCTCACAGTCTCACTCAGTCTCGCCCTTTCGGCCTTTCCTCACAAGTTCTTTGGCTCTCTGCTCTCGCTCTCTCTCCTCGGCGTGCTCTCTTCAGTCGCTTGCTCTCTGCTTTCTCCTTTCTTATTTTGCTCTCTGCTCAATCTCACAGTTGCTTGTTCGATCTCTAGCGGTTTTGCTCTGTGCTCTCATCCAGTTGCTTGCTCTCACAGCCATGAGTTCTTATTTTGCGATTTTTCGGTAAGTCACTGACCGAGTCTTCCGTTTTGCAATTTTTCAGTAAAGATCTAACTTAAGCTTCGTCTCCTTTTAATTTTCAGTGGTTTTTGTCAAGAGATCTGAATATTCCAGTGATATTCTAGCGGTTTGTTCCAATTTCTGGAGGTTTTTTGAAGTTTTTGGTGAGTTTTTATGTGATTTTTGCAAGATTTTCAGTTTAAGTTTGTTAGTCTCGGGCCAATTTTTGTTAGTTCTTTGCTTGCTTCTGTGTTGTGATGCACAATGTCTTGATTTCATTCAGCAAAATGGCTTCAGTTGAGGATAATGTCATGCCCATCGATGTTGACTCAAACGGGGAAGAAGAAGTGGCTGAGAGTAGAGATGCTAGGAAGACCACAACCGTTCAGACCGGTGCACATAAGCCGGTGGCTGATGGTAAGCCTCCTAAATGCCAAAGAAAACTCACCTCCACTGTTTGGGAGCATTATCAATTCCTTGAACCTGATGAGGATGGTAATTTGTTTTGTAAGTGTAAACAATGTGGCCAAGTTTACCCTGGAGATAGCAAATATGGGATTGAAAATTTGAAGAGACATTTAGATTTCTGTAAGAAAAGAAATTTCAGAGATATTGGCCAGCTTCTTTTAGAGAGTAGGTCTGGTTCGTTGGGAAATAGACGTGCTGAATTTGATCCTGAGGTTTTTCGTAGAATGATGGCTACTTGTGTTGTTAAACATGATCTGCCCCTTCAGTTTTGTGAATATGATGGTGTGAAAGACTTGTTTACTTAAATCCTGATGTGAAAGTTGTTTACATGTGAAAAGGAGAAAATGAAACAATGTTTGCAATCCTTCTTTGGTAGAGTGTCTTTCACATCTGACTATTAGACTTCCATCAATACTGATGGTTACTTGTCACTCACCGCCCATTATATTGATAATAGTTGGACCTTGCATAAGAAAATTTTGAACTTCAACTTCTTGCTTCCTCCTCATAATGGTGTAGCTATTGCTGAAAAGATTTGGTTTTTGCTGAAAGATTGGGGCATTGATAAGAAGGTTATGTGTTTGACGGTTGACAATGCTTCATCGAATGATGTTTGTCTTAACATGTTGAAAAGCCAACTTAAGCTTGTGTGTGATGGTGAGTATTTCCATGTTCGTTGTTGTGCTCATGTTCTGAATTTGATTGTTAAGGAGGGTCTAAAAGATGTGGATGATGTTATTTTTAAAGTGAAGGAGTGTGTTAAGTATTGTAAGGGCTCCCAAGCTCGGAAGCAAAGATTTCTTGAATCGGTAAGGATGTGTGATCTTGTTTACACTAAGGGTTTGCGTCAAGATGTTCCCACTAGATGGAATTATACATTTCTCATGCTTGAAAGCGCTCTCTATTATAAGAAAGCGTTTAAGCATTTAGAGATTGTTGATGAAAATTTTGTTCATTGCCCAAGGAATGATGAGTGGGCTAAGATTGAGAAACTTTGTAGTTTCTTGAAAGTTTTTTATGAGGTTACTTGTGCATTTTCTGGTTCAAAATATCCTACCTCCAACCTCTACTTTCCTAATGTTGTGAGAGTGAGATTAGTCTTGAAAGAGGAGATGGATAAGGGAGATGGTTTTATGAAAAACATGGCAACCAGAATGTTTGCAAAGTTAGAGAAATATTGGGCTGAATTTAGTACCATTATGGCTACTTCTATCATTTTAGACCCTCGGTATAAGTTTCAGTTTGCTAAGTGGGCTTATAGGAGGGTTTATGGGGATAGCAATGAGATTGAGTTGTCTTTGCTGAAAGACAAGTTGTTTACCTTGTTTGATGAGTATGCCAACAGTTCAATTGGTTCAAATTCTGCCACTAAAAAGTATTGCAACACCTCTCAAGCTTCTAATGTGGAAGCTTCTAATGTGGAAGGTTCTAATCCATTGATGGAGGTATACTCTTCAACACAGAATTGCTTATTGTTTGAATTAATTTTATTTCTTTCAATTTTTGTTTGTGAAGTTAACTTGGCATTTTAAATTTAGGACTTTGATCATTATTCAAGCAATGTGTTTAAATCTGTGGCCAAATCTGATTTGGAGGAGACAAGTTACCTCGTGTTGAAAATTACAATGTCCTTGGCTATTGGAATTAGAATAAGTCTCGCTTTCCCGTCCTTCCCCAAATGGCAAGAGATGTTTTGGCAATTCCCTTATCCACTGTTGCGTCTGAATATGCTTTTAGTGTGGGGGGAAGAGTGCTTGATGCGTATCGTAGCTCACTTACGCCACAAACCGTTGAATCGATGATTTGCCTAAGGGATTGGCTATATGGCCAAGAAGGTGATATTTCTGTTTTTTTTTTTTTTTTTTGGCTCTCTGTTTTGAGTTTACATCTTTTATAACTTTTGTTTAGTAGTATAATTGTGAATTGTGATTGCTTAACTTATTTAGTTTTTTTTCCCCTCTTTTGCTTTCTTTTCTCATTTACATTAGCACTCATGCGGGATGAGCTCAATTTGGATGATTTGTGTGGAGATGTGATGAAGGTGAACTTGCATGATGATGAAGATAATTCTCTTGCATCCAAGAATGAGGCTGAGAGTGGAGTTAGGCAAAAGTATGCCTCGGAGGCTGCCTTCTAAGTTCTAAGTTTTCTTGTTGGTTAATTTGGATTATTTGTGTGGAGTTTGTTGGTTAATGGCTATGTAATTCAAATAATTTGGACCTTGTTTGTTTCTGTTGAAGCCTAGAATTAGGCATTGTAGGTGCTTATGGTTTGTAATTGGGTAAATTTATTTTCATATTGAATGTTGTATTATGTATTTATGTTGTTGTGCTGTTGGCTAGCATCTGGGTAGATGCTAGATTGCTGGAAAATTGAACTGAAAAGTAGCTACTTGTCATGTATTTTGGTGTTGGTTTCTGGCTACATAAGGACCAAATATGCTTTTCTTCAACTGGTTACACGGTAATTGGGTAACCTAAACCTGATCTGTTTAACCCGTTTACTTAAACGGGTTAGGTTCAGGTCGAGGGGTTTTCAACCCGTTTAAGTTCGACACGAACACGAACCCGACCCGACACGACCTATTACCCAGCTCTAACTATTATCCTATTGAGTGGGGTCACTTTTATGCCTGGAATAATAGGCAGAAGGATGGTTTGCACGTGTGGTCTAAATTAGATAGGGTCTTGCTTAACCCTGCAGCTATGGAAAGCCCTTGGTCCATTTTGATTGAATTCAGGGCCCCTGGAGTTTCAGATCATTGCCGTGCCTGAGTGAGTGTGCAAGACCATTTTAAGAGTTTGAGGATGCCCTTCAAAATTTTAAATATGTGGGTGGATCACATTGATTTCGGGACCATAGTCTAAACTTGCTAGGAAGTACCTATTGAGGGGTGTTCAATGTATCAAATTGTCACTAAGCTAAAACTTTAAGTTAAAACTTCTGAAGGGTCAGTTTAGCAAACTGCATGGTAGACATTTTCGAGGCATTTTTGATGGAGTTCAAGCCTTGCATCCCGAACTTATCCAAGTTCAGGATGCATTATTTACTAATCCTTCCTCCAGTGAACTGCAATATCTGGAGCAAACTACTATTGCTGACTTTATAAAATTCAGGGAGATTGAAGAAGACATTCTCAAAGAAAAAGCTAAGCAAGATTTTTTGGAGTGATGACAACTCCAACTACTTTAATGCAACACAGAAGTAGGCCTGATTTTGTCTACAAAGTTCAAGAGATATATGGTGTTGAGTGTTCCTCCCCAGATGCTATTGCTTCTGCCTTCTTTGACTTCTATAAGAAACTAATGGGTACTTCCCATCCTGTTCAGCTACTTGACCTCAATTGGATAGCCAATGGGGCCACCCTGTCTGATGAGCACAAGCGGTTACTTCTGACCCCTGTTACTCATGAAGATTAAGCATGCTTTATTTAGCATGGATAGAAATAAGTCTCCCGGCTTGGATGGATTCACTGCTGGCTTCTTTCAGGCAGCTTGGGGTATTATTGGACATGATATTTGTGAAGCCATAATGACATTCTTCAGCAATAGTAAGATGCTTCGTCAGACGGTACTTTGATCACAAAGAAAGCTAATGCTTCTAAGGTAACAGAGTTTGGACCAATTGTGCAATGTAATGTTTTATTTAAGATGATTTTTAAAGTTCTTGCTGCCAGACTACGGTTGGTCCTTCGCATGCTTATTAATAGGAGTCAAAGTACTTTTGTGAGAGGCAGATTTATTGTGGATAATATGATGCTTGCCCATCAGTGAGTGAGACATTATGAGAGGAAGCATATTTCTCCAAGAGCTGGAGTCAAAATTGACGTTTGCAAAGCATATGACACTGTAAGCTGAGATTTTTTAAAGGTTGCCATATTAGCTTTTGCTTTCCCTATGGCTTTTGTTGGGCTTATTATGGTGTGTGGTCTGCCCCATCATTCTCAGTCAATGTCAATGGAACTCCGTGTGGCTACTTTCCTGGGGCTCAGGGGCTGAGGCAAGGGGACTCTCTATCCCCCTACTTATTTGTTTTATGCATGGGGGTTTTTTCTAGGAGTTTGGGGCTGGCCACACAAACTAGCGCTTTTCACTTCCACCCAAGGTGTAGTAGGCTGCAGCTATGTCATTTGATTTTTGTGGATGATCTTCTTTTGTTCTCCGGGGTGGATTTGAGTCCTGTTAAAGTTTTATGGGATTGTTTCAGCAGTTTGGACAGATGTCAAGCCTTAATGCAAATCAAGATAAGTCTGAAATCTATTTGGTTGGTGTTCTACCTAATGACGCTAAGGATATTCTAGCTTGTATTGGATTCTCCTGAGGCTAATTTCCATTCTGTTGTCTTGGTCTACCCTTATCCATCAAGAGACTTACTCATTCTCAGTGCCACACACTCAAGGATACACAACAACACCACCACCTCTCAGTGTGGGTCCCGCTTTCACGGGGTCTGGGGAGATCCAGATGTAGGCAACCTTACCTTTACCGACATCCCTGCCCGTAGACACTCATGGATAAACAAGCAAAAAAATATTCTTAGTCTGCAAAAAAGACCATCGTATGCTGGCAGAAGAGTTCTGATCTAGTCTGTGCTGGTTGCAATTATAACCTTATGGTCTTCTGTATTCTTATTGCCTAAGCAAACACTGCAGTGTATTGAAAATCTTTGTAGCAATTTCCTATGGTCTGGTGTTGTTGATGCAAAGAAGATAGCTTTAGTGAGTTGGACGAAAATATGCCAGCCTGTTCAGAGTGGGAGACTGGGGTTCAAAGAGGTTTTAGATTGGAATAAGGCTTTATGCTCAAAATGGATATGAAAGTTGCTTAATACTGAGTTAATTTTTGTTACCTGGGCTGATAAGTACATGTTTCAAGCTAATGACATCTTTCAGGTTCAAGCTCCTGCTGGGGATGCCTGGGGTTGGAAATCACTCCTCCCTCTCAGAGATGATATTGTTAGCCAAGCTGGCTCTGCTGTTGCTGCTCAGACTTGGCTTTAAGGTGCGGGCAACAAAACCAGTAGATGGTACCAGTTTTTCAAACCTGATTCCAGCACAGTATTTTGGTGAAAAGTCGTGTGGCGCAATTGGGCTTTTGTTGGGGGGAGGGGGCACAAATTTATCTTGAGGTTAGCAGCTAGGAACCGTCTCGCAACAGGAGTAATGCTGAAAAGAAGAGGGATACAGGCTTCAGATGAATGTGTGTTCTGTATGTTAGCGGGTGAGGATTTTTGTAGCCACTCGTTCTTTAAATGCCCTTTTACAAACGCTGTTTGGAGCCAAGTGCTAAATTGGTCTAAGATGACAAGAAGACAATGGACTTTCCAGCATGAGCTTCGATGGCATCCTAATCAATGTAATGGCTTGTCTCAGGTTAGTAAATGGCGGAAAACTGTGTCTGCTGCTGCAGTTTATGAAGTTCGGAAAAAACACAATTATAGAAAGTTTCAGCAGAATAGCAGAAGTGCATATGATATGCTATCCAATATACAACATGTGCTAGAGCTAGTAGTAATGTAGTCAGTTTGAATGACTTAGTTCTGTTCAAGTGATGTATATGTTACTCTCTTTTGGAAAAATCAATGATAATTATTTACTTTTTCCCAAAGCACCATGGCACCATTATACAATTTATAACCAGATGATCACTTGGAGACATGCCATAACAATTTAAGTAAAACCTTTAGCACGTTGTAACAGGTCAGGAAGTGCAAACAGTATGGTGTGCGCAAATATGGTATCTTTTTCCTTTCATAATTTCTTTCTCAGTATAACGAACAGAAACAGTTTGCCTTCAAGTGTGTGATGATTACCCTCATCCCTCGCTATAGTCCTGGTCAAATGGCAGCCCTTTGCTTTCAAGGTATGCAGTGATAGCCTGTTATTTTAGCCTTGAATCCTCCACCTGAAGATCTCTAGTTCAACAACAGGCCATACGTGTGTAGCATCTCTTTGCTTCACATGTTCTTAAGGAACAGTTTTTACCATAAAAGATTTAAGGCAACACAGTAGCGCAGAACCCGTTAGTATCACCTTTTTAAGGTGCTCTCCGAATCTTCCAAATTCTTTGAAATCACTTTCAAATTTGTTGTAGGTCTTGTACACAACCTTAATTTGTTCGGGACAAAGATGATTGTTTTATGGATATGCCTTAACCGCACCTCATTGCCATCCATATTAGGTAGTAGTTCCCGCTGTTGGAGTGACATAACTATGATAATTATGATCACAGATCACCAATAACCCTTGCAAGAGCATAACCCATGTCTGAAATGGTGAAACCTTTTGCAATCTCGGACAATAATTTCTCGATTATACACCCTCGATATGAACTTTATTGCTTCATGACAGTCGCCACATATCCTTAGGTTTTTGACTACATGTATTGGGGTCCCTGGACTAGTCTTCAACAAGGCAAAGGCAACCGCTAATTTTTCACTATGGAGGGATACAGAAATCTCTTTTGCTTCCTCGTCCAAGTCAAGCAAGACCTCTTTCGTGTTCACAACATAACCTTCCATCTTCAACCGGTTCATGATCTCTTCAAGCATCAAATATATCTTTCTTGTCTCAGGATGCGACTCATCTCCTGCAAAGAACTCATGAATGTCACCCCCAACTTCCACTGAACTACAACCGGGGACCTTCTTTATCCCATTTACCTCCATACAGTCCCTAATATACCGTGCATCTGTCCATCTACCCATCTTTGCATAAACATTAGATAGAAGCACATAAGCCCCACTGTTTGACGGCTCCAGTTCAATTAGTTTTCTCAGTGCTACTTCACAGGTTTCGATATTTCCATGCATTCTGGATCCACTTAACAAAGCTCCCCAGATAAGGACATCAGGCTCCATTGGCATGGAGTTGACCACATTCCATGCCTTCTCTATGAGACCTGCCCTTCCGTAGAGGTCAACCATGCAGCCATAGTGTTGAATCGAAGGAGATATGCTAAATTCTTCGGTCATCATTTTAAAATTGTTCTCCCCATCATGTACTAAACCACAATGAACAGAGGCACAGAGGACACCCAAAAAAGTCACCGAGTTGGGCGTCATGCCATGACTTAACATCTTTGAAAATAAATGAAGGCACTCTTCACCATGTCCATGCATAGCAAGTCCCGATATCATGACACTCCATGCCTTAATGTCCTTGTCAGGACCCAATTGGTCAAACACCATCTTTGCCCCTTCAATGCTTCCACATCTAGCATACATATCAACAAGGGCAGTTCCAAGAATAACATCAACTTTCATCCTATTCTTGTCAATGTAAGCATGAGCCCACTTGGCATGCTCCAAGGCACCCAGTCTCCCACACGCCGAAAGAACACCAGACATGGTAAATTCATTGGGCCTAACATCATTTTTTTGCATTTCCCTGAACAAAACAAGCGCTTCCTTGTAATGTCCCCACTTAACATACCCGTAAATCATACAGCTCCAAGAGATCACATTCCTCTCAGGCATTGCATCAAACACTCTCCGTGCAAAATTAAGCAGACCCAGTTGAACATTAGCATGAACAATCGAGTTCCAAGTGGGCAAGTCCCGTTCAGACATTTCGTCGAACACTTGGTGAGCAAGGTCGAGCTCCCCACAGGAAGAGTACATGTTTATCAGAGAAGTCCCAACAAAAGCATCACAAAGGTAGCCAAATTGGATGATCTGGGCATGAACTATTTGGCCTGAAGTTAAATGGGCAGGAGAGTTGAAGGATTGGAGGAGGAAAGGGAAAGTATGGGAATCGGGTTTGACGCTGTGACGGCGCATACGAAGAAAGAGAGAGATTGGCGGAAATGAAGAAGAAGACAGCTGGGTTTGGGCTCGAATAAGGGTGTTCCAGATAAATGATTCAATGGTTGAATGAGAGAGATGGAGAGTTGGATGTGCGTAACATATGAGCTTCGTGGAAGCTCTCATGCTTCTGTGCAACGAAGGGGCGGGAAATTGTGTGCAATCATCCTGTCATAACCGTACCATTCGATAAACCTACAAATAATGGTTTTTTTATAGGAAAATTTACAAGGTACTAATCCTTAAAATGGGTGGTAATTAAATCATGCTTTTTTCAACAAGTTGGTGTTGGATTTGGAGGGAAAATCAAGTGAGGAAAATTTCATTATAAAGTTGAATTATCAAAATGTCCATTGTTAAGTGAGGCTTAGGTTGGCATTGTGGAGAGAGAGAGAGAGAGAGACTAAAGCAGTTCTTGAATGAAAAACCTAGGTTTTCCATTCCCATTCACAAGTAGCGCATTGTAGAGAGATAATAGGGCATTGTAGAGAGAGAAAGTGGCAAGAAGAAGAGCAACAGGAAAAGTGAGGAAGAAGAACAACAGAGAAAGTAACAAAGAAGGTAGCGCTAGAGAAGGCTCCGGTGTTGGTGGAGAGGAGCAGGATATGAACTAGAAGAGAAGAAGGAGGTCGTACATTACCTGAAAAAACGCCGTTATTTAGCCCGTAAACGGGTTCATTAAGATTGAATTGTGAGTAAAGATTCTTAATCTCTGAGTTAAAAAAAAATAAAATTGAAAATGTTGTTTGAGTGCTTAATGTTGGTGGAGTTGTGGATGATTTTGTGGTTTTTGAATAGGGAATTTTGTGGTTTTCCTTTTCATGACTGACTTCCTTCAAATGACAATGGACAATAATTGTGTCTGTACACATTTTGGATTACGCACGAAAGAACACTGTCTACCATGATAGACGATGAACAATATCATGGCATACATATACACCCGGTGAATTACCGTTCATAATGGCAACAACAGTGACAACAAGCTCATTTTACTGGCATAAAATATCAGTAGTTGGAAATGCATACATGTATATCCTGATGGGTAGACGGAGACAAGTAGTTGGGTATACAATACGCAGCTAATACTAGTGGGTGGTATTTTTTTTATTATGTATTAGTAGAATGGGCTTGTTGTCGTAGTTGTTGTTGTTGTACATCACTTGGAAAGAAGCCGTTATTTAGCCTGTGAACGGGTTCATTATGATTGAATTATAAGTAAGGATTGTGAATCCCTGAGTTATAAAAAAAAATTGAAAATGTTGTTTGAGTGCTTAATGTTGGTGGAGCTATGGATGATTCTGTGGTTTTTGAATAGGGAATTTTGTGGTTCTTCCTTGTTATGACTGGCTTCCTTCAAACGATACTGGACAATCATTGCGTTTGCATACATTTTGGATTATGCACGAAAGAACACCGTCTACCATGGTAGACGATGAGCAATATCATGACATACATATACACCCGGTGAATTGTTGTTCACAATGGCAACAACAGTGACAACAAGCTCATTTTACTGACATAGAATATCAATAGTTGGTAATGCATACATGTTGTATACCCTGATGGGCAGACAAAGACAATCATTATACTAGTGGGTGGTAATTTTTTTTTATAGGTATTAGTAGAATGGGCTTGTTGTGGTAGTTGTTGTTGTACATCATCTGGAAAGAAGTCGTCATTTAGCCCATAAACGGGTTAATTAAGATTGAATTGTAAGTAACGATTGTGATTCCCTGAGTTACAAAAAAAAAATTTGAAAATGTTGTTTGAGTGCTTAATGTTGGTGGAGTTGTGGATGATTTTGTGGATTTTGAATAAGAAATTTTGTGGTTCTTCCTTTTTATGATTGACTTCCTTCAAACGATGAGGGACTGTCATTATGACTTGCACTTTGTAGGGTTATTGGTCCGAGGAGCCTTACTTGTTCACCCGACATGAGTGTCATATTTGCTTATGCAAACAGTGAACTAACAATGGTACATGAACTCTGTCATAGTTCAACCAAAATTAAAAATTTGGGTGTTGTTGGATTGAATGACAGGATGTATTCTTGTTTTTATTTTGCAGGTGGAGTAGTTTACCCACTGCCTGTGTAATGTTTACCATTGTAAGCAATGAATTATCTGCGGGTATATATAGTACATTTCAAATATTGAATATGCAATGTGTGCAAACATGTAGTATTATTTGTATTAGTGATGAAGATGATGTGTAGGTATTTATAATGGCATAAAGACAAGTATGCTTCGTAATTTTGTCGTTATTGAAGATAGGTTACCCGTGTAATTGGTTAATGTTGTACTTGTGCATATACTAATTGATGTAAACATATTGGCCTTTATGACAACCAACTGAATGTCGTTAATTTGTGAAACTGTAACCTCTCGTGCAACACCTGTTCATGTTTACCACTTTGCATACTCATGCTTACCTCACATATATCGAACTTGATTTAAGTGTAGAGGCAAGAATATGTTCATGTTCACCGTGGTAAGTTGTAGTCGAAGAGGAGGTATAACATGTATACTAGGGGGGAGTGGGTGGTGGTAAGACATTGTGGTATGGTAAAATACATGTCTTGTACTCTATGTGGTAGCAGTCTACACTCGTGTATGGATTCCCATATTGTGCATGTTCCTTTCATGTCATCATGATTTATTAAACGAATAGATTACTGCACCAACCACTCTAATATTATCAACGAACAACGTATTGCATGTTCTGGGGCCTGGTTCTTATTCATAATGAAATGTACCTGAATAACAAGCGATGGATATGATGTTTACCACATAATCTACTGAAGCATGCCGAGATAGACCAATGTCTAACCTAATGTAAATATAATGACTCTAAAAACTGGGTTGATATACTTCTTTTGGTTGGGGGGGGGGGGAGTTATGCGAAAGGATACTTATGAGTATGAAGGTTAACTTAAGTAAAATAACATTAAAGTGCACACTAGTAAACCAAGACTGAATAATGAATAAATACATCAATGTGGACGATGTAACTAAAAGTAAAATGTACACATAATGTCAATGAAATGTTTGTACCAAATAAGACCACCAAAGAGAAAGTTCAATTGCGAAGTACTAAGCGTAAGCTATAAGTAATACCTCTACATAGTCCACTAACAGCCACCATAATTGTTTATGTTGCATCATTATAGAACTCCTAAAGGCATATTAAGGAAATGTACGACACATTAGTAGGAGAAATATACAAAATGGCAGAACTCTATCTTTTCAAGCTAAGTGAATGGGTTTGAACTTATGGGGCACCAAGAACACTTCTAACAACTCTTATAAGAGACATCTGATGAACCTCTATTTTGTCCCAATTTCAACCCCTAATCGACCTCTTTTCTCAGTGTTTTCATATTCAATCTTACTAAGAGAAGGGTCGAATTAACCTCCTTTAGCATACTTTTTACTCATATTGCATCTTTCGGTACTTTCAGGGATTTTGTTGAATAAATGGAAAGATGAACAACATTTAGCAGAAAAGAGTGCCAAGGAGGCGAGTTAAAGTCGCGAAAAAGTATCGCATGAAAGTCCTAATGAATCAAAACATAGATAACCAGCCAGGCCACGAAAACCGACAAAGCATGGCCGGCCAACCAAGTGGCACGGCCTGGCTGTGCCACTTTGCCGATTTTGGGTGGTTTTTGCCAAATTTTTGGCATGGTTGCACCGTGCCTCGGAGCACGACCATGCCACCCCCGTTCCGCATCATGACTTGAATTTTCCTTCGGGGTTATTTTGGGTCCATTTAGTTGTACATTTAGTTTTGCTCTTCCCAGACGTTTTGTTAGGTGATTTTGAGGTTTTGCTAGAGAGTTTTATTTTGACTTTCAATTTGGCTATTGGATTGAAGTTTATTCTACCTTGAATTCATTCAATTAATTCCAAGTTCTTTTATCTCAATTCTCCTCTCTTGTTTTTGATTATTTTGAGGTTTGCTATGGTTATCAAATTGAATGTTATGGTTGTTGTTAGAAACATGATTGTAGGCTAAATCTCCCAACTTGGGTTGGGATTAACGTCGACTATGTATTGTTGAATTACAGATTAGCCCCAGTCCTTACTTTCCTCTTGTTTGTTTGCGATTTCTACTATGCATGCCACATGCTCGATGAATGCTTGAAAGAGCATTCATCTATTTTTGCTAAAGTTTAGGGGAACGTTGAGAGACGAAGCCTTTACTTAGTGCGGCTTAGTAGACAATTAGGATTTTAATATGAAAATAATTAAGATTCTAATTGGGATGTGAGTTTGTATATCTTGTAATTCTTCGACTTTTAGTCCCATGAGAATAGGTGACTATAGTTGTAGGATTAGTCTTTGACCCTTGAGAGAGGGAGGAGATGAGTTTAATTGACGATCTATCCACTCGTAATGCATGCTTGGGTTTATTTGGCAAGGTCAATAATTGATTCACCGGCATAGTCGTGCTATTAATTCCGACCTAAGTGTTTCCATTTTGCTGCTTATTTCACTAGTTAGTCGTTAGAATTTTCCTGAGTTTAATTTTCAATCAGCAATTGTGATCGCCTAGATTGAGTAATCTAATTACTTATAGTAATTGAAACCAAGTTCCCTGTGAAATACGACCCGTACTTGCCGTGTGCTAGCTACAGTTACACCGTGCACTTGCGGTATTTTTAACTCAACAACATACACCACCCAAAAGCCGATGGGCTATGTAAAGCCATGGTTCATTCCAGTTCTTCGCAAGACATCTCTTGCATTTTCATCCTTACTGTTGCCACTAGCCTTAGCCTCTAATGACACTGATGGACTATTGGTGGAATTATCCCCGTCCTCCTCCCAAGCATCAAAAGGATTGCTATCATCATTGTTGGTAAAACTTGAACCACTCACATAGGTCACTTCATTTTGAAGGCTTCTACAATGATTACTCAACTCCATTGTCAGAACCTGCAAAATATAAGACACAACAAATATCGTTACATACTAACTATAATATGTACTACCAGAACTATAACATATATTTATTCGTTTGTCTCGTTCAGTATTGAAAACGACTTCTACAACTTGGGTTATGTATCTGTTTGCCAACTAATTACAAGAGGTACATCTGGGTATACCTCTAGTGAAACTATGGTAAACACAATGCAGTCCACAAACATCCATATATCTAATCCACCCCACTCCTAACACTGTGAGTCAGATGCCATCATTAATTTTGACACCAACTTGGGTGTTGTATGTATTTCCTAACTAATCACAAGAGGTACAGTTGGGTAAACCTCTATTGAAACTATGGTTAGCACAATACGATTTCCAAACATCCACATACCTCAACTACAACATCGTAGCTTAGATGCAAATATTAATTTTCACACTGACATTCTATGCATTTGTTTACCAACTAATCAAAACAGGTACAATTGGGTATACCTTTACTCAAACTATGGTGCATACAATGGGGTAACCAAACATCCACATATCTAATCCACCACACTTATAAAACTACAAGTTAGATGTCATTATTAATTTTGACGCCTCCATTTTTTGTATCTGTTTACCAATTAATCACAAAATTTAAATCTGGGTACATCTGTATTGAAACCATGGTAAACATAATATAGTTTCCAAAAATCCACCTATCTAGTCCATTCCTTGGTCTCCTTAGACATAACACCACCCCAAAAACCTCAATTCACAACAAACTATTCCATTCTTAGAAATTTCATAATTACAAACCACAAAACCATCCACAACTCCAACCTTTAACATACCCCAACAAGATTTTCAAAACTTTGAATGGAAGCTCATAAAAGGGTATTTCCATAAGGACTAACAGAACATTTTATGTACAGGTCAATAAGAGAATCTAAAATGCATACTATTCCGCACTTTTGGGGGGGTCTATCTTTTTCCGCTTTTCAATCAGATTTTTGTCTACATAGCCTTGATACAAGCAGAACCCATACAGCTTTCTTGAAATTTCATCTCTTCTATAATAAATATCGAACACATAGCATCTTTTCTCGTGAGCAATTTTAAAAATTGGCCACAAGGTTTCACACTTCCACTTGCCATTATGTGCGTCCAATTGAGCTACCCAACAAAAAGACAACACCATTAGGATATTTTTTAAGTGAACACACAACTTAAACATTTAACTAGAGCAAATCTACCAAACCTTCTCTCATCTTGGACTCCAACTCCACCAAAGATAACTACGCTACATGACGAATATAGTCAGGTGAGGGACATGGGGAAATTGCATATTCTATCGATGAGGATGTCCACCAAGCATTTATCTCGCAATTGTCGGATGTCATTTTGAGTGAAGCACATCGTCCGGGCATTGAGGGATAGGACTTCACTGTGCCCTTCTCTAGTGCCAATCACAGCTGCAATGCGTGGGGTTCTCATAATTCTCTGTACCCTACACGAATTGCACCAACACAGCCACTCAAAACAAACATAACAATGACCTCATCCCAAAGTGGCATGTTTATTGTTACATTGTGTGTCATAAACAAAACCAACTCCTAAATTGTTAACCACACTAGAACCCCATGTGTACCCAGGTTGACTGTGTGCACAGAGTGGCATACACAAGTCATTGAGTTTATCATGGTGTACTCGAAGTAGGTCACAAATAGACAAGTGAATGTCTAACCTTGCATGGTTGACATCAGACACACCATGAAATGCATGTGAATCACAAATCAAGGACCACAACATTGGTTGCAATCAACTGGTACAGGTTCAAAATGGAAGGGGGATGAAGTGCTTGGATTGGGTTTACCAGGGCAAGCCATCACGTTGACCATGGTGTACTCTAAAAAGGACATAGGTAGACAAGTGAATCTCTAAACTTTCATGCATCACATTTGGTTGTACGTAACGTCCATGTGGCTCAGACATCAAAGATGACAACTTTGGGTAAATTAAACTGCAACTGGCGCAAACTAGGGGGACTAAACTGCTTGCATTGGGTTCACCTATGCAGAAAGTCATGCTTACCATGTTGTACTCAAAGGAAGAGATAGGTACACTACTTCAACCCTTACAACTACTTCTGGCAAAGGGGAGGGGGAATTCCTTACTTATTGGCCTACATGCTTATGCGGTTTCACTTCTCTGCGGCCTCTATCATGCATATTCTTCGATCACATCTCCCCCTAACTCCCCACTAGTGCTCGTACTAGCCTCCTCCTCTAAAGACACTGATGAGCTGCTTGTACCACAATCACCGTTTTCATTCTTATACCTAGAATCACTTTCCTCAGTCTCGCTGTCTAAGTTACTCTCACTCATGTTTATCGCTTCCACGGTAGGGCTTTGGTCTCGTTTCCGTCTCACCCATGACCTCACTGCAACACAGGTAACCCAATAAATCCCTCAGACTTACTACATATGTTTGCCAACATAAGTAAATCCCTCACACTTACTTCGTGTTATCTCCTTCACCATTCTTTTCACTTCCTCCACCCCCATTCCTTCCTTTGCCACCATACATTTCCTTGATCCCCCTCATATGTTACTTTCCCATCTCGAATTTGGTCCAATATTTCCCCCATAACATGTACATAACTATCTCCTTCCTCCCACCACCATCTCCTTCTATGAACGCATCTATGTTCATTGCTCATGACCGCCCCTACAACAAGCACCTTCTGCCCGTTCCTGGTCAATTCCCTCCCTAAGACCTCCTTGGTACGTACAAATGTGCCCTGCATGTGACATGATAACAACATTTTATCAAATCATACATTCATACCCAACATTTAGTACACGAAAGTGGATGACACTTGCTTACTACTGTACCTATGGATTTACCTTACTACTACACCTTGTCTACCACGGTATACATACAAGGTTAACCATGGTCCCAAGCACTCAAATATTCACTTGCATGCAAACGAACTTTATCACCCTTTGCCAACATCGCCACTACTATCCACATTATCCACCCCTCTCCCACCACCCAAAAAAAAAAACAAAAAACCCCAACATTTAATGGTATTCATCATGGTGCAAACTTCCATTTTCTGTCTCACTCCCCGTAGTAGACACTACCCTTAGTACATTTAATACAACTACAATTACCTAACAACGACCCCCCAACTACCATGGTATACATGACATAGACTTGTGGTATACATAGAGACCCATACAAATACAGTTCACAATAACAACTTCTTCAACACCAAGCACACTCTACTAAGACCTTAATACCATTTACCACCAACTACCACGATATGCATCTTCTACACCCAACTAGTAGTCTACGTCTACCCATCTCGGTGTAACCCATGTCTGTCGTACGACATTGTCATATTCTTATGCATAAAAGTAAGCTTTTTATCAATACTGTTGCTGTTGTGAATGGAAATTCACCACGTATATAGGTCTACGACGACATCATGTACTACCTACCACGGTATTACATGCAACTTTTTGGGTATTCCAATATGCGTGCACATAAACTGAAGCAGACTCTATCAGGAAGGCAACCATACAAATTAAGACAAGCATTTCCCTATCTACATACCAGAACATCATCTGCACCCCCACCAACATTATCTACTCCAACAAGATATGCAATTCTTTTTTTTTTCTTTTTTGTAAATTTAACACAATCACAACCACAATCACTTACCTAGAATTCCATATTCCTTAAGCCCTTCATAGCCTCCATACGTGTTCTTCCCAATGGTGGTGGCCCTACTGCTTCTCATCCTCTATAAACCCTGTTCCTCTTCAATTGCTGTACAACCACTGCACGATTAGCCTCCTCTCTGCCGCAATTCACCTCCTTTTCCTTCCTTTCCCACATGCTCTTCATCTTCCTTGCTTCCTCAGCTTCTATTCTTCTTCCCACTTTCTCTCTCTACCATGCCCTACTCTCTCTCTCTAGACTTTTGAATATGGAAGAGGAACTGGGAATGCTGTAGTTCCTAGTGCACAACTCCTTCTCTCTCAAGCTATAGTGTCCACTAAACCCCCCACTTAACCAAGGGTATTTTGGTCATCTCATTACACTTCACATTTTTCCCCAACTCATTTTCCCTCCAAATCCAACACCAATTTGTTACAAAACAAATGGCTTTGTTGCCCCCCATTTGAAGCATGACTACCATGTAAATTTCTCTTTTTTATATATATTTTACAAATTTGCGTAAACAAGAACAACCTCATTTTCCATTATGAAAATCCTAACTTTGAGACATGAAATGAAATAATTAAAATGCTACAGTATTATTGTGGGTGTTAGATAGTTAAACTGATAAAATATTTGAAAGTTATTAAAAATTGGGTTCGAGTTTTCTATATATTAGCTTTTGTGCCTCTTTTTCACTTTACGGAAACAGCTGAATCACTATTACCATAAAAGCCAGATATGTGCCGTGACTTAGAAGAAATTTTGTCATATGCTTTAACATTTGTTTTTCAGAATTGTCAATTATTCTTACAAGACGAAGTCACATAAGGGCAAATCTGGCCAGGTATGTGTGGTCAATAGGGGTGGGTAACAGGTCGAATTGGGTTCGAACCGACCTACTAGCAAAGTGGTCATGTTGGGTCAAGGCGGACCCATTAATAGACTAGGCCGAGTCTAGCTTTACATGTGAATGAATGGGTCGGGTAAGGACAACCCTTAATCGACCTGCTTTGGACTCATTTTAAAATTTGAGCAAACTTGCATAACAAAAGCTTTCAGATAATAAATATTATTATACATAAATTTTTATTAATAAAGTTGTGACACCCTGAAAATTCTAATCTTTGTCCTATTTAATGTAACAGATAATAGCCTAATGGGTGTAATTGCCGTATTTCATTAAGAAATACAAGGGAAAAAGGGAATTCATTGAAATAAGCCAAAAATATAATCCAAAGTCAATAGTCAAAATCAATCAACTACAAGTCCAACATTTATTTAAACTTCTATACGGTATCGCTCACAACTCATCCCATGCAGTACATTGGTACCTAAAAATAAAACACTTCGAACAGTAAGACAAAGCTCAATATATAGCGCCTATCTCTAACCGTAAAACTCTTAAATTTATTTCAAAAATTTATGGGCAAGAGGGAAATATTCAAATAGTTTGAAAAATATTGCTAGCAGCTTAAGATCTTTTAACTTCAAACATTAACCATTATTCAAAACCAAAACAAAGTGAATTTCATTTGCGAGCGACCCCACCAAAGGGTCTCATGACCTTCAGCCAAATAATTTTATGAGTTACCAGAACCCATCTTGGCATAGCTCCGTCTACAATGACTTGTACTCAAAAATCGCATACTACAACCCAGAAAGACTAACTTATTTCTATATCAGGGTAAACCTACTATGATCTCAGAAGGCATTCTCCTGCAAACTCACGTTAATGTTTCACTTTAGGATTTAGTACTATATGAATAGTTATGTTTAGCTGCCCGCAAGCCCAACCCATTTTGATCAAAACTTTTATTAACTTAGCAAAACCACTTTAAAACATGAACTACTTAAGTATTAAGATTTAATCACAACTTCATATCACATGTTCAGAACTTCATAGAACACATGTCGTAGTTCAAATTTTGTACATAAGGTCCCATTGGCATACAAGATCATATAAAAAACTTATCAACATTCACATACATATTTTAAAGGAGTAAATAAGGGGAGTTACAACATAGACACTACTTCACAAAAGCGTAAAGTACATAGCTTGAGCTCAAACTAAAATATTGGCCTAAACAATAAAATGAAAATGCCACAACATGGACTAACTTAAAGAAGTCCTTACACCCAAAACCAATATTTTTCAACCCTAAAGTCAACCAAGCCACTAGGATCACATGGATATGACTAATACTCTTAGATAGGGGTAGGAAAAAAAAATCCAAAATTAGAAAGCTGATTGACTGGTTCGATTTTTCTAAATAATTTGGTTTGGTTAACCAAACTATAAAAAATTTTGCGGTTTGGTTTCGATTTCTATTAGGCCATTTGAGATTCAGCTAACCACATGATTAACTGAAACCAAAACTTCAATTTTTTTTTAAAAATACTAATATATCAGTTAAAAATAAATTTATAATTATTAAAAGATAAGATAAAACATACAATAATGGAATTAACTTTTTGGTACCTCCAACCATGGTGCTTGAATTGTTTGGTCTACAAAATGAGAAAATGAACTTTTTGTCCCTTTAGGTTTGAGGAAAGTGACTTTCTAGTCCTTTTTATCATTATTTAGGGATGCAATTTTCAAAAATTGCAACTTTGACCCAAAAATGGGTATTCTAATTAATTTAGCCATTTTTTTGGGTTTTTAAAAGGAAATATGTTTGTTCTAAATGTTTTAACTTCTTATAATGAATTTACTGGTATTATTTATCATAATCTACTACTTATATTATAAATATTATATTTTATTTGATTATGGGCCCTCCTACTTAGCAAAAATAATCAAGTTTAATTAGAGAGTTTTGACCATTACCTGAACGTAGTTAGCGTTAGACTCTAGTGTTCCTTTAATTTCTAGTTTACAAAGATTGCTAATCTCAAGCACACATTCCTTTAGATCAGACACAACACAGATCCGTTTTGTTTACTACCTCGGATCATAGTCACTAATCAAGTTTATATTTTTAAGGATAGTGAGACTTTAATCAAAAAATTATAATATTGAAGATATAATATTCGATAGACAACCTTCCCTTCTAAGAAAATTCTTTTATTGAAAGCTTGAAAGTAGAAATATTACAATGGAAAGATTGAAGAAGGACTTAAATAGCTCAGATCATCAGAGATGCTTGCTCATTGAGAAATGGAGAATTTGACATCTCTTTTACTCAAGTATGCTCAAATGAATGTGTCTCTTCCTACTCTTAGGTTCTCCTTTTATAGAGGAGATAGAAAACATAGGATACCCTAATAGCTACAGTACACCTCCTATTATAGGATGCTTTCATATGACTACAGTAGACTTCAACGACTTGACACTAGACAAAATAACACATAATAGCGAGCAACTTTTCAGAGCACCTAATGCTGATAAGACTAGCCATTCATATTAAGATTCTGCATGCTTTCATCTACGGTAATGTCTTCTAGTCCCTCATTAGCCGGATACTCATCAAAATCTTCATCAAGTTGAAGATGCTCTAGATCCAATTTTTTAAATACTTCATTTAGATATTTCTTTCCTTTTTTTCATAGGAACTTTCTAACTCCAACATCAAAGAGATACTCAAAGATATCTTTTGAAGTAACTCCTTATACCTTAATATATTTGATGAAATCACCATTATAAGTTAAGGTAGTATTCCCACAATGCATTAGTATGTTTCCTCGATCAATCAATGCCCATAATTGATGATAAATTTTGTAAAATTCAATGGTTATTGCTAATGCAAGATCATTAACTACTTCTTTTCAGTTTGAAAATCATTCTTGTCGCTGATCATAAGGATCTTTTAGATTAATTAATTAAATAAGATAATGGGTTAGTTTTACCTTTCCATTTTTATACTCAATCACTGTGCAATGTACCTCAACATATAGACTTCTATCGTATGGAATTTTTATTGGACCATCAGAAGATGTAAGGATCCAATAGCATACACTTTTGAAACTTAGTTACTATTGAGAAGAATGGGCACTTTGGATCTGGGATTTCTATGAGATAAGCTACCATTTCATATTCCCAGACTTTCTTGAGGGGGTCATCGGGAGAGATTGAATTAGCTGGGAATCTAATACCACCACTTCCAAATCTATCAGAGAAGAAAATTGTAGCACTCCATGACTCCTAAATATCGTAGTAATAATTATCATAGTAGTCGATGCAAGCTGTATACTAGTTGTTGCACCATTTTTCTTAAATTTGGGAACTTATTTTTTCGTAGACATCATAAGGACACCTTAAATGATTCATTTGTAGCTCTAAAAGATTGAATCTCTATACTATAAGATAGGCAAAAGACAACAAACCAAATCATGATCTACTTGTTATATGCAATTCCAAAATATCCATAAGAATTCTTCTAGAAGAAAAAACCCTTTCTAGCAATAATGACATTTTATTTTGGATTTCTCCTTTTCTCATAGGAGTTCTGCTCCAATGATCACAATTGGCGAGTTCATGAGTTAAATTATCTATTAGAGAATTCTTCAATCCATGTATATGTTCAACAGAGAAAGAAAACTAGTTAAGCCATAATAGCCAATGCAGGAGTTGCCATTGCACTTGCATATTTGATAAATTCTTTTTCACAAAACCAAGTATTCATTTGCAATCAACTTGAATAAGAAAAGGTTTTATGGCTAAAAAGATTAAGAAATTTTCAATTCCCTTTATGACTACAAGGATTTCTTTTTCTATTGTGGGATAGTTGCATTCTACTTTATCAAAACTTCCATTGTAGTATTTACAAAGTTTTCCCCTTTTTTAATTTTGAGTACTGAACTCCAGTGCTCATTGCTGACATCTGTCTTAAGAATTAAATCATCTCCTTCATTAGGTAAATTAAGAATAGGAAGATTTTTACAAATCTTTTTGAAGTTTTGAACGCTTTTTGAATCGCTAGGATCGAGTCCATGTCTCACTTCTTTTTTGAGTTTTTGTTATAATGGTTTTCTTAATTTAGCTAAGCCTTTAATGAAATCTGAAACATAGGTAAAACATCCAAGAAACATTTCTAATTACTTCCTATCTTCAATCTTCTCGGCAAATTTTTCTATTTTTTTTTTGAAATACAGTTTTGTAGGATGATTTGTCCAGCTTTTATCTTTAGATCTAAAACTCAATTTCTTGTTCAGCATAAATGAACTCGTTTTTCCTAAGAATTCATGATCAATAAATCTTTAGGTGATAGCTAGAATATCATCTTTGCGTTGTTCTACGGTCTCGGAAAAGATAAGAATATCATCAATTTAAACTAGGTAACAGTGATCAAGATCTTTGAAGATATTATCCATTCTTCTTCAGAATATTTGAGGTGCATTTTTCAGTCCAAATGCCATTACTATCCACTCACAATGCCCTTGAGGGGCACTAAAAGCAGTCAAAGAAATGTTTTTCTCTTCCATTTTTATTTGCCAGTATCTACTTTTATAGTCTATTTTCCAGAACTAGGAGGCTCCTTGAATTCTATTGAAAAGAAAGTTAAGAATATAATAGCCATGAAAGATAGTATTATCATTAAGCTTTTTGCAATTGATTACCATTCTAGTTTTTCCTCTTTTTTCTTCAGCATGATTTCTCACCACGAAAGTGGGGCTAGTGTGAGGACTCTTAATATTTTTGATTAATCCTTTTATCCAAAAGTTCTTTGATTTGCGTAACAAATTCTTGGATATCCTAATATGTATACACCATTTGTTTAACTTGAATAATATTATTGGGATTTAACAAAGTAATCTTTGTATATGTCCTATCTTTGCATATGTCTTATCTTTGTGCCCAATTTTAAGAGGATTATCAGAATAGAGTTTTTTGCATAATTGTTCTTGTTGTTCAACAATCTACTCTTTAATAGATAATTCTAGTAGTGAGATTATTAGTGCTACTTCACGTTATGAGGGTATTACCTTCTCACCATGCTGGCTACATATAAACTTAATCTTTTAATGAGTGTATGCTTTATTTAATTTATCAATGGGAACAAAGTGGCCATTTATATTGAATATGATTTGGCTAATAGTCTATGTGCATGGAGAATAAAACCTCTGAAAATTATTTCCAATAATCATATCATGGGTGGGTTGATTAGTAGCCCATAGAATGGGTATAATGTATTAGACTCATTCAATTGCTATGGATAATCCCTCTATAGGTTCCTTCTGGCTCATTGTGTTATTATCAACTATTCTTACTTGTAAATGATTCTTTGTTCTTTTCCATAAAAATTCTGAAAATAGAGATCTTTTTCTAAAAGAGACAGAACATTTACTATCAATGTAAGCACACAATTTATACCTATTACATCTCACTAAGCATACATTTATTGGGATATAAATGTTATTAAGATTAATGTTAGTGGCTTCATAACATATCTCCATAGTCATATTTTTGACTAATTTATCCTCATAGATTGGTTTACTAGCAGTCCTTGTTTTATACCCAATGACTTTTCTATCTAAATTCATACTCTGATGTACACTATGTCATGCAGGTTCAAAACTTCTTATACTCATTTCACTGGTCAAACTAATTGTATCATATTCTTTAAGTTCTTCTTTAGCTATTGAAGATCCTTCTGCCTGTTTGATCTTGCACTCATGCTTCTTAATAATTGGGGTTTAATGGTAATTTTTTCATTCTCATCAATTTTTATTACATTCTTCTTATTGATTTTTGGCGGATTGACAAAGCTAGATATCCACAACTTGTTAATTTTTATCTCCTGTAGATTGAATTTTATCTTTTGAATTTTTTACATAGGGGTGGGACTTTCAAATTTTTATGCCTCTGTTATTGTTACCTTAGTATGTGGATCTATGGTATTATCTAACTTGTAGATTTTTTTCCAAAACATCCTTGATAGGTAACCTCCTCTCTTCAGGTCTATCCCAGCTGTTTAATCTTAACGGATAGAAATTTTTTGGAAAGTTCATATTTTGGGCTTACATAATATCAAGGTTGGCAATTGAATCCTATTGAACCAATACACAAATTAGTCTTAATCCATGCGATAATGTGATTACTAAATTTGGTACGTCTAATATCACCTAGCAAAGCATATAGATCAATATCTTTGCCACAATACTGTAACGGTGTAATTTGGACTTGGACACTTCCATCATGGATATACTTGTATTTTCTATCCTTGTTATGCTTAAGGATGTTTTCCCAATTAATGATATTAACTTCTCCTATATCATACTCATAGTCATTTATCTCTAGATCTCTTTGAATCATTTCATACATATTTACTTTTTAATTAAAAGATGGATTTTTTATAGATCATATTTTTCTGAATTATAGGAAGGACCCAATTTCCTTTGACATCTTTATTCTCATAATCTACAATAAATTCTTCCCCTTGAAGATCACCAAGGCCAATTGAACTACTTTCCATCATGTGACTAGTTTCTTTATAATCACTTTCTTCATATTCCTTCGCTACTACTATCTCCACAATTCCCTTATTTTTTAGGGCTAGATCTAGTGCTTCTTCCTCGCTACGCTCAAGATACTCTAAACTACCTAGTGTTTCAATAAGTTTGTCGTTCTTCCTACTTTTACACTTATTTGCACAATGCCCTATATCTCCACATGGCCAACACTTACAGTTGTTTTTTCCTACAGGACAATAAGTAGTTTTTCTAAAAAATCTATGCCTTTAGGGACCCAGTTTGTTATAATATTTTCTTTTATATTTTTTTTTCCATTTGCTTGTTAAAGCTCTTTTTCTTCTAATTTTTTTTTCTTCTCTTTTCAAGTTTGTTTCCCATTAATGAGGATTATCCCAATAGACTAGAAATTGTTTCTTCATTTGCTTTTGTTGTTGGAGATCAATACATTGATTATTGACCCATTTTATTAAAAAAGATATTCTTGTACCAAGGGTATCAATAACATTCTCTTTTTCAAACCATACAATGTATATTTCATTGATTATAGAATTGATCAAATATCGTAATTTGTCATAAAACATATCAAGATTGATTTCATTATACCCAATTTTGTTATAATATTAGCTAAATTTAGCAAAATAATTCTTTGGATATCTTATATCACACAACCACTCTATGTTATTAATCTTTTTTTACCGTTCTCTAACTTCTTCTTCGGAATCAAGGTTAGCTCCAATAAATTCAATTTCGATTTTCTTACATAATTTTTGGGAGCTGGTGTTTCCATCATTTTTAATACATTTATACCTTACTCATCTAATGAGTCATACCAGTCAACTGCAGTACTAGAAAAATTATGTTAGATATAGTTTAGGAAATTTCCAATAGTCCATGTGGTATTCAAGTTTAGGATACTATTCATACCTATTTTCCAATGCTCAAATATTTTTTCTCTATTACGAGTTCAATCAATGTTTAAGAAGTAACATGTTTGGGTAATTGAGATAAGATCAATTTCTTCAAAGGGTGTGACTCTTCTTGGTATGAGCCTAAAGTAAAAGTTGGTTATACGCCCTATGAGAACGTATTTCTGTCTCATAAAATGAGTATTTTTTCCAGAAGGTTCACAAAATTCTTCAAGTTTAGGAATAACATTCTTAACTAGATTGGACTCGATTCCTTCTATGTTGCGTTTTTCTCGAATCTTGTTGTTTTCACCTTCACCTTCACCTTCCATTTTTCCATAATTTTTATCCAGTTTTTTCTTAATTTCTTCTAAATGAACTACATTGATATATTTGCTGGTATAATTTTTAACCATAATGTCTTCTAAAGGAACAACATTGATATATTCTGTCTATAGTTTTTTCCATAATTTTTATCCAATTTAATTAGGTACATTTTTTGATATATTCATTCGTCTAACCGAACATTATTAGTTTCTTCATTATCCTTAGATAACACTTCTTGTTTGTATGCTATTGTGTCCATGATTTTATTTAATTCTTCTGGGTTTTGTTCTTTAACAAACATATTTTGTAACTCCTTTAGATCGTACTACTTATATTCAATCCTCTTCTTCTTTTTTTGCTTTTTGGATGATTTTTCCTACTGCTTCTTTTTCGGTTTTTATGTCTTGCAAAGGAATCAACGAATGAATACATTGATTTAATCAACTGGGTAGTACTGGGTATTGAAACAGAGCAAGGATTGCAATTCTTCGATTCTATGAATGAATGAATCAACGAATGAATACATCAGTTTAATTCGTCATTTCTTCTGCTGCTTTGATTTTTATTGATTACCCAAATCGCTTCTTCTTTTGATTTTAATAAAATTTGTTCCTTTCTCTCTGTTTCTACCCCCATTCCTCTCATCCCTGTTTTTGGTTAGTGACATTACAGAGAGCACGACCATAAAACACCATTGGTTTCAATTGGCGGCATAACTATGGACTTCAACGTCAGAGACATAAGCTAAAGGCTAATTTCGAGGGTGACAATTGTGTTGTTATTGGAGGTTAGTTGTCATCCCCACCCTGTTTGTGCCCTTATTCCTCTCATCCCTGTTTTCGATCCTTCGAACCTAGTTGCTGCGAATAGACTTGCCACACCATATCCTGTCCTATGGGCCCGTTTAGATCCATCATCCGTTTACCCCAGCAGTTCCCTGCCGAGCCTAGCAACCCAGTAGTTCCCTTAACACCAACTTGGTAATGCCACAACCCAGTAGTTCCCTGCCGAGCCCGGCAACCCAGCAACGCTACTTCGGCTGCCTAGGAAGGGGACAAAGTATACACTTTGCAAGGGTACGGTGCTAGCGAGCTGTTGGGTGTCCTGGTGTCCAGTGTTCTGCCCAGCCGTTGGGTGGTCTTCCCCGTGTCTCTGTCTATCTGGTATTGGACTGATAAAGCCAGTGGGTTGCTTCTAGCTTGCGTTTCTTTGATTTTAGGCCAGATTGTAGACTACACTTTGTCTGACACAGGCACATTTCATTTATTAGCTTGGTCCGTGTGATTTCTTTTTGGGTTCCTTGGTGATTCTTTAGTGCTTTCTAATTGGGGGCTTAGTTAATGTGTTGCGTTTTTCCAATTAACAATACTGTTTGTACTTGTCTTTCTTTGTTTTGATTTTGTGGCTTAGTTTTTGAGATAGTAATATTGCTATCCTTTATTATTATTATTATTATTATTATTATTATTATTATTATTATTACTATTATTATTATTATTTTCGCTATTTTATTACTATTACTTCTCTTTTATTATTTTTAATTTTTTTGTCTGCTGTGTTGGTCTTGTAAAGCACTTTGTCTTTCTATCACTATCTTTGATTTTTTTCGTTAGTATCATTTAGTGCTAACTCTATCTTTATTGCTCTCGCCTAGTATTGCTTCTGGGTCTTGTTGGATTTAAAGTATCGGTGCTTGGTTACTGTTGTTAATTTCTGTCACTTGGTTAGCCTGTAACCTTGTTTGTTCAGGTCTATTGGCAGCTTGTAATCCAATTATTTGATTAATGATAATAATAATAATAATAATAATAATAATAATAATAATAATAATAAT
>JACYFF010031954.1:75919997-75938030 GCA_017589665.1 Selenicereus undatus | reverse complement strand
TAATAATAATAATAATAATAATAATAATAATAATAATAATAATAATATTATTATTATTATTATTATTATTATTATTATTATTATTATTATTATTATTGGCATTAGAATCAGTTAGTGTCTTAATTGTTGCATATTTATTGAAGTTGCTTACGATTACTTTTGATTTCAGTACTTTGTTCTTTTCCTATTAGTTGGGTCTACCCAGTTATTCTTTTGATGTGTTTTGATTGTTTAATCCCTCATTACTGTTGAATGCAAACTCATTTTTTTATTAGCACTCGTATCTATTATTAGTGTCGTTGGGTTGGTAGTGGTAGTTTAAGCTAGTGGCGAGCATTGTAGTCGCTTCAGCCTGTCCTCCAAGGGATAATAGAGGTAGGAGGAGTGTAGGGTTCTAGAGGGTGCACCTAGCATCTTGAAATATTGGGTCACTTACAGGCAAGTCAATAAAATTAGTTAAGTCTTTGCATAGATGTAGGATCAGCATAACATGTGTGCAAGAGACTAAGTGGGTGGGGGCTAAAGCTAGGGAAGTTGATGGGTATAAGTTTTGGTATTCGGGTTCAAGTAAGGCGAGAAATGGAGTTGGTATTTTGGTGGATAAGGAGTTGGTCAACTTTGTTGTTGAAGTGAGGCGTAAAAGTGATCGAATTATGACCATTAAGGTAGTGGTGGGTTCGGAAATCCTTAATTTGGTTAGTGTTTATGCACCTTAAATAGGTTTGCCAGACGTTATTAAGAAGCAACTTTGGGAGGATTTGGATATGCTCATTCAGGATATACCTCAGAGTGAAAAGCTTTTTACAGGAAGAGACTTTAATGGCCACATTGGGGTCGAAGCAGACGGTTGTGATACGACTCAAGGAGGTTTCGGTTATGGGGAGAAAAATAATAGTGGGGTTTTCGTCTTGGACTTTGCGGTCCCCTATGATTTGTTGGTGGCAAATCCCTTCTTTAAGAAGGAGGACCACTTGGTGACCTATAGGAGTGGTCCCATAAAGACCCAAATTGATTACTTTCTGATTAGGACAGGTAACAGAAGTTTTTGTAACGATTGTAAGGTGATTTCAAGTGAGTATTTAGGAACCCAGCATAGATTGCTAGTGTTGGATGTGGAGCTCAAATGTTCAAAGTGGAAGAGGAGGAGTGTTGGGGAGCCTAGAGTTAAGTGGTGAAATCTTATTTGGGAGAACGTTATGAAGTTAGCAGAGAGGATTTCTAAAGAAGGAGGTTGGAAAAAGGCAGAGGATGCAGATACTATGTGGGAGGCAATGGCAAAATGAATTCGAAGGTCAGCTAAGGAAATCCTTGGCACATCTAGAAGAGGTAGCAACAAAATGAAGGGAGCCTAGTGGTGGAACGAGGACGTAAAAGAGAAAGTCAAGGAGAAAAAAGAGGCATACGTTGCTTTCACAAATAACGGAACGAATGAAGAGAAAGGGATTAGTAGAGTTAGATATAAGGCAGCAAAAAAGGTAGCCAATAAAGCTGTTGTTGTAGCAAAGAGCATGGCATATGATAGGCTATATCAAAAACTGGACATCAAGGAATGTGAGAAGGAAGTCTTTAAACAAGCGAGAGTTAGGGAAAGAAGAACAAGGAATTTGGGTGTCGTGAGGTGCATCAAAGATGAAAATGGTGGGGTGCCATATGAGGATGCAGAAATCAGGCAGAGATGGCAGATGTATTTTTCTAAACTCCTAAATGATGAATTGATGGAGGACTTTAGTAGTAGGAGTAGAGAGAGTAGTGAGCATCAACTTGATCATTGTTTTTGTGAACCTATCAGCAAGGACGAGATTAACGAGTTCCTAAGGAAGATGACAAATGGGAAGGCAGTGGGACCAGATCAGATTCCGGTGGAAGTGTGGAAGTGTTTGGGTGAAGAGGGATTGAAGTGGCTAGTGGAGCTTTTCAATGTTATTTTTAGGACTGCTAAAATGCCAAGAGATTGGAGTTTTAGTACAATCATCCCTTTTTACAAGAACACAGGTGATATCTAGGATTGTAATAATTATAGGGCTATTAAGTTGCTGAGTCATACCATGAAGCTGTGAGAGAGGGTGATTGAGAAAAGGTTGCAGAAGGATACCTCAATAACAAAGAACCAATTTGGTTTTATGCCTGGCAGGTCGACCACAAAGGTGATTTACCTCCTTAGAAGGCTCTTGGGATTGTACAAAGATAAAAAGGTAGATCTTCATATGGTGTTCATTGACCTGGAAAAGGCATATGATAGAATCCTGCGCGAGGTGCTATGAAGATGCTTGGAAAAGAAAGGAGTGTCTTCGGTGTATATTCGACTTATTAAGGATATGTATGAGGCAGGTAGGACGAGTGTCAGGATGCCATGAGGGGTTACCAACGACTTCTATATTGGTATGGGCCTGCATCAGGGTTCAGCTTTAAGCCATTTTCTTTTCACTCTAGTCATGGATGAACTTACAAAAGGGATTCAAGATGAGTTACCTTGGTGTATGTTATTCGCAGATGATATTGTTCTTGTTGATGAGACCAGGGAGGGATTTAATGGAAAACTAGAATGATGGAGGCATACACTAGAGTCTAAAGGCTTTAGAATTAGTAGATTGAAGATTGAATACCTTCACTGCTATTTCAGTGGAAGGGACGGTGTGAGGGGAGAAGTCACCATTGAGGGAATGCAGATACCAAAGGTCGAGAAGTTTAGATACCTAGGCTCGATCATTCATCATGAAGGGGACATTGATAAAGGTATTAGCCATCGCATAAATGTGGGTTGGCAAAAATGGAAGTATGCTTTAGGTGTGCTGTACGATAACAGAATGCTTGTAGGACTAAAAGGTAAAATTTATTGTATGGTAGTTAAACCTGCTGTGTTAAATGGATCGGAGTGTTGGCCTATAAAGAAGACTCAGGTTCAAAGGTTAATGGTAGCAGAAATGAGGATGATTAGATGGATGTGTGGTTTTACGAGAATGGATAGAATTAGTAATGGAGTGATCAGAGACTTAGTTAAAGTGGCCCCCATCGAAGATAAGTTGAGAGAAATAAGACTCAGATGGTTTGGTCATGTGAAAAGAAGGAGTGCGGATGCTCCAGTGAGGAGATGTGAGAGTATTAACATCCCAAGTGGTAAAAGAGGGAAGGGACGACCTAAGAAGAGTTTGGACAAGGTGATTCGAGAGGACTTGAAAGTTGTTGGGTTAACGGAGGACATGGCTCAGGATAGGAGATGATGGCGAGATAGGATTAAGATCTTAAATCCCAGAGAGTTAGCCTCATAGTTGGTCTCTCAGTTGCAATAGAGTTTTTTTTTTTTTCCGTATGTTTTGTTTGCATGCAAGTAGTTCATTCGTCTGGGCAGAGACATTGTTTGCCTACCTCTATTTGCTAAGGTACAGTATCTTCCTCTGCCTTGTTGCACTTATGGTTACATAGTTACTACATACCCCTATTTTTTTTTCTGAGACTTATCCTTAGTTTTTCCTCTTAAAAAGTTTTCACAAAATCCTTCTTCTATATAATGTTTTCACAAAATCTGATTTTTGTGGGTCTCTTGGAATCAGCATCTCTACGGGCAGGATCTCCCCAGACCTCGTGGAAGCAGGACCCACACTGAGAGTTGTTGTTGTTGTTGTTGTTGTTGTGTCTTGCAAAGGAAATACATTTTTTGTTCTTTAGGTTTTGAAAAGGATATTTGTGCTGAAATTGAATACTAATAATTGAATTAGATTTTCCACTATGTCTAACTACGTTGAGCAAAGATAAATAGATTAGAGACAATGGTTTCTTTAATTCCTTAACTTTAGTCATTCTTTTTGCTAATTCCGCTTTTGATTCTAAAATTATATCTGTGATATAGTTTAATTGCGGTGCTACTGAAATGCTTTTTATATATGCACAATACATGAATAATTAGGAGTAGGCCAAGAAGATAATGATTCAAGCATTAACTATGATTAATTAGCTTAATTAATTACTAATTAGCTTAATTATTTTTGGCGACACGGCTCTCATACTAGTTTAAAGAGGGCTTCGAGTAGTACTAATGAGATTAATATCACACGCACAAAATTAAAATTTTTGAAAGTGAGTTTTTAAGGATTGGGGTAAAGTTTGGAAATATGAAATGTTTTGGGAACTATATATAAGCTCAATAGTGACTTCTCCCCCAAATTTTATTACACAATAGTTTAATGGTTCTGAAAGTTCAATTTTAACAAGGTAAGTCCCGTAAATTCGAGAACTAAAGTTCGACGTTCTAAAATTTAAATGTTTCACAAGAATGTGTAAATTAATATTTGGTGTCCCAAATAGTTAAATTAAATAAAAAAAGAGTGAAAATTGAAAGTTAACACTTTAAATTAAGGTTAATGGTTAGCTGAAGCGAACATCTGGTTAACTGAATCGAAAAATTGATTAATCGGCGTTTTTCAATTTGGTTACGATTCACATTTTTGCCAAATTGAAAAAATTCGGTTAACTAAAAATTTCAGCTCGGGTTTTTGTGCCCAATTGTTGCGAACCTAATTTCTAGTTAACTGATTTTGATCACCCTACTCCTAGAAACTGATTTTTAAGAACTCACGAAACTTTTTAAAGCTCAATTACTCAATAAAAGCAAATATTGGAATTTAAACCCATTAGGGTTTGAGAGCAGTTTTAGGTTAGTTTTCTAGCCTAACTTGTAGAGGTCGTAACTTCTTTTAGAAAAATCATATTGAGGTCCTTAAGCACAATATGGAAAGACCTTTGTGCGCACTACACCTTTTGTCTTAAGAGCATTCACAACAAACCACAACAAGTGTACAAATGTACATCTTCCATCTATCTAGTTTCAGGTTAGAATTGCGCCATCTCAGGAGAAATTTTATTTCTCCCTTGTTTTCCGCCCAAAATTAGTAATTCAAAATTCTTATAATAATAGACTCACATATACACATGCATGAATTTTTTTCATGATTTTTAGGCCGGTACATAAATGTAATTTATTCCGTAAAATTGCATCATTGCAGGTCTAGTTTGTGGTCTTGACTAGACTTATAATTCATGCATGAAATCATGATATCGAACTAAGTAAGCTCACTAAAATCAATCCAAAACCATCCCTAACCATCAACTGTAACTCTAAAGCCAACAAAAATCTATCCAAGCTCCTTCAAGAGAGATTTTGAAGAGAAAATGTTTGTTTCACCTTGAAGATGAGAGTGAAGGGCAAGGTGCTTGCTTGAGCGCTTTCAAATGACTCCAAAAATTTGAGAATTTGATTACAAACATGAAAAAAATAACTACAGGCTAGAAGATGAATCAACTTGATATAAAAATTCCTTATTTACATGCATAAATTTTTTTAAAACTAATATAGACAAAACCCTAAACCTTGTCGCCACAAACCGAAAAGGGAGGAGGAAGGTGGCTAGGTGGCACAGTGGAGCAGTGGCCAGGTGGTGTGGCTGTAGTTGCGGTGGAGGAAGGAAAAGAGAGAGAGAGAGAAAGGAGGGGGGGGGGAGAGATGTGAGAAGGGGAGACGCGTGAGAGTGTATTAGGGGGAAGGGGTGGCTATTCACGTTTAAAAAAAAAAACTATAGCAATTTTTTTAAATACATTTGGTAGCCAAAAGAGGGAGAGAGAAATATTATATGGTTTTAATATCTTTTCCCCAAAATACTATCTCATTAAATTTTTTTTTGAATTTGAAATTTGAGAGGGAACTCTTAATGATTAAACCAAAATTCTATCAAATAAAATTAATATTTTGAAATTCGAATTTTATTTTGTAAACAAGAAATATTAAAAACTAGAATTTGAAATTAATATTTTCTTCATTAATAGCATGGACTTAGTCAATATATGGAATGGGCTTGGTCCGAGGCTGTAACTACATAAATGCCTTCACTAAAATACTACCCATAAATTCAAGCAGCTAAAGATTAGTTTAACCATTCTTCGAGGATTATAAATATGAAATCTAGGGTTTCACATTATACCCCCTTAAAAGGAGTTTCGTCCTCGAAACTTCATAAATGACTCAGTCATGAACATCTAAATTTTCGAAGTTTTACATCTCACCCCTCTTAAAAGAAGTTTTACCCTCGAAATTTACTACCACTTGATCCTGTAAACAAATAAGGGTATGTAGATTGCATTTCTTCTTTCGGTTCCGAATTGGCTTGGCCATGGTGTGGTTAGCCCAAAGGACTTTCACAAGGAGGACCACTTTGTTACAAAGCTGCTTCCCTCGGCAGTCTAAGATCTCCATAGGTTACTCCTCATAGGTTAAGTCTTCCCAAAGCTGTAGAGGTTCTAGCTCGATCACATGAGTTGTGTCAGGAATTTGTTTAGTAGCTAGGACATGTGAAATACATTGTGGCCATTGAAGAGCTCATCTAGCAGTTGTAGCCCATGTGTTACCTCTCCTACCTGCTCCATGATAGAATAAGGACTGATATATTTTGGGGGTGAGCTTATTATCCAAATCGCATGATTCCCTTGGTGGGAAGGAATCTTAGGAAGATTTGGTCTCTAATTTCAAACTCCAAGGGTCTTCTCTGCTTGTCTGCATAACTCTTTTAGCGGCTCTGCACTACCTTCAGCCTCCCTTGGATTAGTCATACCTTATGTATGGTAGCTTGAATCAATTCAGGTCCAATGGTAAGTGTATCGTTGATCTCTTGCTAGCATAAGGGAGTTTTGCATCTCATACTATACGAAGCTTAAATGGAGACATTGCCAGGATAGAGTGGTAGCTGTTGTTGTGTGAGAACAGGATTACTACTAACTGCGCATCCCACGCCTGGTTTCGTTTGAAGTAGAAGCTCGAAGTATGCCCTCTAACGTTTGGGTTGTTTATTCATCTGCCATTCAGTTGTTAGGTTAAACATGGAAATGCAATTTAGCTTAATTCAGAAAGTCTCTTGGAGTATTTTCCAAAGAAATACTCTATATCTTGTGTCAAAATCTGACACCATCAAATTGGTTGGCCTATAAAGCATAATTAGTTAATCTTGTCTAGGTAAGGATGAGCAAATAGAACCAAGGATTAGGTGTAACAAGTGAAGTTTGGTGTTAGCTTATGGATAAATATGCAATTTGTAACCCTCTTCATTGGCGGTACCTTCAGAGGTACATGAATTCATACTCAGATCCCACTTTACTAATTACATGAGTGCTTTCCCTTAACTCACAACATAACCCCTATTAGTAGGGGCATTACTTTTTCTTACACCCTTAGTTCACGAAAATATAGTCATTAAGATCTCTGGCTCACCAAGCAACTTATCTGAAGCTAGCTTAGTTCATTTTGAAATCTTTGAACTTCAGCCAAATTGTAGATACATCCCTAAAATCATATTTAATACAATAAGCTCAATCTCTTATACCGATTGTTTTTCCCCCTCCAAACATTCCTTAAGTGTTTTCATTGGTTGTCCCGCAAGATTCAAGCTGGCCAACCCAAGCTCAATTAAGATTATGATACCCAAAAATACAATTTTATTTGATAAATGATCCCCAAAATTTTAGTCAAATATATATTCCATGGTAGATGACTAGAATCATCATTTCCCTAGAGCAAAGTTTATTTCCATAGTTTCTTGTTGCTTTTCTTTGTTCGTTCTCTAATAATTTCAGTCATAGCATCATGAACATATTAGTCACAACAAGGGCACCTAATGGTGTAATTCTATGTATAACCTCATAATATGAATAATGTAAAAGAACCCAATTGCATAATTAATAATGAAAATTCTCGATAACTTCACCACATGATGTGTAAACATTATAACTCGTTCTTATGATCTAGTCTAATCTTAAGCTTTTCACTAAAAGGGGATTGGTATGAATCATATAGGTTGTAAAGGCTAACATTGAGTTATAAAGTGATAACAAAAGGAACAAAAAAAGAGCTCAAATAGTTGCAAAGACAATAAACAAATGGTGTTAGCAATATTTTAATAGAAATAACTTAAAGGTCACCAAAGCAAGTGTAATTCCAAGAAGAAAGATATGAAATGTCAACCTTAACCATTTAGAAATTACCGCAGCATATAGTACCCACAAATCCATCCAAAGGGATACTTGCCCAACAAAACAAATGAAATGAAGTAACGAGATAAGGCTATGGATATCGGAGAACGAAGAAACCATCTTGAGTGATGATGGAGTACCATTGCAAGTATATGCATGTGTTGAGTACAAGAATCAATTGAAAATATGAGATTAAAAGGTTAAATATGGCACACATAGAACTCAAAATAAGTATATGAGATCACAAAGTTGACAATAGTACAAGGCATGATTTATCTTCATAACTCAAATCCAAATTTTCTATGTAAACGACGAGGATATGAACAAAATAGAATTACAGTTGTCCTTCCCAAGAAACAATTGGTTACAACTCGAGAGTCACCAAGTGAACGTAACTCCAAAGGAAACATAAGGATTTCCAACCAAATTCAAAGTTCAATACAAGGTGAACAAATTGATTCAATAAGCATACTCATCCCAAAAATTAGATAAAGAACTTAACAAGATGAGATCCTTATTAAGAAAAACAATTGGGAAGAATTATGAGAGATAATAGAAGAATAGAGGTAGGTATATCAATGCAATGAACAAGAGAGTCAAGTGAACATATAAGCTCACAAAGTTTAAGCAACAAGAAAATGAATAAAATCAACGGATCACAAGATTCCTAGAAAGTGTAAGGCACAAATTATTGGAAAGACAAAGACACCAATGACAAATAGCGAATTTTATTCCCAAGAGACGAATAATTATAATAGGGTTAAGTGGAAGTTATCCAAGGTAGAAAATAATAGATTAAAAAGGTAGAAGATCTTGGAGGTTAGTAATGTAGAAAAAGTAGTAGGCCAAAGAAAGTATGAAGATGGTTATAAACCCTCCTACCACGTGCCACAATAGTCACCTATCCCCCTGAACTTCCATGAGCTTACTTCTTACTTAGGATAGTACTTTTAACTCAGTATTCTCTATAGTTATGTTCAACCCCAAAATCACCTTGAATACAAGTCCACAAATGTCAACTAAGCACCCTAATAGTCATTCACTTAGCTCATTGAACTTAGTAACGAAGCTTGTCATTGAGCTCTAAGCATACTTCATAGCATTCTGTGGTTTCAGCCAAGGCCATAGGCCATAGTTCATGACTACTAGTGTTGATGTAGTTTTTTGCGGGGGGAGTAAGGGTAGAAATTTGTCGTCCTCTAGAATGGTGTAGAAATCAAGTTACTAGTTATTTTCGGCCCAGTATGTATAATGACCAAAACTAATTACTCACAAATTGTAATTTAAACATGATCAATTAAACTAAACTAAAGCAAGCATAATTAACTAAATCAACCCCGAACATCATATTAACTAATAATAACTAGCAAAAAATCTAAGTAACTAAGAAAGCATTAAATTTACTAATTAAATGAAGAGAGAGAAGAAGGGCATTACCTCAAAAGCTTGAAAACCTAACAATGGAGGTTATTCTCCTTTGTTGGAGCAAGTAGGTGATGATTGGAGGTATATTCTCCACATATGTTTACTAATCTAGCTCAATAACTCCTACTCTAACCCATTGAGGGCCAAAAACTCAAACTTGTAAAAGTGGGTTTTCAAGCCCTAGGACGGAGGAGAGAGAGAGAGAGAGAGAGAGAGAGAGAGAGCTTGAAATTTGCTTTCTTGAAGGAAGAGAATGAGACATTGAGAGTAAACAATAGAATAGAAAGATGATTAGGAAATAGAGACACTAATTTCAATCCAAAAATAAACAAAAGCATGTAAATTTAGGCATTCAACTAGTAAATGAAGCCAAACAAAGTAAGAACTTCAATGAAAATGAAGATTAAAGAGAGAAAGAAAGCCAATTGCATCAAAATTTCATTACTTTTGAAATTTGGCTACAAAATGAAAGTGAATCTACACAGATCTCTCCTAAACCCTAGACTGAACTCTATTCTTAAAACCTAAAAATTAGCTTCTTACACAAATGGGGGATGGAGCTTTAAATAGATCCTGACACAGTAGGTTTGGCATGATCATGCCAAGTAGCACGAGTAAGATGTGCCAAACCTCTAGATGCCAACAACAAAAGTAGGGCAGGACAGTAGGCGGCACGGTTGCGCTAAGTTTCTGGAATTCTACACACAAAATAAAGTAAATATAGGATTTGGCAGGGGCACCCCATGCCACCTAGCACTGGCAGCCCTTGCCGCCTGGCGCTGGCAGTCCTTGCTAAGTTGTTACAATGTTTTTCTTCCTTATTTCTCCCATAATTTTTAGTGCTTGCTGACCCGGCATTGCTTCATCATGGTTATCCTAGGTATCCTCCAAGGTTTTCTGGGTTAACGGGCCCAAATTTTGGCATACTTCGCACGAATTATCCGCCCTTTGTGTAATTTTCTTTATTACCGAACAAAACACAAATAAATAGCCTAATTTATCACTTATTTGAGCTAAATCTTGGTAAAATATGGTGTAAAGTTCACACACATCGCGCTCGAACAAATACCCCCACAACAAAACTTTGCTTATTCTTGAGCAAAACAAACTAGACTAACTAAAAAGAAATGGAAAATAAGAAAAAGAAAATCCTAACTCACTTCGTAACAAGCCCTTTAAACCCCTCGGTTTCCTAAGTGGACGAGTGAGGTCTCGTGAGGGATTTCAAGTGAAAAACCCACAAAAGTCTTTTCACAAACAAAGGAGAATATTTTTTTTTTAAAAACGTGAACATATATACAAATAATGGGGGAATAATGTACACAACTCAGGTAATTGCATCACTCTAGTAACCAAATCACCAAATTATATACAAATAGAATGTACAATCAAGAGACAACTAAGTCAAAGGAAGCATCCCGACTCTCTTTTTTTCACCCCATGCACAATATATAATGATATGTATACCTTGGTGCATGTGCTAATATATATTAATCCTTATGAATTAAGTTGCTAATATTAGCAAGATCCCCGTTTCCTTGCCTAATTGCTTTATTTGCTCTATTTTGTCCCTTTTTTTTTCTTTTTTTTTAAAGAATAGTACCCACTTGACTTACAAATATTCGGGCCTTCCTTAGAAAGGGGTTTTATTAGATATTGCAAAGCACTTCTTTTATTGGCCAAACAAATGCGTAATACAGTAAAATAGCACATATTCAAGCAAGTTAAAGATATGAAATAAAGATAGTGGCCTTGAACTTTGTTGCTCGGGTTTTGATTCCCTTTTTTAGACATTTTTTATGTTTTTATTTTTTTTTCGTATTTTTCAAGAGCTTAGAAGGCAACTTCGACAAACAAAGAGTTCACATGCTAACTTATCAACAAGACCCTAAGAATTGACACTAAAGTGAGCAAGGTAGCAGAAAATCAAACATATGAGATTGGGTTATTATGAAAAATTGAATATACGCCCTCATCTAGACGTCTCATCATGCAAATGCTATTTACACACAACTCAATGACCTAGCATATGGGGACACAATCGCCTAAGAAAGCACATAAAACCCAAAGGAAACAATTTTTTTTTTTTGAATTTTTTCAAATTTTTTGAAAAATATGCACAAATGGGCACCTCACCCCCGCACGAAAACTCCACAACGTCCTCATTGTGGGAGCTAAAGCGCCAAAAAGCAAGCACATAAGAATTCCAACCACAAATCAAACACAAATTCACAATTATATACAAACCTATGAAAAAGCACAAAAGCAAACAACACCAACAAATATTCACAAAACAAAACACACCACCAACAAACACACATAAAACAAAATGAACAAATCAAACAAGGGTGATCGTAGCCATCTCGGCGCAATAAATCCCAAAGTTCACCTCAAAATTGATCACCCATAGAAAATCATAATCCTAAGTATCCACAACTATGTACAAAAAGAAAGAAAGAAAAGAAAAAGGGGAGGAAGGAAGAATTGGAATGATCATACCAGGTTAGGTGTTGAATGCACCTAAACTATGCCTCACTCAGATGATGTCGAGGAGGTCCATAGAGCATCAACCACTCTATCTTATCATCATGTTGGAACGTATATCAATCCCCATCAAAGCCCGAAGCAACTTATTAAACAAACTTGAACAATCCTTAAAAAAGTTAAAACCATTAGCAACGAGGAGGATGTTCCAATGAAACCACATCACTAGAACAAAAGTGAGCTCTCTTGAGCTTATCAAAGCTCTGGGCCCAATCATAAGAGTTATACACATGCCAAACATCACCCACTGTAGAGGATAAGGGCCTAGATGCTTCACAGAAAACTTGAACGCACAAATTAGTCATGAATCCTAAATCCTCTGCCCAATCCCCAAGTCCTATAGTCACATCAAGATCATGAGTCTAGTCTAAATTAGAGGCATAAATCATGCAAGTATCGGACTCTAGGGAGGTGGACATTGAAGGATTCATAAAAGAGTGAAATAGTGACGACGACGGTAAGATGATAGAAGCGGGAATGGAAATTAGGTGGGCACTCAATAGAGACTGGATCGACAAGTCCCAAATCACAAGGCATAACCTCAACACACTCCTCAACACAAGGCTCCTCCAAATGAGTCTCCTCAAGTGAATGCTCCTCCTCAACAAAAATATCCTTGGAAACCACAATCGTGTCATGCTCAAACTCACAACTAGCCCTAACCATTGGTCTCTCACTCTTATCATTATCTCTCTAGTGAGCTAAAAGTGAACGTGCATCATCAAAAATCATATCACCCCAAGAGCATCGCTTGTCTTAAGATAAGGGTTGACCATTAAGGGAAGCAACAAAGGATCACTTACGCCCTCGAAAGGCATTTGATTAAAAAAGTAAGAGTATGAGCTAACACCATAGGCCAAGAGCAAATCATAAGAATAAGAGGGAGGAAGGTAACCATGAGGTTGAGGAGGTTGAAATCGAGGAATTTCGACTTGATGCTCACAATGAAGCCTAGTATCCTCCAAAGCAACAAAATCATTCGGTAGCTTACCCTTATTATCCATAAAACTCTTGGATGTAATACTAGGGGCTTCCCTAATTGTCTCCCACTCATATGTCTTATCACTTAAATCCTCAAGAAAATCCCAACTTTCATTTGTATTCTTACAAAGAAACTCTTTCCCACACATAGGTTCAACCATTGTCCTAGTACTCACATCCAAACCCTAATAAGCTATTTGGCACAAATTCCATATCTCTAAACCATGGTGAGGGCATTGGATGAGTAACTCCTTGAACCTATTCATATACTTCCAAAAAGGCTCATGTTCAATTTGGACCAAAGAAAGGATTTTGTTCCTAATTCTAATGGTCTTGCTATTGGGAAATTATCTCTTAAGGAAGATATCAACAAAAGAATCCTAGGATTTAATAGAACCAACCTTAAGACCATACATCCACCTTTTAGCATCATCTTTGAGAGCAAAGGGAATGAATTGTATCCTCACAACATCGTTTGGTACCCTAGGCATGTGAATCAATGAACACATCTCCTCAAACTCATGAATAAACAAATAAGGATCTTCAAAGTCCCGTAAATTTAGGAAGTCTGCCAATATAATTAGGATTAAGCTCAAATGTCACATCCTTAGGGAAAGGAGGGAGGTCAAAACATGATTTTGGGAAAGCTCGGGGAGGATAGAAGTGATCCCTCAATGAGCGTGGTGGGTGGGCTTTCACTCTTTCATGAATGGGCTCATCAAGTTTAGTGGGCTTGCGCTCAGCATTAATCACATTTGTTTCTTCAAAATTCCCAAGCCCATCATTAATATTCAATGAGCCACAACTTTTTGGGTTTTCAATTTTTTGGGATTTTTAACATTTTCTAATTTTTTTTGTGTTTTTCAATGTCATTCAAATAAGTAGCTTCTCCACAACTCAAGGGAAAAGTTAAAGAAACAATAAAAGATACTGCGCTAGCACAACTAAAAGGGGACATATTTACAAGAAATAACTTAATTTCGCGCCAATGTGCCTAGTAACATCGCCAATTTGTTGATGTAGTTTTTTAAGGGGAGAGTAAGGGTAGAAATTTGTCGTCATCTGGGACGGTGTGAAAATCAAGTCACTAGTTATTTTCGGTCCACTAAGTATAATGACCAAAACTAATTACTCACAAATTGTAATAAGCATGATCAATTAAACTAAACTAAAAAGCATAAGGACTAAATCAACCCTAAACATCATATTAACTAATAATAACTAGCAAAGAGTCTAATTAACTAAGAAAGCAATAAAATTAATAAGTAAAAGAAGAGAGAGAGGAGGGGGATTACCTCAAAAGCTCGAAAATCCAACAATGGAGCGAGTGATGATTGGAGGTAGACTCTCCACTTATTTTCACCAATCTAACTCAATTACTCCTACTCTAATCCATTAAAGGCCAAAAACTCAAACTCGTAAAAGTGGGTTTTCAAACCCTAAGATGGAGGAGAGAGAAAGGGCTTGAAATTTGAATTCTTGAAGGAGGAGAAAGAGAGATTAAGAGTAAGCAACATAATAGAAAGATGATTAGGAAATGGAGACACTAATTTCAATCCAACAATAAACAAAAGCATGTAAATTTAAGCATTGAACTAGTAAATAAAAACCTAACAAAGTAAGAACTTCGATGAAAATGAAGATGAAAGAGAGAGAAAGAAAGCTAATTGCATCAAAACTTCATTACTCTTGAAATGTGGCTACAAAATGAAAGTAAATGTACACTAATATCTCCTAAACCCTAGGCTAAACTCTATTTTTAAAACCTAAAAATTAGCATCTTACACAAATAGGGGATGGGGCCTTAAATAAATCCCGATGTAGCAGGTTTGGCACGAGTAGGTCGTGCCAAACCTTTAGAAGCCAACAATAGAAGCAGGGTAGGACAGCAGATGGCACGGGCATCTTGTGCTAAGTTTTTGAAATTTTGCACACAAAATAGAGAAAAAATAGGATTTGGAACAACCATGCCCTTTGGCAGGGGCACCTCGTGCCACCTGACACTGGCAGCCTTGCAGCCCATGCCACATTTTTGTAGTGTTTTTCTTCCTTATTTCTCCCACAGTTTTGTGTGCTTGTTGAACCGACCTTCCTCCATAGTTATCCGGGTTATCCTCCATGTTTTTCGAGTTAACGTGGCTAACTTTTAGCATGCTTTGCACAAATTATCTGTCATTTGCGCAATTTTCTTTATTATCTACAAAACCAATAAAAAAGAAATAAATAACCTAATTTATCAATTATTTGAGCTAAATCTAGGTAGAATGAGGTGTAAAGTTCATGCACATCGCCCTGAACAACTAGAAAGGTAGTTAAATTCTTTATCTAAGGTTAGTTCTCAATGTAACAATTTGGACCACGTGCTCTTCGTATGAAACACATAGATAAAGAAACCAGTTAGTAGCTTTGGTCACATGAGCAACATTCAAGTCATTCGAAAACAAATAGAAAATGTAAGGCATATGCATAATGAAACATATGAAATATACGCAATTCCTCTTTTCCATACTTACATTCACACTCTGTTCACTACCTATGGCTACAAAGTGTTGGGCTCTCCTTTGGAGTGAATAACCCTTAGGTGAGCTGCTAGCGCCAAACCTAAAGCTCTTAGGACACTCTATGATACCCTGAAAGTTTTAATTCATTTTATTGCTAACATTTAGCCTATTTAATATAACAGATAATAACGTAATAGGTGTCACTACTATATTTCGTTAATAAATACATGGCAAAATAGGAATCCATTGAAATAAGCCAAAACTATAATCCAAACTCAACAATCAGATGTCAATGGTCAAAATCAATTAATTACAAGTCTAGCATTATTTAAACTAAGAAAGGTTTATGTAAAATATTTTTTACGGCCTCGTTCACAACCCATCACTATGCAGCAATTGGGACTTGAAAGCAAAACACTTCGAATAGTGAGACAGAGCTCAATATCGCCTACCCATAATCGTAAAACACTAATTTAGCACATTTAGGGGTGAGAGAGAAATATTCAAACAGTTTGAAAAAATTTTCAGCCAGTTCAAGATCTTTTAACTTCAAACATTAACCATTATTCAAAACCAAAATAGAGTCAATTTAATTGGCGAGCAACCCCACCAAAGGGTTTCACAGCCTTTCGCCGTACAACTTCATAGGTTACTAGAACCAATCTTGGCATACGTTCATCTACAATGGCACGTACCAAAAACCGCATGCTACAACCCAGAGAGACTAACTTGTCTCCGTATCAGGGTAAACCTACCCTAATCTCCGGAGACACCCTTCTGCAAACTCGCCTTAATCTTTCACTTTAGTATTTTGTATCATATGAATAGGTATGTTTGGCTCCTTGCAGGTCCAACCCAACTCAATCAAAACTTTTGTTAACTTAGCAAACCACTTTAAAACAAGAATTGCTTAAGTATTAATATTTAATAACAACTCCATATCACACATTCAGAACTTCATAGAAAATATGTCGTAATTTAAGTTTTACACATAAGGTCCCTTTGGCATATAAGATCACATAAACAACGTATAGACATCCAAACACATTTTGAAGGAGCAACCAAAGGGAGATAAGGCATAAACATTACCTCACAGAAGCGTAAAGGACCTAGCTTGAGCTTGAACTAGAGTATTGGGCCCAAACGATAAAATTAAACGTCACAACATGGACTAACTTAGGGGAGTCCTTACACCCAAAAATGAATCTTTTTCAATCAAAAATCAATTCCAAGCCACTAGGATCACATGGATATGACTAAGGGAAATTTACTTATTGGTGTTGGTTAAAATAACACTTTTCATTTCATTTATTTTCTTACTTCCAACTGTTTTTTGTGTCTCCTTGACTTTTGAGCTGGCAATATCTAGTCCTAGCATAATTATTTCCCTACCCTCCTCTTTATTAGCTAAAGAAGACAAACAGAAAGGGAGCTTTGAATTTTTTTATAATTAATTTTCCATCTCCAATTTTATGACTCTCTCTCATCCTCATTCCCAACTTCCTCATTTTTCAATCCTCTGCTTCTTTCCTCCATACTAATCCAATTCTCTTCTCTGTCTTTATATGAACCTCTAAGTCCTCTCTTCAAATAGTTATTTTATCTCTTTTAAACCTCAAAATCCCATGCATCTCCCATCTTTATTCGACCTAAATCTATCTTTTTCCTTATGAAAGATTAAGACAACAATGGTGATTCTTGTGTAGATTTTGGGAGGAGGTTGAGGAGTGTTAGGGCTTAATTTGGCTTTCACATTAACGATGACGGTGGTGGTAACATTGGCATTGTCGGTCAGGCTGTAAAAGACTTGTCCGTCATTGGTGAAATTGTCAGTTTGATTGCCAGTGTGAGATGGAGAAGTATAGGGAGAGAAAGGAGGTGAAGAGAGAGAAGAAAGAGGAAAGGGAGAGGTTGAAGTAAGAGGTCAGGGTTGAAAACTTTTCTTGGTTGGGCGGTGCAAGATAAACATGAGGATGATGAATTGAATTTGGGGTTTGGTGGGAGGAGAGGGAGGAGGAAGAAGAAGAAGATAGGGATGAAAAGGTTAGGCTGGGTACGCAATTAATTTTTTCCTCAGGAAAAACTATCTTGTAAAATTGAAAAGGTTATGTGGGAATATATCTAATTAGAAGATAGTTTATAAAACTTTAATATAGTTGCTCAAAATTACTTTTAAAAGGCAAATATTTGAAAACATCTTTAATTAGAAGAGAACTCTTTAAAACTAATTTTTAAAGGCAAGTATTTGGAGAAAGCTTTAATTAGAAGATAGTTTATAAAAGTCACTCACAATTAACTTTAAAAGGAAAGTATTTCAGAATATATTTAATTAGAAGATAGTTAACAGAAATCATGCACATTAGAATATTTATATAAATGAGAATAATAGCAATTGAATTAAAGTATCATATTTAGACGAAAATGAGACAAATTAATATAAGTAAAAAATTGCATATAAATAAGAACTTTTTGCATGTATAAACGAATTTGGGAAAATGAATACTAAACAATTTAGGTTTTGGGATTTAGAATGACTAAAAGTATCTAACATATATATATATATATATATATATAT
>JACYFF010031954.1:75905648-75919597 GCA_017589665.1 Selenicereus undatus | reverse complement strand
AGGGAATGAGGCCATTCATCTACTAAGTTAGGGGAGGAATAGGGTGAAAAGAGAGAAAGAGAGATATATGAGAAACATGAGAGAAATTAGAGGAGGAACAGAGATGGAGAGAGAGAGAGAAGTATAGGAAATGGGGTCAAAAGGAGACCAAAAAAATAATTCATCTACCAAATGCAAGGGACAATAGTGGAAATGTCAAAATCAGTGAGGGGCCCACAAGGAGATAATAATAACACCAATAAGTAACAGAAGAGCTGAATCATAAAGAGTTTATTTAAACAACACTAACCAATAAATTTTCCCATGACTAATACCCCTAGATACTAATTTTTAAGAATTCAAGCAACTTTGAGAAGCTTAATTACTCAATAAAAGCAAATATTGAAATTTAAACCCATTAGAGCTTGAGAGCAGTTTCAGATCAGCTTTCTAACCTAACTTCTAGAGGCCATAATATCACCTAGAAAAATCATATTAGGATGTTTAAACACAATATGGAAAGATCATTTTTCCTAATACAAATTTTGTTTTAAAAACATTCATAACAAACCACAGAAAATGCCTCAATAATGCACGTCTTCCTGTCTATCTAGTTTCAAGTTATAATTACATAGTCTAGGGAAAATATTTATTTATCCTTATTTTAAGCCCAAAATTAGTGATTCAAAATTTGTAGAATGATAGACTCATAGATATACATGCATCCATGTTTTCACGATTTATGGCCTACTAAATAAATGTAGTTTATTTCATAAAATTGGATCATTGTAGGTCTAGTTTCTAGTCTTGATTGAACTTATAATTCATGCATGAAATCATGATAGCCGATCAAGTAAATTGACCAAAATCAATATAAAATCATTCTAACCATCAATGCTAAGTCTAAAGCCAATAGAAACCCTATCCAAGCCCCTTCAAGAGAGATTTTTGAAGAGAAAATTTCAGTTTTACCTTGAAGATGAGAGTGAAGGACAAGCTGCTTGTATGAGCGCTTTCAAATGACTCCAAAATCCAAGAATTTGATTGCAAACATGAAAAAAATAATAATTAGAAACTATAAGATGAATCACCTTGCTATAAAATTTCCTTCTTCACATGAATATATAAAAGTTTTTAAAACTAATATAAACAAAACCCTTAAGCTTCTCACCAAAAACCCAAAAGGGAGGAGGAAGGTGGCTTGGTGGGCGGTTGGGTGGCATGGTGGTGTGAGGTAGGTATGGCAGCATCGTGGTGGTGTGGTTGTAATTACGGTGGAGGTAGGACAGGAGAGAGAGAGAGAGAGAGAGAGAGAGAGAGAGACACGTGAGAGGGAGAGAGTCGTGGCAGTGTGATGGAGGGAGGGGTCGTTTGCATATTTAAAAAGACTACAACATAATTTTTTTAAAAATACATTCGGTTGGAAAAATAGGACGAGAGAGATTCTAGGATTTCAATATCCCTTCCCCCAAATGCTCCCTCATTATTTTATTTTTTTTGATTTGAAATTTGAGAGGGAACTCTTAATGATTAAACCAAAATTTTATCAAATAAAATTAATATTTTAAAAATTCAAAGTTTATTTTATAAATAAGAAATATTAAAAATTGTAATTTGACATTAATGTTTTCTTCATTAACAGCTTGGATTAGATCAAAATATGGAATATGCTTGGCCCAAGGTTCTAATTATATGAAGGCATGCGCTAAAATACTATCTATGAGCTCAAGCAACTAAAGCTCAGCTTAACCATTCTTTGAGGTTTATAAATATGATTTTTTAGGGTTTTACACAAGTTGTCTATTATAACATGTAAATTAGTATGATCAATAATATAAAAGAATATTAGATTGTTAAATGGACCCTTAATGGATCAACCTGCCCCAACTCGTTGGTTTGCCTAAATGGGTTGACCCATTATTGATCTGGTCATTTATTGGTCCTATTTAAAATGGGTCAACCTATTTGACTCAAGGGAAACTCATTTGTTGCACATCCCCTAACAAGTGGTCACTAGTCAGTCGTTCTTGCAACTTTTACTCCATCTATAGAAGAACACCATTAATCTTATGAAGTTAAATCTATCACTAGATGCTTAATAAATTTCACCGATATATACCTAGCACATTAACTTACTATGGAATTGCAAATTTAAACTTAAATCCTTCCATAACTTTTCACGAAGATAAAACTGAAAACATCACTAAGTTTAACTTATTGTATATGGTTTATAGAAGGAAACACATATAAATTAATGTGATAGACAATACAATTCTAGCATTTATTTGCAATCATCTCATGAATTCCTCAACCAATTGTACATAGCCTGCAAGTGGTCAACGACTAAGATGAAAACTTCCTTAGCTTGATCGTTGTAATGTAGAAATGTAATTGACTAGCATGACCTTTAGCCCCATGCAATACAATGTATTTCACAAACAAATAGGTCATCAATCAATACATTTTTACTGTTAAGGCTCCTTATAAATACCCCTTACCGGCATTTCTCATCATCAGTACTTAGAACTCTTCTTTTTTGGCGATTTCTTCATTTTGGGAGATAAGATGAATTTTGATCTCATTGTACTTTTAACCATTTTTCTCTCTTTCTCTCTCTTGGTCCCCTTCTCTACTCCTACTCTATTATTTTAGGTTAGTTGTCATTTACTTTGCATGCATACTATTTCTGATTAAAACGTATTGTGAATCTTAAGTACAATATTTTACAAGCTTTGCCAACGTAATTCAAAATACTATTGAATCTCACTTTCAAATTTATTTTGGACATTTGTTCATACATATTAAATATGTTATGAGAAGTCATGAAAAGTAGGAGATCACATTTTACCATTATCACAATGGATGCTAGATAACCCAATATCTCTTGATCTAGATGCATACGGGATAGAATCATGCATGCCATTTAGAAGGAGCTTATTAATTAAACAAATTCTGTACGTGCATGTTTCATTAGGTTGGAAAATTAATTAGTTCTTAAACAAAGGCTGCTTCTTTTTTCTATGTTGTAAGGATTCAACTGGGAATCTCTCTTAAAGATTATATTGATGACTTGGCTAGAGCTGGAATAACTCATGTTTAGCTTCCTCCACCAACTCACTCGGTTTCACTTCAAGGTATCCATCTTTATGTTCATATTTTCTTACAAATGGATTAATGCATAATTTTTAATATGATTGCTATGCCTTGTTTCAGCATAATTTTCATTGACGACTTATTCTTTACGTTAAACTTACGCTCAGCCTCAAAGATTATTCATTTTAACAAATATGAGAATAATGAAATTATATATCCTTTTTATAGATCATTGTTACATATAAAGAAAAAAAGGCCCTCGGTCTTTAGAAATGCATCAAAAAATGCAATTATTGGGAGCCCAAATCCAAAGCTCCCTCTATTTGCAAAAAAGTAGAAAGTCTTATATTATGCTGGTCATTTTTACATTTTTACAGCATGTAGATTTGGGTCTTTGATCTCGGGATATTTACCCGGAAGACTATACGACCTTAATGCCTTTCGATATGAAAATCAAGTTGAATTGAAGAATTTAATCAATGCCTTTCATTAAAAAGGCGTCAAATGCATTGTGAATGTAGTGATAAATCATATATATGCTAATAGGAAAGATGGAAGAAGAATATATTACCTCTTTGAAGGTGGGACATTAGATGACCGCCTCAACTAGGGACCATGTGCAATTTGTTGTGATGAGTATCAATACTATAATATTGATCTCGTCTCATATATTGATCATTTGAATCACAGGTTACAAAGGAGAAAATCAATTAGATGTATTGGTTCAAGATTGAAATTGGTTTTGATGGGTGGAGATTTGATATTATTAATGGATGTTGCTTTAGTATAACTAAGATTTACATGGAGCAAACTAAGCTGGACTTTGCTTTTGGTGAGTTGTGGAATCCCACATCTTATGATGAGGACACAAAACCAAGCTATAACCAAGATTCACACAAATATGAGCTTCTTGAGTGGGTTCAAAATGCAGGAGGAGGCTTAGTCTCTTTGTTTGATTTCATCAATAAAGGTATTGTATAAGCAGTTGTTGAAGGAGAATGGTGGAGATAAGTGACTCCAATCGGAAGCCAAGTGGGATGATCAGAATCATGTCACATAATGTTGTCATTTTTATAGATAATCATGGCACATGATCTATTCTAAAGCTTTGGTCATTCTAGTCAGACAAGTTATATGAGGATGTTTCTACATTCTTGCTCATCCAAGATTTCTATCAAAGATAAGTTATTATATAGCCTTCATCAACAACTTGTCCTAGATTCTTTCTTTCTTTTTATTTTTCACATACTTCTCATTATCATCTAAATAGTTAACATCGGTCACTTCATTTTTTAGACAGTTCTACGATGATTTCTTTGAATGTGGATTGACGGAAGAAGTTGTGAAGTTAACATCCATTAGAACAAGGAATTGAGTTAATGACTTGAGTAATGCAAATATAATGACATCCGATTTTGACCTTTACATGGCAATGATCGCTCAAAAGGTCATCGTCAAACTCGGATCAAGATATGATATTGGCAATCTTGTTCAATAAATCTTTAAAAATAGTGGCCGTAGGAAATGACTATTGCATATCAGAAAGGCAAGAATAAGCAAGACAGTAAATTATCTTGCATGTGGAAGTTTCACTCGCACCATGTCCACATTACTTCATATTGTTTGTATTTTTTTCCCATTAGCTGCAATAAAGTCTTGAATTAATGCACGCTAATCATAACATATTATATGGTAACTGAAAATAGATCATAATTCTTTTATTACCTTTTATCACATAGTTCTTACAATGACTCTTGCTAGACTACTAATAGTAATAATGCTCCATATGAAATCATCTATTTGCAATGCCTTAATCCTTGAAAGTGCAAAATTTCCATTAACTTCATGAGGGTATAGTGTGAAGTTTCTATTGTTAACTTGATTTAGTTGGGAATTGCATGGCAGCTAAGTTGTTTACCAATTCCCCAAGAATATAATATGGTCATCCATAAGATGAAATTTGAGTGGCACCACGAAATCTTATTTTACATCTTAATGCTAATGAGTAATTTAATCGTACTATAACATAAGCATCATAGTTTAAGCCTTTGATCTACGAACATGTCATGGCTATTCCTAATTTACTAGGGTATACCCGTGACATGTACGATGCATGATGAAATAGTTCTTTAGAACATAGGTATTATTGAAAAAAAAAATTAAGAAATACCAACTCATACACAATGGATAATTATAACTTAGCAAAGGAGCTTGGGTTGATAGGTGGCTACCAAACATACATTGCAACTGAGATTCATAGTGTAGAAGACATATGATGGTAATATATATGAAGACAAAGATCATGATAAATGATGTGACGATAAGTTAATGAGTGGAGTAGGATGGTAAAAACTCTTCCACCTCTTCTTATACCTGTGCAAAAAATAATTCTGTGTTAGTAATCATTTTATTGTGAACATCGATATAAATGAAGTTTATGTGTGTATATTGTTTAGGTGACATCCATGGATTTGGTATTTCTTAAGTAAAAATGTTATTCCTTCTAGTCGACTGACATAATAAAAGTGAAAGACACCTTTGTTTCTCAGGGCTATGGAGGTTCAATAATAAATACCCGCGTTTTGTCTAGGTAATCATCTAGAGTAGCATATAGCGAAAGGTCAGCATATGACTGGAAACAATGTAGCTATGAAATTTTTAGTAATTAGTAATCAAACAATAAATGGTACAAAAAGTGAAAAAGCTAGGTTACCAATGTTATGCATCCAATTCTGCCATGATTGCATGCGGAAGAACTTGTGTATCCTCATGAAGAATAATAAATATTTTATAACATGTATGATCTCTCAAGAGAACTATGAAGATGTATAATTTGAAATAAGTTAGTGTATAATATTGTAAACATTTTATTGAAAATGTGTAATAAAGAGTGCAATACAATAGAAAGACAATTATGACAAGTGTTTTTTGGGTTAAATTTAGTAAAGCCCGACACATGCATTAAGGCAGATTTAGCACAAATATGTAAGTGTGGGCACTTGTTTTTGCAATTGGTACAAGTGTTATAGACCAACGAGTAGATGTAACAGACATATGCAAAAATGAGATAAAAATCTCCCCTGTATATAGCAAACTTAGAACATTACATTGTTGTTGAATGTTTTAAATGGAAGTATGAAATTATATAGAATCAAAGTTTTTTTTTTTCATTTTTTCTCGGAGCATATTCGCCCAATCTAATCCTCTGAGTAGTAAATAACTTCTCAGGATGGACCATCTGTAACGTTCTCTTACACATTAAGTCAAAGTGTCCCATCAAACCTTATGTCCCAGAATACCTAATACACGCAACGAAAATATTATGTATGAGTCATATTGCAAACTTACGCCAACTATGAAAAGTATATTTATGTTACATTTTGTAAATGCCATCCTTCGATGACGTTTATTGCTTTAGTATCAGGATTAATTAGCAATCTACTGGTTGGTAAAGTGAAACCGATATCCTAAGGATAATTTTTTGAGAAAAGTGGGCAATATAAAAATGTCATCATATCGTCAAAATTTTAACAATTTTACCGATGAAAGGATTGTTGATGGGATGGTAAGTGTACCTTTATAGCTCGTAATATGCACCTGAGAAGCAAGAAGTATGTTTTCATAGTACAGGTGGTGGTAAAAATGAGTATGAACTTCTGCGAAATCTTCCACAAAGTTAGTGTTAATGTATGCATCCTATATATATGAGTTACATGCTAATTTTAGATGATACTTATGCATTAATAAGAAAGCAAAAAAATTTAGTAATCATGAAAAGACATATTGCATATCACATGGTAACACTCCTCACTTTGTTGTGCCGTTTTTTTATTTTTTGGTTATTTACAAAGGGGATATGGCAACTACCATGCTGATAAAATATATATAAAAAAGAAACAAAGACAGCATAAATGCTTAGCAAAATACACGTGTATAATTACGGTAAGAACATTTTGACTTGTTCACAATTTTTACTTATGTGTTATCTTATGATTGAAGATGCAAGGGTACATTGATAAACGGTGCAAAAGGTGGTACGTGCCGGTTGGGAATACCATGAAATTCCTTAAAGACCTTAAAAAGTCTCGTTGTTGGTGTAAAAACCAATCTTAAATTGTTGTTAATAACATTTCTTTCTCCATTGGTTGCACCATCACTTGATAGCTCAAAGATGTGGAGAACTTGGATGGCTCTCAGTGAACTCATCTATTTATCAATGTTACCATCACCTTCTATGATGCCTCATATCTCATCAGGCTAGAAACAATATATTAGAATGATAATCTATGCACATATATGGGTTGGTCGAACTTCAACAACTTCATTACAAAAATACCTAGTTGTCCATGAACATCACTTCCCATATTTTACATTCATGGATGTTTGAATACACATGCATCCCACAAGACAACCAAATACTGGCATAGATTTGTTATAGGGAGTTGATTGCGCATATCAAGATAGAACCATGTGCTCAACCGAACATGTTTGTAATAATAAACAAACGAAACAAAACGTCTATGACGAGACTATAATATACTTAACTTTGTAAATGCAAAATAAATTATGTTTTACAAATGTGTAACAACTACATATTAGTATATACAGAAAGAGACTAACGAAAGCATTAGGAATGTCATAAATAAATTCTACATAGATGATAGTTTTAGTCATATTATAAGGCATATCCCTTTTGTTGCAAATGAAAAATGTTAGCCTTGAAGGGGAAGTGATGCAAAAGATTGCAATATATGGTTGGTCATGGGTGAACATAGGTTTAGGAAGATAAACACCCACAAACTGCAATGTTTGACCTTGACTTTTATTAACTGTCATTACAACAACCAATCTCAGAAGGAATTGCCTCCTCTTCAAGGCAAATACCGAGTGTCTAACTGAAGGAGAAAGCATTATAAATCAATATTTTGAGTGCAATACATCAACATAATGCAACTGTTGTCCACAATTCACCAGAATCACAACCCCACAAGCACCGATGGGGTTGATTAAAACCCACATCTTAGCATTTTGTCTCCAAAAAATAAGCAATAATTAGGTAAACGGGTAAACCAACAGTTTCATTAAATAGGTTAAATATATATTTTTTTGGTTGAAATTCTCAACTTGAACTTAACCTGATTAACTAAATGACTTAAACATTTTGACCCATTTAATTAAACGGGTTAAAAATCTCTACCCAAAGCCACTTAATTTCATGTTTGGTTTTGGTTAATAATCATATTGGATTAGCTTTTGATAGATCTACGTTAAGTGACTTTATTTGAGGATATTTACTAGGAAGATTGTATGACTTTGATGCCTCTAGATATGGAAATAAAGTTGAATTGAAGAATTTAATCAATACCTTTCATAAAAAAGGCATCAAATGCATTGTGGATATAGTGATAAATCAATGAATAACGTAACATTGGCCAACCAGATAATAATGAAGCAAGGAAATTGGCTTCCTTTATCAGTGTCCTTGCAAGGGATCCAAAGATCATGCCAATTGATTGCATCGACTTTAGAAAAATTTTTGAAGATAGAATAGAACATATCTGGAACATTGTGTAGGTATAGAATACTAAATTTAGTGGTAATATATTTATTTATCTCAAATTCATAAATACTTTTGTACAAGTATGCAATTCATTTTATTTTTTCAAATGAACATATGTGTACGGGTCATTCAAATTCCTCGAAGGAAAAGAGCCGAGACAATGGTTCAGAGAGACATTAGATGCCAGTTGGAGGTGGTAAAGTAAAAAGGGAGAAATTCAATGGCAAGTCTAATGATGAAGCTCTAAATTCTAGACTAACAATTATTCATGAGGACTAATGGAGAAATGCAATTCAATTTTGGGCATCTACTCTATGGCAAGTAAGTGGTATTTGCTTATTTTCATGAATAATAATATATACATTTGAATATAATACCATCATTATGAATTAAATTTAGGTTCAAACCAAGAGAAATTTGGAAAATCGAGCTAATTATAAAATGTCTCATTATAGTGGAAGTAAGAGCCTTGGAAGGCTACGTATGAAAATGGTAACTCCTTTTGTTATTCATTTCATATGTGTTATTATTTCAAATAAGTTTCTAATTACATTAACTATGTCTTCAATATGATGTATATATATTTGTGCTTTTCCCACATAGAGACAAAAGATGGCAAGGAATTGGATAACCTTGAGTTATTTGAGGCACCCATAAACCAAAATGACTAGAAACCAAGCTTTATGATGCATCTGCTGTAACAGTTGTATGTCACTTGCTCCCCTTTTTTCTTTGGGTTTTTCTTATTTTTACACATACACATAAGAATTTAGGACTCTACCTTGATTATGGTCTTTGACAAGATCCCAACCTGCCATTGAACATTAATTTTGGCAAACTAATTTGGCCAATGAGAATTGTATGAGTTTTGATGCCTTACCTAATGAAGTTGTTTGAATGTTAGTTTCTAGTCTCTAAATACTCCTTTCGAAGCCACTATAAGATCCTTCACCCCAATTTTCTATTTATAAGCTGTTCTTGTCATCGAACATGCCATTTAGTTATTGCTATTGTTGTTGATATCATTCATTTGATAGACCAAAATTTTCAAGGCCAACATAATTTCTTCAAAAAGAGGATGATCTTTCCATGTTGCGGAATATAGCTCCAAGCAGGGAGCTTCCTTAATCCAAGAGCCTTCATTTTTAAGCCTTTGTTTGACGCATTTTTAATGATTATTTGTCATATCTATATTCCTTTGGTTATAACTATCCAATGATAATTGCATTGGCTAATTTTATATAATTTTATATAGGATGCAATTTGAATGGATTACCAGAGAATTCCAGATCAGATAAAGCGGTGTGAGATTAGATATATGAGGACATTGTTGGTGAAGATAAAAAGGGCTATGCAAAAACTTACGGGTTAGGTGTCAAGGTGTCGCGTTCTCATGATAAGAGATGTGCATTGACCACTGAAAGAGAAAAAAGAATTAAGGCAGAAGAGGACTTGAAGAATATGACAGTAAAATTTCAAGAGATAGAAGAAAAGGTTGAAAGGGCTCATCATAAGGAAGATATGGCAGTTGATTGGGTCGGAAGAGTGATTGGGGACTTACTTTTACTTAAGGTAATGCCTGAAAATCTTTTCTCCACGTTATCAAAGTACTTTAATATTGAGACATTTATTCTTTGGGGAAAGCATTTAATTGGATAAGTATTTATATAACAAAATGTTGTCATGAGGTGAGTCTCAACTTAGAAGAAGAGAATATGGAAGTATTGAAGATGATGAAGCTGATTGTTCTTTTCGGTAAGAGTTTGAGAAGGATTGTCGATCGTACAATCGTGGTTCACTTTCAGGTGAAGATGAATTTGTGTCAGATGATGAAGATTATCAAGATAGATGAGTTACCATTTAAATGACGCTGGGCATTCATTTGATACTAATTACAAGCAGTGGACTCATATAATCTTAGATACCATTTTCTTTTGTTTTTTAACCATGCACAGTTTCTAGTAATTTTGGTATAACAATTTATTTCGGATAGACATGATATTGAACTCCAAATGCATTATCATAAGTAGTTATATATATGATTGAGTATTATTTATTTGCCTAACTATATGAATGTTTGTATCCTAGTAGTTACATGCTTGTGTATTGTATAAACTGCTACCAATAGTAGCATGTATATCAACTTAGTATGATGTTCATTGCAAAATAAATAATTTTCGATAATTAAGTTCTATTATTGCTTAAGCATATACAATATGCACTTCTATTTATGACAACAAAAAGCAAAAACATGGGGATAACACGAATGCCAATAGAAATTCTTAAAGCTGGAAATTGGAATAAAAACAGTAATCATATGTTGGCAGTAATAACACCAATAGATATCTATATATAAATATTTCTGTTTAGAATAATAATTCCAATGAATTTAAAATTGTTGGAATAAGCAACGTCAGTAGAAATGCCAACATATCAATTTTTGTTTGGAATACTAATGTCAACATGTCAAAATCGTTGGAATAAGCAATGCCAATAGAAATGTCCACATATCAATTTTTGTTGGTATTATTTAACATTGATAATAGGATATAATTTTCTATTGGAAATAGCTTTATCAACATAACCAATCCCAATAGTACAACCAACAGAAACATTTTTGTTGGTATAGCCATTACCAACAGTAAATTGACTTCTGCCAACAAATCAATCCTGTTGGCACAATTTGCATTTTTTGTAGTGAGCAAAGATGGAAGAGGGTTATATCGCCTCTTTGAAGGGGAGACTTCAGACGATTGCCTTGATTGGGGCCATGGGCCATATGCCATGATGATTGCCAATACTCTAATGGAAGTGACAATCTTAATACTGGAGCTGGCTATGATGTTGCACCAGATATTGATCATTTGAATCCTTCAGTACAAACGGAGTTAATAAATTGGATGAATTAGCTTAGACTGAAATTGGTTTTGATGGGTGGAGATTTGATTTTGTCAAGGGATACTTTGCTAGGATAACTAAAATCCACATGGAGCAAAGTAAGACAAACTTTGCCATTGGCGAGTCGTGGAATCCCATTTCTTATGATGATGACAAAAGACCAAGCTATCACCAAGATTCACATAGATATGAGCTTCTTGGGTTGGTTCAAAATGCAGGTGGAGGCGTCATCTCTTTGTTCGATTTCACCACTAAAGGTATTTTGCAAGCAATTATTGAAGAAGAATGGTGGAGGACGAGAGATTCTAACGGGAAGCCAAGTGGGGTGATCGGAATCATGCCACAAATGTAGCCACTTTCGTAGACAAACATGACACAGGATCTACTCAAAAGCTTTGGTCATTCCCGTAAGACAAAGTTATGCAAGGATATGCTTACATTCTCACTCATTCGGGAATTCCATCAATAGTAAGTTCATATGATGTCTTTATCAACAACTTGCTCTAGGCTCTTTCTTTCCTTTTATTTTTAACATGCTTCTTATTAGCATGTAAATATTGAACATCAAATCACCTCGTTTTGGATAGTTCTATGATCATCTCTTCGAATGGGGATTGAAGGAAGAAATGGTGAAGTTAACATCCTTCAGAACCAGGAGTGGAACAAATGAATTGAGCAATGTAAACATAATGGCATTTGATTTGGACCTTTATACGGCAATGGTTGATGGAAACGTTATCGCTAAACTCGGTTGAAGATATGATACCTACTTATTCCATCAGACTTCAGAAGTTCCACCTCAGGAAAAGATTATTGCATGTGCGAGAAGCAAAGCTAACCAAGACATAAAATCCTGCATTTGAAACTTTCACTTCGCCATGTCCATATTATTTTATATTACTTTTTCCATTTTTATCTGATTTCTTACTAAAGATCAAAATGATACTGCAATAAAGTTACTATGATGATTTTATGCATGGTGATATCAAAGTATTATGTGATAGCGGAAAAGAGATCATAATTCTTTGTCTCACTTTCATCATATATCATAATTCTTACTTTGATTTCTACAAATACGGTATTTATACAACAACTGTAAGAAAGTGTAACAAACTTTAAGAAGCTGTAAATTGTAGCCTTATAACACACTATCACGGAAAAGAACACGACTTGATAGTATGTGACCCCGTTTGAAACCGTAACTTGTGTCTATGCCTTATGCTTGAAAGTATCGAATGTCAGTTAACTTGTTGAAATAGACAAAAGAATCTCTTCAACAGTGAAGTTTGTAATGTCAATTTGACTTAGTTGGGTTGATACTTAAATAAAATCACAGATTTGAGCCTTAAAAATGGAGAAAATTGATAATAGGAGAGTCGTATTCTTTATGATTAGCAAGTCATGTCTAGCTAAAGAGTGCAGTTATGGTGGTTGTCACTATATGACAATCACCACAATTTCTTAAATCTAGTGCGTACATTTAGAATAAATTGATCTTAACCATTGGTTTTTTATTTTTGTTTTTAATTCCCAGTTAATTGGAGTTAAGTCTCCTATGAATAATGAGGGGTAGAGCTCTCCTAACGTGCGAGTATGGTAAATATTACAATTGAATTAAGCAAAAAGTTACAATGGCTGTCAATATATGACAACCACCACAATTTATTAAATCTAGAGCATACATTTAGAATAAATTGATCTTAACCATTGATTTTATTTTTGTTTTTGAATATTAAAATATGTTTTGTAAAAATCACAAAATATATCTAAATATTGACAAAATTAATTTCTATATGACTTTGTTTGGTTATTTTCCAATTACAAGTTTTCGGCGACAAGTAATTTTCCAGCGAGGAGTCTTTTGGCGACAACGAAGGTATCGCTCAACCACGTTTTCACTGATATCCAAGTCTTTTGGCGACTCTATTCCGGCGAGACAGTAAACCTCCACCATGGTTTCTAGCTTGATTCACAGTGGTGTCAAATGCAATTGGCAATTTCCTCCTCCCTCACCTCGTTCGCTGAAAAACTCGCCTCTGCCTTGGCCCTTCTCACCGCTAACTTTTTCCACAACTGGTGCCGGCCAACGTTCGATCGGCACGAAGGGACGAGGAAATTGGCTATTGCATTTGACGCCACTGTGGAGAGCTTCAAGCCAGAAAGATATATCTACACAAGCCATGTGTTGAAACATCTAGAAGAATAAACAAGAATTTTGGCTACTAAGGATAAATAAAAATTGAAGATAAACAGAAGTAGAACTCCAACTTTAGTTTTAGACAAATAAATCATAGACCATCAACTCATGAACAAAAGAAACAAGAACGTATCCTTATGATCTAATTGCACCTTTCTTACATTTTGACAAAATAATTTGTCAATAAAAGTAAATATATAATTTCATGAAAGAACAACTGTA
>JACYFF010031954.1:75860082-75872227 GCA_017589665.1 Selenicereus undatus | reverse complement strand
ATTAGTAAAGATATTATTGCCTGCAATGGTTTTGGTTTTAAGGGGGTTGGGGGACACTCACTGAGCGTGTGGTTGCTCATCCCACTACTCTTTTCCCTTTTTCCCCAGGTTTTCTTTATGACAGGAAGAAGTTGAATCAGTTGGAATCGATTATTGCTTGCAAGGTGTCATTAGTGCCTATTTATGTCTTTAAAGAGTCATGTAAAGCCCTTTTTTGTTTGTAAACGTTTGTAAACAGTATTCTAAGTTCATGTAATGCATATTGGTTATGAGTCACTCTGTATGGCCATATGAGCCAACCATCTGGTCAGTTAGATGTCTTTTGGTTGAAGTTGGTTATGTTTTGGAATGTAAACCCCATACTCCGGTTGTGTGAGCCGTTGAGTTGTATCTTTTACTGTTTCTGTATTAATGAACTATTCTGTTTGGTGGACTCTGAGCGGGTGGCTCGTCGAGTTATGAACTCCGGCGTGTGGCCGTTGAGTTATGTTTTAAATGCTTACGCTTCCGTTGGTTTACAGGGACTTATTGTAAGGCGTTTAGCTTGGAAACGTTCAGTTTTCAGGGGAAATTCTGTCCATTTTGTCCCAAAATTTAAGTAAGAAGTTAGAAAAACATAACGTTTTCGGCCCTAGGGGCTTGGGGTGTTACATTGATGGTATCAGAACATGGTCTTGCGACCATAGGCCGCGAGTTTAGTCTTGCATCTCATATAGGTGCCTGGGAACACTTTGCGGTTGTATGACATATGCGTGCTTTGTGTACAAGTGTGCTTTGTAGTGCGACCATCTTTGACTTATGTGAGGCTCGGGTAGGTCGATTAAGTGAAAGTGGCGAGTTGTACGTTAGTGTAGGAGTCAAATAGCTCTCCCCACACCCTCAGGTGATTTTCTGAGTACTTCATTGGTGCAATATGCTCCTAACACGCCAATTGACTTCATTGATTGACTTTTAGGTGATCCGGATGAGCCAATCGGATGTTTGTGAGCCTAATCCATTTCCGTGTTCTTGTGTGCGCTAAGCTATGTTTTGATTGGTAAATGTATTTTTCGTGCGCTCTAATAAGACAGTCGATAGTTTAAGCATGGCGTTTTAAACTCGAACCATTGAAAAGTCCTTCTATAAGCTCGTCTTGCCCCTAAAGTACGATTTGCTCCTCGGGCCCCATAATGGAGTGCGCAGACGTACTCAAAGAATGGTAGAGAAGAAGTTCAAAACAGATAAGCTAATTTCACCTTTGAAATCCGAAGTTTCGAAATGTTATATCTTTTTGTTGTCGCGCCAAGATTTACTTTACATTCTTTAGCTATGATGAGTGAGCTTAGGTTTCCGAGTACATGCCATTGTACTATACGTGTTGAGATCGATTGCTATAAATTTAGTTTATGCATATAGTAATAATTGACTTGTATAATAGCCTGAATAGTGAAACAATGTTTCAGCCCGAACGGACCCTGATATACCTAGAAAGCTCAAGGGAGAAAAAACCTAGCAAACTTTGGAATTGTACGTGTTTATACGAGTCTAGGTGTCCTTTCTATATGACAAGCCCCAAGACATACCTTGCCTTGGTTGCAAATAAGAGTTGCAGCCATGTCTGCTCGCCTAGGTGGCCTTTGTGTGTGGTATGATTGTGAACATGTGTTTGTTTCAAAGGATAATCATGACATTTTGCATAATGTGAGACTTTGGGAGCGTATATAGTCACTAGAATGATATGCATGGGCATTTGTACATTTTATGAGTGAATGGTTTAGCACCTAAACTATGTGGTATTTGCTTGACTTGATTCTTGTTGGGTGTGTCCCTAATTTGGCCAAATAGTCCAACCCACGTGAATTGTCGCTTCATATAATTATAGTTAGCTAATTGTTACTTGGCATTTAGCCTTTATGTTGTGGTTAAATGGCTAGCTGTGCACATATTCTATAACATACTTGCATGGCTACGACCCTTTGCATTCAAACACTTACCTTTGTATGCATCAGTAAATGGTATGCTGGGATATGCGTGATTGTAGCGGAGAGTACTCATCTCCTATATGATTAAGTCCTATGTATCTTGTGATTGATTGAGTGGATTGTTACTCATATGTTTAGTAGAAGGATATTGTGGCCTTAGGAGTTTACAATCGCATTTGTTTGCCTTGTATCTTCTGTGCTTGGGCCATACCGCATGCCACCGTATTTGCGACCATACTTGGATGCGTGACCTTAAGGGTTATGAATGGATATGTGTAAAACTACCCCCGGCAAGGTTCAACCAAGTGTCCTAGCATGATACAACTGAGTTATTTTGCATTATGTTTGCATAATGAGTTCTATGTGATGCTATGTGACGATCAGTAATGACAACCATACTCAAACAACCCTGGCAATTGGACACCAAACTCCTCCTAAATTGAACGGTATTTAGGGCAAGCCATTGACCACAGGTTGTAAAGAGAGATTGTACGTGCACATACAATTCTAGGTGTTCTTTATGTTTGACGACCCTGTGAATTTGCATGTTTTAAGGATTCCTTATGACGCTAAATGATGTTGTGTGAAGTCTCTATTGCCTTGCTATGAAATGAAATGCCCTGGTTAACTAACTCAGTTTTGAAATGCTTTGAGTTTGTATGCTAGTGAATGAGAGTCGGATTGCTATGTGACTTGATTGTCCCAATTATCTATGTTTTGGGATTCATGACATGACATGACCTCTGACTGTTGCTTGTATTCCGTGAGTTCCTTGATTCCACGTGATAGCTGAATAACTGCCTACACACATATTGGAGCATGGTAAGGCGACCCTAGAGACTTGAATTCGGGTGTCCTTGCCCTTATATGTTTGATCCGAATAGCGTAGGGGAAGCATGTAGGCCTGTAAGCCACATACCCAGGATTGGTCTAGAAGCATAACCATACATTTGTATGAATCTATGACTTCAGAGACGATCAGTTCCAAGTAGAGACCTTAGGGATAGTCTCCCCACCATCAAAACCATCACCTTACATTATGCTTTAGCATTTCCATCTCAAAGTTATTCTTATTGACATGATACACTAGTTTATGTTGATTCGTGGTTTTTGATCTCAGTGCTTCGTTGTTAACCCCTACGTGATGTCAATGTGAGTTCAAGTGTTACCCCGAGTTCCTTCGTTGTCCCTGTGATGTAATTTGATGTCTTTGTTGTCCTATGGTGACGTGGTAACCTCTCGTAAATGATTTAACCTTAGATTGACCCAATATCTTCATGTTTTAGAACGAACCTGATTATGTAGCCTCTTCATACGACCTTGACATGTCATGTCTAAGTTACCATGAAGGTAAGGCCCATAAATTAGCTGGAATTGATGTAAGAACATGGGAATGACAACCATACATGCTTTCATTTTGTGAATTGCTTGCTATATGTATATTAACCGGTTTCATGTTACCTCCAACTCCTAAACTTGAGAATGTTGAATTTGCTGATATTATACAATACTATGTCATGCTATTATGCTTAAATGATTCTATGTGATGCTACTATGCTTAAATGATTCTATGTGATGCTACTATGCTTAAAAGATACTATGTGGTGCTATGTGACATTTTTGTTATTCTAAATGAGTTATAAGAGTCTCCATGTTAATCATTGTGATTTCAAAGTGACTTGAATTCATGTTTTAGTATGACACTACTAGTGTATGACCTTAATACGTCATTGTCCCGATTGTCATGCCTTTAGATGCGCACTTATAGATGCCTATGTCTAGCATTATTGCTTGTCATGCGAATTGAGCTTAGACCATCGAAAATCTATGTTTCATGTTCCAATATGGTTGTCCACGCCAACTCATTTTCCCCTCTTCAATGCGATTTGCCCTCGGCGCCTAAATAGAGTGAGTAGACGCTTGAAGAGGATTGGCGAGGAGGAGACTGGATACCATAAGCCATTTCCTTTTGATTTAAAAAGAAATAGTGTTTGCAAAATGAAACCTTTTGAAAACCTATCTCGTAGATCTTAGTTGTGCGCATGCATTCTAGGAAAGACCGAACTTAGATTTAGAATTTCGAGGGCGAAATTCTTTTAAGGAGGGGAAGAGTGTAAGACCCGCCTTCGTTATTTTAATGTTAAGTTGCCTGTATTAACTTTTTATGTTATAAAATCATATTTTTAGTAACTGTATGAGTTAATTGATTATCGATGTGCTTTTGAAAACTATAATTTTATAAAAGGGGATTTTTATCGCTATTATTGATTTCAAAGTTAATTCGTGCTGTTTATGTGTTTAAATTATATTGATAGTTTAATCTAGTCGTTAAACGATTAATTTCATTAAAAAGGACAATTACTTGATTTATGTTATTATTGACGTTACTTATTTATAAAATTATTGAAATCGATGCTAACTCGAGTTTTTAAAATCGTCTTTCGATTTATTTAGTCGATTCCCGAAGTTTGATTAAAGATGTTAATTGTAGGATGTTTCGACTCGAGTTTAGACTCTTCATTAATAAGTTTGGGGTTGGAACCTAGCTGAAGCATGTTATTTGAGCGCAAAAAAAAAGAAGAAAAATTAGCAAAAAGGGGTTGGGACTCTCGGGCCAGGGGAAACCGAAAACACCCCCGACCCTCCTCTCTCTCTCTCTAAATCTCGCTGCTCCCTCTCTCTCACCGGCAACTACTGGCCGGCGTCCGACATCACTGCCGTCCGCCACGCGTCGCCGGCGAGAGGAGGCCACCCATCGTCCTCTACTTCTCATGGCCAAAGGACCCAGAGAACCCATGCGTTTGCCGCTATTTCACCACCCATGTGCCGGAATCCGGCCACCCACCTCCATCCTAGCCTCCTCTATAAGTTAGAGCCAAAAATCAAGCCTCAAACCCCCTCAATTGCCACTCAGTCAAAGCTAGGGTTTCGGGTTTTGGGAGTGCCGACCTGGGTTCGAGTTTAGAGGGATTTGAGGTCGAATTGAGTCTGTTTTTGCAAGGGTCAAGCATGGATTGGGTTGGTTCGTGCTTCAGTAAGCCAGGGCTAGGGAATCGAGTTTTCTAGCGCTGCCCAGCAGCCTTCGAACGAATCCTTAGCTTGGAATTGAGGTGGGTGTTCCTCGCCTCCTAAATTAGTATTAATTTCGAAATCGTTTTAAGCTGTAAGTTGCGATGCATGCTAAGTTAGTTAGTTTATGCCTGAAAACATAGTTTGAAATGAGTTATGCATGCTTAGATTCGATTCAAGTAAATTCAGTTAGTGCATGCCTGAAAAGCTGACTTGATTAGTAATTTCGATGTAATAAGAGAATGCCTAAAGTTATGTTATGTTTAAATGGCTTCCAAATGAATTATGCTCGTTTATAACCGATTCAAACATGTTTAGTTAGCTCATGCTTAATTAATAGTTTCGAAACGCAATATGAATGCTTAGAATCGATTTTAGTACATTCAGTTAACACGTGCCTGGAAGTTTGGTCCGAAGTAAGTTATCATGTTTAGTATACTTAGTATATTTAGTTAATGCATGAAAAGGGATTAATTTCGAAGTTATGTGAACGTGTTTAGCTTGAATTCGATTAAAGTTAGCTAATGTATAAAAAGAATTAAAAACGAAGTTAGTCTAACATGTTTAACTTTGATTCAAGTAATGAGTTAATGCATGAAAGGGGATTAATCTCGAAGTTTTATGAACGTGTTTAGCTTCGACTCAAGTTAATTAGCGAACATGTGAAAAAGAATTAATTTCGAAGTTGTTTTAACATGTTTAGCTTCGATTCGAGTTAAACTAACTAATGCATGTAATCGAATTAAATTCGAAGCCATTGAAATATGTTTAGTTTCATTCAAACCCCTTTTTAGTACGTTCATGCTTAGGAAAGTTTCCTTCGAAATGCATCGTATATGTTAGATTTAAATCATGTATGATTTACTTAGTAAAGTGTTGTCGACTAATGACTAAATATGGTTATATGTGGCTGAAAGGTGCTGCTTGCTCAGGTAAGAGCTTAAACCTCACTCTCTTTTATATGAGCCAATATGATAATATATTGTGATTAATAAATTGATGAATCAAGCTAGTAGTTGGATGGTTTGAGGACAACATTATGAGCGTTTGAGGTCTTGTGGTACGGTGAAAGTGAGGAGGGAGACTGGATTGTGAATTAACCGCAATCGTGTGGATTGCGAGGCTATGTGTGGCTCATTGTGTTGAATTGATATGAAGTGCTTAAATGTGATATATGTGCTTAAATGCTCAAATTGCATTACATGCATAAGAGTGAGTTTTTCAAAGAAAGATTTCATGTTTTCAAACGATAGTAGCCATAACTATTAATGCATGATCGCCTATTTTAATTAAATGCAAACAGTTTTGGGAGTGAACTCGCTTGAACGGGGGAATCCCTAAAGAGTTTTAGAAAAGCGTGATTTGCAAGAAAAATGATTTCGCTATAAGAGGCAGCAAACTTATTAGTCGTTAAGACTAGTTTGAATGGCTAAGATAAGTGCATAGGGACAATAGATAGGGAGTGAACCTGCTTGAACGGGGGAATCCCTATATAGCCTAGGGAGTAGTCCCTAGAGACCCTGACGAGGGTTAAGGTCCAAAAGTTAGTTGCCATCCCGGGAGTAAGAGCTTAGCGTGAGTTAATCTCACTGGGATTGAGTGTAGATCTCTCCCAACCAGCACTTTATGATCTTATGCCCAGAAGTAGTTTCTTATTAAACAAGAGAAGCAGTTGGTACTTTGCCTTTTGAAAGATTTCAAAAATAAAGTTTTAAGGGTCATTATGCGACCAAGATGAATGAGAAGAGTCTTTAAGAGCCTTAAGAGGCTAAAAGAAGAGTTTTTTATGAGCATGAAGTGTTTTCAAAGAAAAGAAAGAAAGTTTACAATGTATGACTGTGCATACCATATGAATGAGATCTAAGTAAAGTATCAAAAGTGTTATGTGCTTGTTCTAAGTATAACTTATGAATGAGGTGCTACGTAAGATACAAGTATGAAAAGAACGTGTTTGCACTCGTGACTTCAAAGCATGCAACTTTAAAGACTATGTGACTTCATAGTAACTCTACAAGCATTATCACCAGATATATGTGACTTCAAGGTGCCATGTGGCCATATTCTTCACACGTGCATCATGTAATGATTTCTTGAAATGAGTAGTAATGCATCCAATGTTATGTTTAGAATCACAAGTTGTGTAACTGAGTTCCTATCATGCCACCGTTGATCAAAACTAAGAACCCATCATGTTTAAGTGTTTACAATATGTGACATGTAGCTCATTATTATAGCCATAGTGTTACCTATCCGTTCATTAAGTGGATATTATGAGTTATGTTTATGAGAAATAAAGTTATGCATAGCCTCGTTGCTTGCCTAAGTGTTTAACTGCCTGTAGTCAAGAAGTTTGGTCATTTAAGGACCTAATATGTTAAGTGGGTAAAGTGAAGCTTATGGTTAGTGATATTTCTATAAGAAATTTGTGAATGCCTATTATGATATTATAGTATGATTACGTGATATGTTATTAGTAAAGATATTATTGCCTGCAATGGTTTTGGTTTTAAGGGGGTTGGGGGACACTCACTGAGCGTGTGGTTGCTCATCCCACTACTCTTTTCCCTTTTTCCCCAGGTTTTCTTTATGACAGGAAGAAGTTGAATCAGTTGGAATCGATTATTGCTTGCAAGGTGTCATTAGTGCCTATTTATGTCTTTAAAGAGTCATGTAAAGCCCTTTTTTGTTTGTAAACGTTTGTAAACAGTATTCTAAGTTCATGTAATGCATATTGGTTATGAGTCACTCTGTATGGCCATATGAGCCAACCATCTGGTCAGTTAGATGTCTTTTGGTTGAAGTTGGTTATGTTTTGGAATGTAAACCCCATACTCCGGTTGTGTGAGCCGTTGAGTTGTATCTTTTACTGTTTCTGTATTAATGAACTATTCTGTTTGGTGGACTCTGAGCGGGTGGCTCGTCGAGTTATGAACTCCGGCGTGTGGCCGTTGAGTTATGTTTTAAATGCTTACGCTTCCGTTGGTTTACAGGGACTTATTGTAAGGCGTTTAGCTTGGAAACGTTCAGTTTTCAGGGGAAATTCTGTCCATTTTGTCCCAAAATTTAAGTAAGAAGTTAGAAAAACATAACGTTTTCGGCCCTAGGGGCTTGGGGTGTTACATTGATGGTATCAGAACATGGTCTTGCGACCATAGGCCGCGAGTTTAGTCTTGCATCTCATATAGGTGCCTGGGAACACTTTGCGGTTGTATGACATATGCGTGCTTTGTGTACAAGTGTGCTTTGTAGTGCGACCATCTTTGACTTATGTGAGGCTCGGGTAGGTCGATTAAGTGAAAGTGGCGAGTTGTACGTTAGTGTAGGAGTCAAATAGCTCTCCCCACACCCTCAGGTGATTTTCTGAGTACTTCATTGGTGCAATATGCTCCTAACACGCCAATTGACTTCATTGATTGACTTTTAGGTGATCCGGATGAGCCAATCGGATGTTTGTGAGCCTAATCCATTTCCGTGTTCTTGTGTGCGCTAAGCTATGTTTTGATTGGTAAATGTATTTTTCGTGCGCTCTAATAAGACAGTCGATAGTTTAAGCATGGCGTTTTAAACTCGAACCATTGAAAAGTCCTTCTATAAGCTCGTCTTGCCCCTAAAGTACGATTTGCTCCTCGGGCCCCATAATGGAGTGCGCAGACGTACTCAAAGAATGGTAGAGAAGAAGTTCAAAACAGATAAGCTAATTTCACCTTTGAAATCCGAAGTTTCGAAATGTTATATCTTTTTGTTGTCGCGCCAAGATTTACTTTACATTCTTTAGCTATGATGAGTGAGCTTAGGTTTCCGAGTACATGCCATTGTACTATACGTGTTGAGATCGATTGCTATAAATTTAGTTTATGCATATAGTAATAATTGACTTGTATAATAGCCTGAATAGTGAAACAATGTTTCAGCCCGAACGGACCCTGATATACCTAGAAAGCTCAAGGGAGAAAAAACCTAGCAAACTTTGGAATTGTACGTGTTTATACGAGTCTAGGTGTCCTTTCTATATGACAAGCCCCAAGACATACCTTGCCTTGGTTGCAAATAAGAGTTGCAGCCATGTCTGCTCGCCTAGGTGGCCTTTGTGTGTGGTATGATTGTGAACATGTGTTTGTTTCAAAGGATAATCATGACATTTTGCATAATGTGAGACTTTGGGAGCGTATATAGTCACTAGAATGATATGCATGGGCATTTGTACATTTTATGAGTGAATGGTTTAGCACCTAAACTATGTGGTATTTGCTTGACTTGATTCTTGTTGGGTGTGTCCCTAATTTGGCCAAATAGTCCAACCCACGTGAATTGTCGCTTCATATAATTATAGTTAGCTAATTGTTACTTGGCATTTAGCCTTTATGTTGTGGTTAAATGGCTAGCTGTGCACATATTCTATAACATACTTGCATGGCTACGACCCTTTGCATTCAAACACTTACCTTTGTATGCATCAGTAAATGGTATGCTGGGATATGCGTGATTGTAGCGGAGAGTACTCATCTCCTATATGATTAAGTCCTATGTATCTTGTGATTGATTGAGTGGATTGTTACTCATATGTTTAGTAGAAGGATATTGTGGCCTTAGGAGTTTACAATCGCATTTGTTTGCCTTGTATCTTCTGTGCTTGGGCCATACCGCATGCCACCGTATTTGCGACCATACTTGGATGCGTGACCTTAAGGGTTATGAATGGATATGTGTAAAACTACCCCCGGCAAGGTTCAACCAAGTGTCCTAGCATGATACAACTGAGTTATTTTGCATTATGTTTGCATAATGAGTTCTATGTGATGCTATGTGACGATCAGTAATGACAACCATACTCAAACAACCCTGGCAATTGGACACCAAACTCCTCCTAAATTGAACGGTATTTAGGGCAAGCCATTGACCACAGGTTGTAAAGAGAGATTGTACGTGCACATACAATTCTAGGTGTTCTTTATGTTTGACGACCCTGTGAATTTGCATGTTTTAAGGATTCCTTATGACGCTAAATGATGTTGTGTGAAGTCTCTATTGCCTTGCTATGAAATGAAATGCCCTGGTTAACTAACTCAGTTTTGAAATGCTTTGAGTTTGTATGCTAGTGAATGAGAGTCGGATTGCTATGTGACTTGATTGTCCCAATTATCTATGTTTTGGGATTCATGACATGACATGACCTCTGACTGTTGCTTGTATTCCGTGAGTTCCTTGATTCCACGTGATAGCTGAATAACTGCCTACACACATATTGGAGCATGGTAAGGCGACCCTAGAGACTTGAATTCGGGTGTCCTTGCCCTTATATGTTTGATCCGAATAGCGTAGGGGAAGCATGTAGGCCTGTAAGCCACATACCCAGGATTGGTCTAGAAGCATAACCATACATTTGTATGAATCTATGACTTCAGAGACGATCAGTTCCAAGTAGAGACCTTAGGGATAGTCTCCCCACCATCAAAACCATCACCTTACATTATGCTTTAGCATTTCCATCTCAAAGTTATTCTTATTGACATGATACACTAGTTTATGTTGATTCGTGGTTTTTGATCTCAGTGCTTCGTTGTTAACCCCTACGTGATGTCAATGTGAGTTCAAGTGTTACCCCGAGTTCCTTCGTTGTCCCTGTGATGTAATTTGATGTCTTTGTTGTCCTATGGTGACGTGGTAACCTCTCGTAAATGATTTAACCTTAGATTGACCCAATATCTTCATGTTTTAGAACGAACCTGATTATGTAGCCTCTTCATACGACCTTGACATGTCATGTCTAAGTTACCATGAAGGTAAGGCCCATAAATTAGCTGGAATTGATGTAAGAACATGGGAATGACAACCATACATGCTTTCATTTTGTGAATTGCTTGCTATATGTATATTAACCGGTTTCATGTTACCTCCAACTCCTAAACTTGAGAATGTTGAATTTGCTGATATTATACAATACTATGTCATGCTATTATGCTTAAATGATTCTATGTGATGCTACTATGCTTAAATGATTCTATGTGATGCTACTATGCTTAAAAGATACTATGTGGTGCTATGTGACATTTTTGTTATTCTAAATGAGTTATAAGAGTCTCCATGTTAATCATTGTGATTTCAAAGTGACTTGAATTCATGTTTTAGTATGACACTACTAGTGTATGACCTTAATACGTCATTGTCCCGATTGTCATGCCTTTAGATGCGCACTTATAGATGCCTATGTCTAGCATTATTGCTTGTCATGCGAATTGAGCTTAGACCATCGAAAATCTATGTTTCATGTTCCAATATGGTTGTCCACGCCAACTCATTTTCCCCTCTTCAATGCGATTTGCCCTCGGCGCCTAAATAGAGTGAGTAGACGCTTGAAGAGGATTGGCGAGGAGGAGACTGGATACCATAAGCCATTTCCTTTTGATTTAAAAAGAAATAGTGTTTGCAAAATGAAACCTTTTGAAAACCTATCTCGTAGATCTTAGTTGTGCGCATGCATTCTAGGAAAGACCGAACTTAGATTTAGAATTTCGAGGGCGAAATTCTTTTAAGGAGGGGAAGAGTGTAAGACCCGCCTTCGTTATTTTAATGTTAAGTTGCCTGTATTAACTTTTTATGTTATAAAATCATATTTTTAGTAACTGTATGAGTTAATTGATTATCGATGTGCTTTTGAAAACTATAATTTTATAAAAGGGGATTTTTATCGCTATTATTGATTTCAAAGTTAATTCGTGCTGTTTATGTGTTTAAATTATATTGATAGTTTAATCTAGTCGTTAAACGATTAATTTCATTAAAAAGGACAATTACTTGATTTATGTTATTATTGACGTTACTTATTTATAAAATTATTGAAATCGATGCTAACTCGAGTTTTTAAAATCGTCTTTCGATTTATTTAGTCGATTCCCGAAGTTTGATTAAAGATGTTAATTGTAGGATGTTTCGACTCGAGTTTAGACTCTTCATTAATAAGTTTGGGGTTGGAACCTAGCTGAAGCATGTTATTTGAGCGCAAAAAAAAAGAAGAAAAATTAGCAAAAAGGGGTTGGGACTCTCGGGCCAGGGGAAACCGAAAACACCCCCGACCCTCCTCTCTCTCTCTCTAAATCTCGCTGCTCCCTCTCTCTCAC
>JACYFF010031954.1:75844604-75854984 GCA_017589665.1 Selenicereus undatus | reverse complement strand
TGGTACTGAATTTGAAAATACAAGCTTTACAAAATTTTGTAATGAACATGGTGTTGATCAAAACTTCTCAGCCCCAAGAACACCCCAGCAGAATGGGGTGGTTGAACGGAAAAATCGTACCTTAGAAGACATGACTAGAACAATGCTTATTGCTAGTGGTCTTCCTAAGAACTTTTGGGCAGAAGCTTTGAACACATCATGTTACATTATAAACAGATGCATGATTAGACCCATTTTGAGCAAAACTCCTTATGAACTTTTTAAAGGCAGAAAACCCAACATTATGCATCTAAGAACATTTGGTTGTAGATGTTTCGTGCATAACAACGGGAAGAATGCCTTAGGAAAGTTTGATCCTAGGAGTGATGAGGCAATATTTCTTGGTTATTCCTCTCACAGTAAGGCATACAAAGTCTTTAACAAAAGAACCTTGTGTGTTGAGGAAAGTTTACATGTGTTTTTTGATGAATCTAACTCCTTGAATGAGAGTAATGCACAGGATGAAGAGTTTGAATTAGGTCTTGTCCAAAAGGAGCTGTTGAATCAAGAAAAACAAGGTGAGAACACCCTGAAGGAAACAGGTACAACAGCTGTTCCTCAAAATGATAGGCAAAGTGAGAACCAAATAGGGGGAAACACCGTTGAACCCTGTTCGGGACCATGTTCTTCAGGAACAGACTTACAAACAGGTGCAGAAACAGGCTCAGGAGGTGTTTGTGAGCCTGATTCTTTAAATATTCTGACTAGAGTAGAGCATGTGTCTGTGGATCCACTTAATCCAAGACCATGGAAGCACCATAGTTTGCACCCTCTTGATCAAATCTTGTCAAATATTAATACTGGAGTGCAAACTAGATCTACACTTAAGAATTTTTGTGCTTTCTATGCTTTTCTTTCTAACATTGACCCAAAAAGTGTGAATGAAGCTCTTGCAGATTCAGATTGGATCACGGCTATGCAAGAAGAGCTTCATCAATTTGAAAGAAACAAAGTGTGGCACCTTGTACCTAAACCTGCAGACAGAACAATCATTGGAACCAAGTGGGTGTTTCGAAATAAGCTGGATGAGTCAGGAACAATCACTAGGAACAAGGCAAGGCTGGTGGTTCAAGGGTACAATCAAGAAAAAGGGATTGATTATGAAGAAACCTTTGCACCAGTTGCTAGAATTGAGGCTATTAGAATCTTAATAGCCTTTGCAGCTCATATGGAAATCAAGCTATATCAAATGGATGTTAAAAGTGCATTCCTCGATGGATACCTTAAAGAAGAGGTGTATGTCAAATAACCCCCTGGTTTTGAAAATGGTGATTTCCCAAATCATGTTTTTAAACTTGACAAAGCACTTTATGGTTTAAAACAAGCTCCAAGAGCTTGGTATGAACGGTTGTCAAGCTTTTTACTTGAAAATGATTTTAGAAGAGGCAAGGTAGACAATATCTTGTTTCTAAAATCTAAGGGGGAACATCTATTGATTGTCCAAATATATGTAGATGACATTATATTTGGTGCGACTCATCATGATTTATGCAATGAATTTTCAAATATGATGAGGAGTGAGTTTGAGATGAGCATGATGGGTGAGCTTAATTTTTTCTTAGGCTTGCAAATCAAGCAAACTCCAAACGACACCATGATCCATCAACAAAAGTATATCAAGGAGCTACTTAAGTGTTTTAGGATGGAGTCATCCAAACCCATAGACACTCCTATTTCTCCTTCAACCAAGTTGGTTGTGGATGATGGGAGTCCCTCAGTTGAGGAGAAACTCTATAGGGGCATGATCGGGTCACTCCTATACCTAACCGCTAGTAGACCGGATATCGTTTTTAGTGTTGGTTTATGTGCCCGTTTTCAGTCTAGTCCTAAAGAGACTCATCTTAAGGCTATTAAACGGATATTAAGATATTTAAAGCATACACCTGATTTAGCTCTATGGTATCCTAGAGGTTGCAATCTTGATCTTGTTGGATATGCTGATGCTGACTATGCAGGTTTTCTAGTTGATAGAAAGAGTACCTCAGGTATGGCTCATTTTCTTGGACCTTGTTTGGTATCTTGGGCTACCAAGAAGCAACATTCTGTTGCCATGTCCACAGCAGAAGCTGAATATGTTGCAGCAACTTCATGTTGTGCTCAATTGTTGTGGATAAGACAACAGCTTAAGGATTTTTGTGTTGACACTGGATGTATTCCTATTTTTTGTGACAATACTAGTGCCATTAACATTGCTAAAAACCCATGTCAACACAAAAGGACAAAACATATTGATATTCGACATCATTTTTTAAGAGATAATGTGGAAAAAGGCTTTATTTCAATGAATTTTTGCTCCACTGAAAATCAAATAGCTGATATATTCACTAAGGCACTGAGTAGAGACCAATTCGAGAGAAACAGACTGGAACTAGGGTTGGTGAAAACACCCTGAGAACATCTGTTCTCAGAGTTGGACCAAGCCGGCAAAAATACCCCATAATTCCTGCTCTCTCTCCTTGCTTGAAAATTGTTACCTTTAACGAATTTGTGCAGTCTATATGCTACTAAGTTCATGCGTACTGCTACCTTGAGAAATGGAGCAGAGTAATAAGAGAAGCATGTTCAGAAACAGGCAGCTCGAATAGGTATGTCCCTTGGTTGTTCGATACATAGGGAATGTGTTTTGCTTTTAAGATTTTCACCCGTTGCAATCTTTTAAAAGATCTCGTCTGCTCTCTCTCTCTCTCTCTCTCCCTCTCTTCTTAAATGCTCTGCTTGCAGTCGTGTCTGTCCTCTCACGCAAACAGCTCTAAAACCCTAATCTCTCTCCTCTGCAACAATGGCTTCCAACCAACCCTCTAACTCAAACTCTCTGGTTCTTGCGACCTCAATCCCTGCTCCCCCTCGCTCAATTCCTTACAAGCCTTTCACATTTCTGAAAAGCTTGTCTTTCGTATCAGTAGGGATAGGGTTGGATGACATTCCCTTCAATTGTGGAAGGGAATTGGTATTTTTGGTAGGGTAAGTTGCTTGCCCTCTTCAAGTCGAGTCGGAGGATGTACCATCAGGGGCTCAAGAAAAAATCTTGGAACCTTCTGCAGAGCTTCATGGTGAATTCGAACCCTGTTCTTTTGGACTGTTTCCAGAAACAGCACCAGAAACTAGGGACGAATCCTTGAATGCTTTGTGGGTAGAGGATCTGATTCCGGATGAGACATCCGAGGAAAGACAGGAGAAAAATTCTCTCCCTGAGTCCGAACTCCCCACTCCGGCTGTTCAAACCGGAGAGAAAAGAAAAAGGATAAAAATTGTGGCCAGACGTAGCAGAACGCCCAGAACAAGGCCACAACCAAGGTTTCAGCCCTCTAAAACTCCCTATTCTCCTCCTACTTCCAAGCCTTCTCGCAAATCTGCGAGAATTGCTTTCAAGTCAGTCCCTAGAACCTCAAAATCATCTGCTCCGGTCATTGAGGAGATTTCCTCCTCTTCAAGTTTGTCTGGGTCTGACTCTAAGGGACCCTCGTTCAAACAAGGGACCCCCGTGTTCTCAGAATCCTCTGATGAACAAAACCCGTCAATACCAACCACTTCCTCAAAATCCTCAGCCTCAAAAACACCCCTCAAGAGAAAACTGAAAACAACCCCTCTGTCCAAAACTGCATCCCCTGCTCCTCAAATCAAAAAGACAAAATTGACCACTCCCTCTCCCTTGTCTGAGAAACATGCGCAATTCCTTAAGCGTAATATTGTAAGGGGGAAGGTCGTGAACATACAGTTTTTTTAGGAACAGGGTCTGGGGGTGTTCTTGAATAAGTTGCGAGTCCAAGGCTAGCTTGAACTGTTTGCAAACACCCACCAAGGGTGTTCTGTGGCTGAGTTGGCTGAATTCTATGCCAACTGCTCTGTCACTAGTGGGGTGGTGACAAGTGCTGTCAATGAGTGGCATTTTTCCTTCGATGCTGCTACTCTTGGAGAAATACTGGGCGTTCCCTCACGTGGGTTTGACGTGTATGTGAGGGAAGACAAAGCCGCCCTAGACCTAGCCAGGCTCCTGGAGATATCTAGGCGGGTAAGCCAGAAACCGGGCCTGAGAACACCCTCTTCTGTCAAAAAGGGCGATCTGATTCCTCTCCACCGACTCCTTTTCATGTTCATCATCAAGAACGTGATACCAAGAGGTCAGGGGAGAAACTCAGTCGACCTTTTTGATCAATGGCTGGTCGACTTCTTGTCCAGGGAGGAACCCATAAATCTTCCTACTATCATGATTCGTCATTTTGGGCGAATTACAAACACCACCCGAAACCATGATCTCGGGTATGGGTTCTTGTTGAGCAAAGTATTTAAACACCTGGGTATTGAGCTCACACGGAGAGTGCCAGCTCAACTGGTTGATGAGATTGGCGTGGACACCATTATGGGATGTGGTTATGAGGTTGGCCAAGGGTCAACTCACAAACAGGGTCCTCGACCACCTCGACCCCCTGTTTCTGAGACACTAAGCCCTTCTGTTGAAGTTGTTTTTGAGGATCATGCACGCCTCAAAGAAGAGCTTTCGGCTGTGAAATCTGCTCTCGAAGCAGAAAAGGCCATCTCAGCAAAACGTCATGAAGAACTCCTTGCACTCCTCTCCTCTCTTGCCGCTATCATTCCTCCTTTGCAAATGAAACCACCCTCTGCCCCCTGATTGTTAAGCTTGTTCTCTGTTTTTGTGGTTTGTTGCAATGGTACTGCATTGATTATTAATGAATTATCTGCTGGCAGTCTTTCTTGCATGTTGTTTCTTCAGCTTTATACGCTTTACCTTATGTTGTTCTTGTTTTGATGCCAAAAGGGGGAAGCAGAGTGAGAAATTGACAAAAACCTTTTGATTGAATATAAGAATGAAGGAGAGTGAAAATGACTTACGTGGATCACTATCAGCATTCAATTTTTTTGTGTTGTTTTGTCAATATGATCACTTGGTTTGTCATCATCAAAAAGGGGGAATTTGTTGAGTTATTTTGATTAAGTTTTGATGATAACAAATCCAAGTGTAAAAATTTGTCCAAGTAATGTTGCTCCAAACATAATCTCCAAACAGGCCTAACTGATGTTTTCTTTTGTGTACTAACTGGTTTGCTACATGTGAGAACAAGTCTTTAAAACAGGTTCTACTTGGTGGTTCTATATTAAGAACACCTCGATTGTAAAAACATGTTGTTCCTGAACTCTAGCAAGATCAGCTCGATGTAAAGCATGTGGTTCTGAAACTCTAGCAATGCAAAGAACAACCCCAGCAACACAAGTTGGCCTTGGTGTTCACAGCAGCTCTACAAATCTTGGACAAGATGACTGATTCAAAACAAGAAGTCTTGGGTATATAGGTTTTATTTATTTAGACTCTTGTTAATATGCCAATATTGAAAACATCATTTTAAACACCTCTTGAATCGGCAGTTGCGCTAAGCGCTTCAGAACACCAGTTGCGAACAACCCTGCAAACAGGGTGCCTAGGGTGTTTCTGAACTGAAACGGCTATGCCCGATTATTTTGGAAAAATTTATTTCGGCTGGCCAAAAGCTCTAAAATACTTTCTTAAAATCCCAGGATAGGATATTTTTTTTGAGATACGAAATATTATGGGAGATTTGCCAAAATTGTCTTGCTAAATAATTTCCAAAACCAAAAGATCTTTATCATCTATATGTTAGGAAGTGATTTATTCAAATTTCAAAGTTGAGATTTCTGGTTCCTTATTTTAAATTCTCCACGGCTATTTCAAACAAAGAGGATAAGTTTTTATCTTTTAGAAACAAATCCCTTTTATTTTGGAAATTTCTTATCCACTAGCCGTTTGGAAAATCCTTTGCTTGGAAATCTCCTTTGATGCCATACTTGGCAGATTCTCAGCAGCTTCCTTGATTTTTTTACCGTTGATCTTCTTGGTTAAAAGCTTAGCTCTTCTCTCCCATTTGAAGATAGAACGGATATTGAGAAAACACAGTGTGGTAAATAGAAAAATTCTGAGAACCCGGTTTTTACTCAAAAGTAAGAAAAGATTTCTTGAGCTTCAATTCGCAAAGAAAAACCGTGACAAGCTGTGTTAATTTGAGTTTTCAAACCATTGGCATAATAGGATCTTCAGTGTACCTTACATATGCTTAGTGAGAAGCACCCCCAGTAAGGTGTTTTCAACCCTGATCTTGGATCAGAAAAGTGAGTGAGTGGTCCTCAGTCGTGTGGATTTTGGACGTGTCCAATCTGGTGAGATTTGGACGTGGTGTAACCGTTCTTAGGGAAGAAGGTTACGTGGTTGCAAGTTGTAACAAGGTGTGTTACATTTGTAACGAGTTAAACCCGATTATAGTGAAGTGGTTAAAAGCCTACACGAGGTAGGTCGTGGTTTTTCACACCTCAGTTGGGCTAGAGGTGTTTTCCACGTAAAAATTGTGTGTGCTTTATTTCCGCATTTATCTTGGTGATTTTCGTATTTGCAATGTTTGAAAACACCCCCTGCAAACAAGTCAACAGGGTGTTCGTCATCTGTGAACAACCTCTGTCAGGGTGTTTGTTACTTATAACGCGAAAATCAGACACCACAATTCACCCCCCCTCTTGTGGAAGTATACTCATAAATTCAACAAGTGGTATCAGAGCAGGTTCTCTTTTAAAAGGCTAACACCTTGAGAGATTCTGAAGATGAGTACACCACAAGGAATTCTTGAAGGGCAATCCATTACTCGTCCACCCTATTTCAACGGCCAACATTGTAGTTGGTGGAAGAATAGGATGGAGAACTATATTCAAGCAGAAGATTATGAGTTATGGATGCTCATCAAGAACGGGCCCCTTGTTCCCACCAAGGTGCTTGGAGATGGCAAGATGATTCCCAAGGAACCCAAAGAGTTTGATGCTGAAGATTATAAGAAAATGGAAAAGAATGCTAAGGCCAAGAAGCTATTATATTTCGCCCTAGGTCCAGATGAATACACTCGCATCTCTGAGTGTGAATCAGCCCAAGCTATCTAGAACGCCCTGCAAGTTGCTCATAAAGGTACGAGTCAAGTTAAACAATCTAGAATTGAGCTACTTATGCGACAATATGAGTTGGTTGATATGGGTGATCGTGAAACTGTGATGGATATGTACACACGGTTTACCCACATCACAAACGAATTAAAATCTCTTGGAAAGTCTTTCACCACTGAAGAGTTGGTAAGAAAAATCCTCAGAGTTTTACCTCGTATGTGGGAGGCCAAAGTGACAGCCATCCAAGAGGCTAAAGACATGAACAAGATCACCCTCGACGAGTTGATTGGCAATCTTCAAACCTATGAACTCAGAAAGAACTCACAACAAAAAGAGGAGCAGAAGAAGGATCGTGGGCTTGCCTTGAAAGCACATGAGGACACTGACTCTGACCTTGAAAATGAAGACATGGCCCTAATGACCAGAAAATTCAAGAAATTCTTCAAAAAGGTCAAGGAAAGCAACAAAAGAAAAGACTTCAGTAAGTCCAGAAACACCCCCAAAGAACAGCTTACAGGGTGTTTCAAGTGCGGCAAACCAGATCACTTAATCAAAAATTGTCCTCTGCTTCGAGAAGATCAGATGCCCGAACAACCCCGAAAACAGGGTCGAAAACACCTTGTAAATAATCTGGTCAAGCGTTTCTCGAGAGCTATGCTGGCTGCTTGGGGAGATTCCTCTGAGGATGAAGGAGAATCTGAAGCTGAAGAAGAGGGTGTAGCACTGATGGCACAAAGTGATTCAGATTCAAGTGATGAATCAACAATCAGCCTCTCGGATCTCAAGAACAAGGTACATGGTCTTAACAAAGCTACTTTAGAAGAACTTCTATATAATGTGATAGACACCTGTGCTGATCTAAAAAGAGAAGTTCGTGACCTAGAGCTTGAAAATGAAATTCTTAAAAATGAAAAACTTGGTTTACATGAAAATATTAACATGCTCAAAGAAAATCTCTTTATAAAAGAAGGAGATTATACTCGAGTAGAAGAAAAACTCTTTGAGGTGGAAGGAATGGTTGAAGACTTGCTCAAAGAGAACAAGAGCTTGCATGCTAATATAGAAAAACTGGAAACCGAACTTACCACGACCAAGCGTTGGAACAAGTCTTCACAAGCCCTCGATTGGTTAAACACTCACCACAGTCGAAACAAAAAGGGACTTGGTTACAAGCATAACTGGACCGTTCACCCAATACATAGAAAGTATGTGGGATTACCTGAAAACATCGTTTGCTTTCATTGTGGTAAAACGGGTCATTATAGATATACTTGTTCTTTAAGAAAACATGCCAATGAAAAGAATGAAAGGTATGTGAAACAAATCTGGATTAGAAAAGATGAGCTTTACATGTCTAAAAGAATGGGACCCAAGTGGATCTGGGTTCCCAAAACTAACCCGTGATTTGTTTTAGAGGCTGAAGTGAGAGAAAACAACCTTACGAACAACCCCACAAACACCCTTGAAAACAGGCAGTTGTGGTATGTCGATAGTGGGTGTTCACGGCACATGACTAGTGAAAGATCAAATTTTCTCTCACTTACAACTTTAAATGGTGGGAGTGTAACATTTGGAAACGGAAAATCTGGGACAATTGTCGGTATAGGTAATATTGGTAAAACTCTCTCCCACTCAATTGATAATGTTCACTTAGTTGATGGGTTAAAACACAATTTGCTAAGTGTGTCCCAACTGTGTGACAAGAACAACCTAGTACTGTTTTCAAAAACACGTTGCTTGGTTGTGAATGACGACACAGGAGATGTTGTGTTGAGGGGGAAGCGATGTCAAAATGTTTATAAAGTTAGTATTTCCACTCTTCCCCAAAATAATCTGACTGGTTTAAATGCATTAAATGATGATATAATGCTATGGCACAAGAGACTAGGTCATGCAAGCTTGTCCTTGTTAAATAAACTTGTTTCCAAGGATTTGGTTGTTGGACTACCTTCCATCAAGTATAATGATGACAAGGTATGTGAAGCTTGTGCAAGAGGAAAATAAGTCAGATCTTCTTTTAAATCAAAAAGATGTGTTAGCACTACCCGACCTCTGGAACTATTACACATTGATCTATGTGGTCCCATGAGAATAGCTAGTAGAGGTGGGAAAAGGTATGTGCTTGTAATAGTGGATGATTACTCTCGATTTACTTGGACCCTGTTCTTGGCCTCCAAGGATGAAACTTTTGAGAATTTTATTGCCCTTCTCAAAAAGATTGAAAAGAGAGTAGGACACTCATTGGTTAGCTTGAGGTCTGATCGTGGTACTGAATTTGAAAATACAAGCTTTACAAAATTTTGTAATGAACATGGTGTTGATCAAAACTTCTCAGCCCCAAGAACACCCCAGCAGAATGGGGTGGTTGAACGGAAAAATCGTACCTTAGAAGACATGACTAGAACAATGCTTATTGCTAGTGGTCTTCCTAAGAACTTTTGGGCAGAAGCTTTGAACACATCATGTTACATTATAAACAGATGCATGATTAGACCCATTTTGAGCAAAACTCCTTATGAACTTTTTAAAGGCAGAAAACCCAACATTATGCATCTAAGAACATTTGGTTGTAGATGTTTCGTGCATAACAACGGGAAGAATGCCTTAGGAAAGTTTGATCCTAGGAGTGATGAGGCAATATTTCTTGGTTATTCCTCTCACAGTAAGGCATACAAAGTCTTTAACAAAAGAACCTTGTGTGTTGAGGAAAGTTTACATGTGTTTTTTGATGAATCTAACTCCTTGAATGAGAGTAATGCACAGGATGAAGAGTTTGAATTAGGTCTTGTCCAAAAGGAGCTGTTGAATCAAGAAAAACAAGGTGAGAACACCCTGAAGGAAACAGGTACAACAGCTGTTCCTCAAAATGATAGGCAAAGTGAGAACCAAATAGGGGGAAACACCGTTGAACCCTGTTCGGGACCATGTTCTTCAGGAACAGACTTACAAACAGGTGCAGAAACAGGCTCAGGAGGTGTTTGTGAGCCTGATTCTTTAAATATTCTGACTAGAGTAGAGCATGTGTCTGTGGATCCACTTAATCCAAGACCATGGAAGCACCATAGTTTGCACCCTCTTGATCAAATCTTGTCAAATATTAATACTGGAGTGCAAACTAGATCTACACTTAAGAATTTTTGTGCTTTCTATGCTTTTCTTTCTAACATTGACCCAAAAAGTGTGAATGAAGCTCTTGCAGATTCAGATTGGATCACGGCTATGCAAGAAGAGCTTCATCAATTTGAAAGAAACAAAGTGTGGCACCTTGTACCTAAACCTGCAGACAGAACAATCATTGGAACCAAGTGGGTGTTTCGAAATAAGCTGGATGAGTCAGGAACAATCACTAGGAACAAGGCAAGGCTGGTGGTTCAAGGGTACAATCAAGAA
>JACYFF010031954.1:75795161-75832500 GCA_017589665.1 Selenicereus undatus | reverse complement strand
GGGTTTGGGTATAGGCGTCACTGCCTGATATTACCTGCCCCATACCCGAATGTTTTTTAGGGGAATAATAAATTATTGAGTAGAGTTTTAAGTTTTGAACGTTGGTAATCTTTTTAAAAAAAAAAGGCCCTATAACCCGACTTATCCCCAACTATGAAATGCATCCATTTATATCGCTTATTTACCATGTCGATATATAAAGTCACGTCTGTCGTTGATGCGCCCATGGAGGATCATGATGATGGTCAATCCCAAGAGCTTCCAAGTCCAAGAAAATTCAAGAGGTCCTCAAAGCCATGAAAAATCAACTAGAAGACCAAGTGAGCTACTGCCCGGTTCAGTCTTACGCATGCAGTAAATGTTGACTTTAGTTGCCTAATCAATGGGCTACTTAAGTCCTTCATTTTTCTTTGTCCTTATAGCTCAAGAAGTTACCTTTCTAGTAAAATAAGCTTCAAGTCATTAGGACTTCATTTTCCACTCCACATTAGCCTCCAAAGCTAAACTTTCCAATATGGCCAGTTGATTCAAAATGCTACCTGATTTTGTAGGTCCGTTTCTCCTAACCTTGGACTAACTTAGGAAACTCCAAATCTACTTTTTGGGAACCCTTATGATTTATTTTCAAGGGCATGAGAAGTATTCTAAGCCAAGTCAAGTGCCAATAAGCAGAAATGACGCATTTGAGGAAGACTAACTTTTCAGTTCCAGCTTTAACCATCTAACTTGTGCTGACAATTTCTCTCAAACTGCTGGTCTAAATCCAGTGAAACCTTTTGCAATCAAAAATAGACTTTTCGATATTTAAGATGACCTCTATTCCATTAAATTTGGACCAGAAACAAGAGAGTTATCGCTTAATGAATTTGACCCTGTTGTAGTGTGAATAGCAGAAGTCCAGAAGCATTAAATGCGAATCGATTCTTCACCCCTGGGGAACACATGCATGGCCACCTCATTCCAAAGATGTATCTACCTATGTTAAGGTGGGAATTAGGCCTGCGCAGTGGGTAGGGGCCCTAATGGGCTGCTTGGGTCAGAACCGTCAAAAAAGGGTTGATACCCACTTAAATGATAAATGGGCTGGGCTTTTAACGGGTTATTTAATTAGGGGCGAAACCAAGTCGGTCAAGGGTCAGGATATAAGCAAGAGCTTATTAAGGTGAGAACAAAATTCACCTCAACTTGCTAGGCTTCTGGAACTTGGGAACCAGTAGCTCTTTGAAGTTCTCTTTCGGCGATTCTCGAATTTCTCTCTAGTGACGTTTGGAGATCTCTCTCTCTCCAAGTCGCCTCTTTGAGTTCATCTCTAAAAAAAATTTAGATTTTCAGTGAAAAAATCAGGTTGTTACAGTTGGTACTAAAGACTCGGTGAAATTGAAGCTAGGGTTTTCGATCTTTCTTTACATGAAATTTCGCCATTTCTTGCATATACGGTTTGATTGCTTCAAGGTAAAGCCTTTTCTTTATTTGTCTTAAACTCTTCAATTCACCACTTTTTTGTGGGAGGACTTGAATGATGCAATGTGGTGTTAATGTGATTGTTGCTAATCTATCTGAAAATAGGTTTTTTAGTTGATAAATTTGGTGATTATATTAATTGATAAAAATTAAGGGAAAGGGGGGCCAGGGGAATTTGGAATGATAACATACTAGAAGGGTAAAAAGGGGTTTCTATATCTATTTTTTGCTGGCTTTTATGGGTTTTATGTTGTTGTCGTTGTTGCTCAACTTCAAGGTTTTAGGATACTGCTCATCACTGCCCATGAAATAATGAAGTATACAGATTGTTGCCTATGAAGGTTTTTGCTCAACTTCAAGGCTTTGGAATGATAACATACCATAAGAAATTAAGTATGCAGATTTGTCTTAAACCCTTCAATAATGTTTATACACCTTGTTCAATGCCTATGGGAGTAGGGCTTTATTTTGTGCACTCTAATTGCACATGTAAATAGAAAACAAATCATAGGTTTATACACTTTATATGATTCATTGTTGGAGGTAGTGAGTCCTTGATATATTGAACTGAATATTCTATTCTTGTTTATATCTTAGGCATGGAAAGTCAAGAAACATCTTCAAGGACAGTAGTTGAAGATGGCTATAGTGAATATGGTACTGCATAAGGGCCATAAAGTAAAAAGAGTAAAAAGTCTAAAGTGTGGAAGGAGCTCTTACAAGGCATGAATGCACAAGGTGAGAAAATTGCAACATGTAAACATTGTAAAGTCACTTTGGTTGCTATTCTAGGAAGTGGTACTTCTCATTTAAAGCACCATTGAGATTGATGTCCAGCATGACCTAGTGGGTATCAATGTGGTGATGGGGATAGTAATGATGGCGGGGAATTTATCTTTAAAATGCATGAACTCTATAAAGAAATTAAGCTTTATATTGTAGAAGGAGCCCATTCTTTTGCAACTGTTAAGGAACAAGGTTTTAGACAAATGATGGCTAAAGCTAATCCGAATTTTATGCCGTTTAGTTGTTCAACGGCTAAAAGAGAATTGTTATCTATATATGTGGGGGAAAGAGATAAGGTGAAGGATATGTTATTGAAAGCTCCTGGGAGGATTTGTTTAACAACTGACAATTGGAAGTCGAATCACACTTATTAACACTATATTTACATCACTACCCACTTTATAGATAATGTTTCAAAATTGCACAAAAGAATCCTTAGGTTTAGGGCATTGACACCTCCTTTTGATAGTGAAAGCATAACGAATGACATGTTTATGTTTCTTCCTCAATGGAATATAGACCATAAGATACTCACTATCACTATAGATAATGCTAAGTATAATAATTTGATGGTGAATAATCTAAAAAAGCATCTCGTTTCAAAAATTTGGGCAATTAGTAGTGGTGCATTTTTTCATGTAAGATGTTATGCACATATTTTAAATCATATTGTGCAAGATAGTTTACAGTTGATTGGTGAAATTCTTGAAAAGATTAGAAATTTAGTGAAGTTGATTACTAGATCTCCTCACAGAAGTAAAGAGTTTTACGAAAGTGGAGAAAAGATTTTTCATAGAGATGTGAGAAGGAAATTGAATTTGGATATACAAGTTCATTGGAATTCAACATACAAGACGCTTGATAATGTGTATTATCAGAATGTATTTGTTTACTTGGTGTTGAGTGATTCGCCATTGAAATCTTATACACCTTTAGATAAAGACTAGGAAAAGGTTACTATAATCCACAAGTTTTTGAAGCTATTTTATGATGTGACATGTATGTTTAATGCTGTTAAGGTGTGTCATCTAATTCGTATTTCAAAGGTGCATAGATGGTTCATCATCATTTGCTTGAAGTGACTGAGAGTACTCATGACTTTTTAGCTGCTATGGCTAATCAAATGCGTGAGAAATTTGACAAGTGTTGGTCCAAGTACAATTTATATCTATCGTGTGCTATTATTCTTGATCCAAGATGTAAAGTTAAATTTGTTAAGTATTGTTTTAGTCATTTGTTTGGCTTTGATGAAGCCATGAAACGGGTAGATAAAGTGTTGGCCACTTTGCGCTCCTTGCATGGTGAGTATAAGTTGCATTCAACATCAACTTCACCAACTGTAAGTTCTTCTCCTATTGCTAGTGGTTTTGAGGATGATTATTTCAATGATTACGATAGTTTTAAAGGTAGAAGCTCTAGGCTACAAGTAAGGAGATCACACGTAGATTTGTAATTGGAGGAGCCAGTTCTTGATTTGAACTTGGAGTTGGATGTTTTGGATTTTTGGCACACTAGTTCGGTGAGATATCCAGATCTTTCTATAATGGCACGTGACTTGTTGACTATTCTAGTTAGTACTACAGTGTTAGAGTCTTCTTTTAGCCTTGGTGGAAAGACCATCTCCCCGACTCGTAGTGCATTGAAGCCAATGACCGTACACGCATTGGTAAGTTTGCAAGATTGACGACATGCAGAGTATGATGCTACGTCAACAATTGATAAGGATTCTAAATCAGATGAGGAGGGAGCATATGAGGATGAGGAGGATGATATAAGTCTCTTCTTTTAGTTATTATGTAGTTGCTTTATTATAAATTATTTATGTTGCTTTATTTACCTCTAAATAATAATGCCTTATTTAAATTCTGGCAAACCAGATGTTGATCTTGAGTCAAGTACGGTAGTAGCTGGGCATTTAGAGGAAGCAATCACAATTTTGGGCTCTTGAAATTATCACGTTAATAAAGATCCTTTGTAAATTTAAAAATTTTACTTATGGACGTTGGACTTATATCCAGTGGGCTTTTATATTGAATAGATTGAAATTTTAATTTCTGTATGCTGAGAGTCTGCAAGCCAGTTGTGCATGAAACAACCCAGATTGTAATCCTAATATCAAAGCAATGTTAAATTGGGTGGGTCATGGGCGAGTCAGGGTCTCCTAGCCCATGACCCGACCTGATCTACTAAAATTTTACTTCTGATTTGACCCACCTTTATTACTATTAGGGTTGCCCTGACCAAGCCCGACCTAACCCACTACCCAAGTCTAGTTGAAATTTAAGATAACAAGTCTTTAAACAGATGGGAACAAGTCTCAACACCCCTAGTTTTTTGGATTTATTTTGTTTTCGCAACAGTTTATTTAGTAACTTGCTTTTATATTTTCCATGCTAGTCGAGTAAGTTGTATTTCATATTTTCCTATATAAGATGAGTTCCCTAGGGTATTGGCTAGCCTTATAAATCCATATTCAAATTAAGTTGAATAAGCAGTTGTGAGTTAAAGAAAGGTTGAGTTCAAACTCCCTCTAAGTTTCATTCTCTTGCTTATCTCTAGTTTAGCTCTCTAGAGTGGTGTTCAAGAGGCTTTTATAATCTTTTGAGTTGTGATATCGTATCTCACTAGATCCAAACATTAAGCTCTAAGAATCTTAGTGGTGATATCTTATCCAAGGTCCTTAACCACTTATCTTTCTTCGTGATTTGCATTCAAACCGTGATTACTCTTTCTCTCTTCCTTTCCTTTCTTAGGATCCCTTCTTTGTTCTTCATCTATAAGGACTTAGAAGTGTATCAAGTGGTATTAGAGTCTTAGCTAACCATCCTAGGCTGGTGCTTCAAACCCAAAACACAACCTCTTTAGTCCAAACATAAAACCAACCCATAAGGAAACCTTGCACTTCATCCATAATGCCTTCATTTAGGAACTTAAAGAAAGAGGTAGCCTTGATTGACATTAAGTTGACTAGCCTTGAAATCTCAAAATTTCATGGCCCAAAGGATGAGTTTACAAGTTGGTTATTTGAGGTGGAGCAAATCTTTGCCTATTACAACCTTAGCGACCAAGAGAGATTTAAGGTGGTTATTTCAAGAGTAAGAGGTCATGCATTTCGATGGTGGAAGAATTATAGGTTTAAGAGAAGAAAGAAAGAAAAAGAGAAGGTGAGAACTTCAAAGTAGTTGAGGAGTAATATGATGGGTACCTTTTGCCTACCCACTTACATGCTCAAAAATGTTTCTTTACTTCCTAAGAAGAATGACTCAAGGCCCTCATGTATGGACATTGTTAGGAAAGTTTTAATATTCATAAACCCCAGGTGCAAGGTTCATCGTTGAGTATTTGGGGTATCGTCCACAGGGAGTTGTGTTTCCAAATACCAGAACTAACTAAAGCGTCGCAAGCTAGAAAAAACAAAAGAAGGATAGAAAATAGTACTAAACTACTAAAACAAACAAAAGACTTCGATTATTATTAAAGCTGAGACAAACCAACTAATCAAGTTAAATCATAACATTCTCAAGTTATGCTAGTATTTAGAGATGATCGGTTGCATCATTAAAGTCCACCCAAGCCCTCTCTCAAGGGTCATAAGATAGTCTAATTGTTCCAAGCTCTTATTTTCATAGGATTAGCTCAATTAAATTACAAGATTGACAACCCTTGACCTAGCTAGTCACCGGACTATTTTGATGTCTGAATCCCAGCTATTCTCTCTACCCACATTAGACAATCAGCCTCACCTCTCAGCACAAGTCGAACGCTCTGAAACACGGATGAAAGCTCTTTCATGCATTTCCTCGAAACTTGGCGAGCATGAAAGAAAACTCTAAATTCAAACATAAACAAGGTAGGTCAAGGCCTAAACAAGAATCAATCGCCCATCTCAAGAACAAATCACAACCAAAGATCAAGGCTTTAATTCACAAACAAACATTGAAACCAAAGCAAAACAATAATCTATTGAACTAGCAAATAAACTCAAAAGCATGAAAATAAAGGGAGAGAGAAAAGAAGAACTTAGAATTAAACCTGAAATTGAGTCGTCTTCTACAAATTATAGACAAAACTAACCTAATCTAATCCCCCTAAAGGGGTTTGTGGAGGCTAAGAATCAACCCTAATTGGCCCTCTAAAGAACCCAGCAAAAAAGGCCTCTAACCAGAAGCCCGACAGCGGCTTTAATTGCAAAAATTGGCAGGAGCACGGCAGTGCAAAATTTTTAGGCAGGACGCACTACCATGCACTTAGCCGTGCAACTCTGCAGGAACTTTCTACCTCAGGTGCACAGTCGTGCAACTCTGCAACTCTTAATTCTTAATTCCTTGGACTTCCTGCTAGCTCCTCCAACCTCTTCTTTGTCCAAAACTTTACTCCTCGCTCATATTCCTTCCAATTATAAACAAAATACCTACAAAAAGGGAAATTAGTCTAAACAAGATGATTAAAAGCAAAGGAGGGCAAATATGATCACATTCCTAAATAAATCGAGGGGATATGTATGGGAAAGCAATGAAATAAAGGGCCCAAAAATAGTAAAATTTAAGGTTTATCAACTCCCCCATACCAAACTTTTGCTCGTCCTTGAGCAAAATGAAATAAAGAAAAAGTAACCTAAGGACCTAATTTGCTTTCGTAGGAATCGCAGTTGCATTTAGCATATGCAACGAGCCCATTAAACCACTTTGCTCCCCCAAGTGGGCAAGTAAGGTCTGGTGAGGGTTTACAGATGATAAAATCTATAAGAAGAAAAATAGAAAGACGAAGGAAAATAAAAAATCTTTTCGGGTTTGCAAACAAAACACAAACATATACACAAAAGAGAGATGTACAAATTCTAACCAACTAAATCACCCTTGTAACAAAGATATTAGCCCGCACATAGACATAATGTACCCATCAAGAGTTTCTATCCCCGTGGATGACATCGAAGCACCAAATTTTTACTCCACTGTACATCAAAACTTTGAATTCATCCTAGTGCTTAATGTGCTACTGTATCATCATCCTAGGACTTAGGCTTACCGTAATTAAACTCAATCCCGCTTGATTGACATAAACTACATTATTGACTTATTAACACAGAAAGCAACCTTTCCCAGTAGCAGTATTACATCAAAGGTTAACACCCAATAGCGGTATTGTCTCAAAGGGTAATGCCCGTAGCTCATGCCTCAAAGGAATACTTGTCATTCCTGATTTTTTATTTTTTATTTTTTTATCTTTTTTTTCATTTTTTTTGAAATGCAAAACAAAAACCAAAATAACCATGTATAAGACAAGTGGGAGAGTCAATCGTGGAAGACTAATACCCAAGACAACGATGATTGTATAAATAAGGATTAGATTACACATTGATAATGAATAATTGGGGTCAGAGTTAGGGCCTAGAATGACACACTAAGGACAAAGATCCATCATGCACATCACGCTTACATACAAGCTAATAGTCAAAGCACAAGGGATTTAAGCTGATCATAATAGCACGAAGCTTCCCCAAAGCCAATAAGAAAAACTTTACAAAAACCCAAAAATTTCACAAAAATGTGCACAAAAGGGTATATGACTTCCCATCCCTACACCTAAAGCTCACAATGTCCTCATTGGGAGTTGGGGGGTCACTAGCACCATAAAAACACACAAAAACAAAGAAAACAAAATCACAAACACAAGACACACAAAACAAAACACACAAAAAGAAAACAAAGCAAAAAGGTGATCATAGCCATCAGTTGGCTCAACAACATCCCAAATTTCACCTCAAAGTTGATCACCAACAAAAACACAACCTAATATCCACAACTAAACACAACCTAATATCCACAACTAAACAAAACGAAAAAGAAAGAAAATAAAAAGGAGGGAGAAGAGTTAGAACAAGTACACCAGGTGGGGCACTGAATGTACCCAAATTATGTCTCTCTAAGATGGTGTTGTGGAGGCATGAGGAGCATCAACCACTCCTCATCATCGCTCAAGATTCATGGGGGCAACTCAAATGCCGTTTAAGCTCGTAAGAGCTTATCAAATGCCTGAGCATGCTACTCAAATGAATACTAGTAAGAGCACCCAAACATAAATCTAGGAATGATAGCAAGTGTTTCCCTAAACTTATCAAATGCCTTGGAAAATTTAGTAGATTAATCGAATGCAATAGTTAACATGATTCTTCCAAGCATGTCCTCTAGGTACAGACTATAAGGATCAAGGGAGATCAAGGGAGCAGTCATACCCTCTAAAGGTACCCGAGGACTCAGAACAGTCAACCTCATTCCCCTCAAGTATTACATGAGAATTAACAGGCAACTTATCACAACACTCAGGGGAAGGGGAGGGCGATGAACATAAAGAAGAAGAAGCATGGAATGTATCAAGAGGAATGCGGGATATATTATCAATAAGATCAGGACTAGCAGGCCCCGCAACCACAACATCCGCACTTAAAGTCCCTATGGGAGTCTCATGAAGATCATACACCTCAACAAAAACATCGCCTGACTCAGAATAGGTATCACCCTCATCAACACTAGCGCTAATAACAAAGGTCCCACCTACCTCGAACTCTGTCGACTGAGCTGAAGGGGAAGGTGTATCAAGAAAAGTCATAATGAATGTAGTATTGATCCTAAAAGTGCTAGGTGAGGATGGAGCAATAATGGGTAAAGTAGGCAAGGGAGGGTCGAGTACTTCCTCTAGTCCGGACTCTAGAGTAGGGAAAGACGCACCATCATCACATAGATTAGCATCAAGTCTAGGAGAACTAAACCTAAGGTCGGTCTCATGTGATAGGTCATACTCCCGCATTTTATTAGCAAACTCAATTTGTTGCTCATTCATTGTCTCTATCATACTACTAAATCTAGCAAAACCATCATTAGAAATATAACAGGGACAAGAATTACTTTCGTGATCAGAACAATGACAAATTTCACACATAGGGGGAACATAATCAGGGACGCAAATGGGTGGGATGTAAGAATCAAAACAACTAGTTTCAAATTCATAAGTATCACAAGTCAACCAATCAAGGAAGTCACATGCTTCATTAACATCTTTAGCACAAAAATCCCAATACTCTAGAAGAGCACGGGTTTCACAATTCCCACCCTCATAGACTATATTTAAAATTTTTCACTTCGCCAAACAATAACCACAATGAGCAAGAAAAGCATATAGTCTATCATAGTATCTCCAAAACAATTCATGCTCATGCTGCGAGAAGTAAGAAGAGGACATTTTAAAAAAAAGATATTTTGGTTCATTTTTTGAAAATAAAAGCCTAGTCTCGAATGTCCAAGTAAGCTCTAATATTGAAAAACGCCAACTCTCCGACAACGGTGCCAAAAACTTGTTAGGAAAGTTTTAATATTTATAAACCGTAAGTGCAAGGTGCATCGTTGAGTACATGGGATGTCGTCCGCAAGGAGTTGTGTTTTCAAGTACCAGAACTAACTAAAGTGTTTCAAGCTAGGCAAAACAAAAGAAGGATAGAAAATAGTACTAAACTACTAAAACAAACAAAACACATCGATTATGATTAAACCTAAGATAAACCAACTAATCAAGTCAAACCCTAACCTTCAAAAGTTATGCTAGTATTCAAAGATTATCAGTTACATCATTAAAGACCACAATGCTCTCTCTCAAGGGTTATGCTAGTCTAATTGTTCTAACCTCCTTTTTTCATGGGATTATCTCAATTAAACTACAAGATTGGCCCTTGACTTAGCTAGTGACCGAGACTATTTTCATGTCCGAATCCCGCCTATTCTCTTTACCCACTCTAGACAATCAACCTCAGCTCTCAGCATAAGTCGAGTTCCTCAAAACACAGATGAAAGCTCTTTCAAGCATTTCATCAAACACTTGGTGGGAATGAAAGAAAACTCTAAATTCAAACATAAATAAGGTAGGCCAAGGCCTAAACAAGAATCAATCGGCCATCTCAAGAACAAATCACAACCAAAGATCAAGGCTCTAATTCACAAACAAACATTGAAACCAAAGCAAAACAATAATCTATTGAACTAGCAAGTAAACTCGAAAGCATGAAATTAAAGAGAGACAGAAAAGAACTTAGCATTAAATCTTGAAGTCGATCCATCTTCTACAAATTAGACACAAAGTAACCTAATCTAATTCCTCTAAAGGGGTTTGTGGAGGCTAAGAATCAACCCTAATTGACCCTCTAAAGAACCTAGCAAAAAAGGCCTCTAACCAGAAGCTCGACAGTGGCTTTTAACGCGGAAATTGGCAGGAGCATGATCGTGCAAAAAGTGCACGTCGGCCGTGCAAAATTTTATGGCCAGACGCACGGCCGTGCAAAAGTGCACAGTGAGCCATGCAATGCGGCGGGAACTTTTTGCCTCAGGTGCACGGCCGTGCAAAAGTAGATGGCTAGCCATGCAACTCTGCAACTCTTAATTCTTGATTCCTTGGACTTCCTGCCAGCTCCTCGAACCTCTTCTTTGTCCAAAACTTCACGCCTCGCTCATATTCCTTCTAATTATGACCAAAATACCTACAGAAACGAAAATTAGTCTAAACAAGACGATTACCAGCAAAAAAGGGCAAATATGATCACATTCTTAAATAAATCGAGGGGATATGTATAGGAAAGCGATGAAATCAAGGGCCCAAAAATAGCAAAATTGAGGTTTATCAGAAATCCTTTTCAACAAGGGGAGTCCAAAAAGTCCTCATACTGCTAGCCTTCCCACCTTGCTACCCTTGAAGGAAATCATCTTCTATGATGATGAAGAGGTAAATGAAAAGGAATAAGGTTTAAATCAGTTTGATCTATCTCCCCTCTTTGGTGGCTATGGTGATGAAGAACTCTTATACTTTGAAGACTATAGTGATGAAGAACTCTTGGAATTTGAAGAGTTAAGAGAAACATCGGTTCCTTCATCTTTTGGTAAAGAAGAAGAAGTAGCTTGTAAAAAGGAACTCTATCACTCGCTTTAGAAGGCCACCTGTTTTCATTAAGAAGACAAAGTAAAGGTAGCAAGAAACTTCTATTCCTTATCTTTCTTACTCTCCTCTCATATGTCCCATTTGGTTTCAACCCATTCACCCTTAGCCACTAAATTAAGAACCACAAACCTACAAATTTGCTCCACACACCCTCACCCTTGACTTTACATCAAGAAATCCCAGAGTGAGACCTAAGGAGTTTGATGGTTGTTTTCCCATGGCCAAGAAAGTCGATGGAAACCAAAAAGCGAGTGAAATGCTCATCTCCTTACAAAAGCCTATTTACAAAATGCCCCACAAAATTCTCCCACGAAAGCTTGAAGTGAGAGAATTCAAGTGCAAGCTTACTCATGTGCTGGTCTTGGCTCTACCTTGTGTTGACAAGGTTGTTGAGGTAGAATGTGACGCCTCTAGAGTTGGAATAGGTGTGGTCCTAATCCAAGAAGGCAAGCCACTTGCCTACTTTAGTGAGAGGCTAAATGATTCAAGAAGAAGGTATTCTACCTATGATAAGGAATTCTTTGCCATCATCTGAGCTCTTAAACGTTGGATGCACTACATGATTTCAAATGAGTTCATTTTGAGCTCCGACCATGAGGCTCTCAAGAACATCCAAGGGAAACACAAGTTGAATTCTAGACATGCCAAGTGGGTTGACTATTTACAATCTTTTCACTTTGTTATCGAGCACAAGTCTGATAAGCTTAATCAAGATGCAGATAAGTTATCAAGGAGACACCTCATTTTATTCTAACTCAACTCCTGTGTATTGGGTTTTAGCATCTTAAGTCTTTGTACCAAGGAGATTGGGACTTTGGTAAGCTGATTGAGGCTTGTCAAGTTTGACCAAAGGGAGATTTCATGCTTCAAGAAGGTTATCTTTCCAAGAGAACAAGATTATGTGTGCCTCAATGTAGAACCCGTGAGCTCATCCCTAGGGAAGTTCATGGAGGATCCATGGCAGGGCATTTTGGTGAACACAGGACCTATTTGATGGCCAAGTAACACTATTATTGGCCTCACATGCTCAAGGATATTCAACACATTGTCAAGAGGTGCTCAACGTGCCAAGTAGCCAAAAGTCATTCCCTTCCTCACGGCGTGTACACACTACTCCCTACCCCTCAAGGACCGTGGTTGGATGTTGGCATGGACTTTATGCTAAGCCTTCCACGAGCTCAAAGTAACAAAGACCAATCATGGTGGTGGTGGATCAATTTTTTAAGATGGAATATTGCCCCTCTTGCCACAAGGCCAAGGAAACATCACATGTGGCCGATTTATAATTTAAAGATGTGGTGAGGCTGCAGGGCATTCCTCTTTCCATTGTGTCTGAATCATAACTTAAAGTTCATTAGTCCCTTTTAGATTACATTGTGGAGGAAGTTGGACACCAAGTTAAAGTTTAGTACAACTTGCCACCCCCAAACAAATGGCCAAACGGAGGTGGTGAGCCATGCCCTAGGGACTTTGCTGAGGGTCCTAGTCTAGAAGAATTTGAAAGCTTGGGACTTGCTTCTTCCCCATGTTGAGTTTGCCTACAATCGTGCTCCAAGTAGAACTACCAATGAATCCCCATTCAAGGTAGTTTATAAGCAAAACACCCTTGGCCTTCTTGAACTTGTGCCACTTCACTTCATAGAAGTTAGCAAAAGGCTAAGGGAGATTCAAGAGCTCCACAAGAAATTCCAAGCTCAAATTGAGAAGGCAAATAAGCACTACCAAGATCAAGCCAATAAGCATCGCAAACAAGCCTTGTTCAAACCGGGTGATCAAGAGTGGGTACACCTAAGAAAGGAGAGATTTCTTTTCAAAAGGAAGTCCAAGTTAATGCCTAGAGCCGAAGGTCTATTGGAAGTGCTTGAGAAGGTCAATGGCAATGCTTACATGATAGATCTTCTGAGGGAGAATGGCATTTCTTGCACCTCCAATATGACGGACCTTAAGCCCTACTATAAAGATGATTTCCTTGAGAATTTGAGGGCAAATTCTTTTTAACAAGGGGAGCATGATGTACCCATGGTAGATCATGATGATGGTGAATCCCAGGAACTGCTCAAGTCCCAGGAAATCCAAGAGGTACTGAAAGCCATGAAAAATCAACTAAAAGACCAAGTGAGCTACTGCCCAGTTCTATCTAGCGCAAGCAGTAACTTTCTGACTTTAGTTACCTAATCAATAGGCAACCTAGGTCTTCCATTTTGCCTTCTTCTTTTAGTTCAAGACATCGGCTTTCTATTAAAAGAATTTTTAGTCATTAGAACTTTAGTTGCCTTTCTAAATCAGCCCTCGAAGACAAACTGTCTAATATGCCAAGTTGATCCAAAATGTTACCCGCTTCTCCTAGCCTTGTCTAACTTAAGAACCTGCAAATCTACTATTTAGGAATCATTGTGATTTAGTTTCAAGGGCATGGGAAGTATTCCAATCCAAGTCAAGTGCTAATAAGCATAAAGGACGCATTTCAGGAAGATTGACTTTTCAGTTCCAGTTTTGACCATCTGACTTGTGCAAGTCAAACAGCAGGTTCAAATCCAATGAAACTTTTTGCATTGGAAAATAGACTCTTGAAGCTTTCATATGACTCCTATTGCATCAAATGTGCACTAGAAATAAGAGAGGAATGACTCAATGAATTTGACCCTGGTGTGGTGTGAACACGCAGAAGGCTGGAAGCATTAAATGCGAATGGATTCATCACCCCCTAGGGAACAAATGCACGGACGCCTAGTTTCAACAATGCATCTACCTATGTTAAGGTGGAAATTTAAGATAATAAGTCTCTAAGCTGATGGGAACAAGTATCAAGACCCCTAGTTTTCGGATTTACATTGTTTTCGCCGTAGTCTATTTAGTAACCTCGGTTTTACATTTTCTATGCTAGTCTGGTAAGTTGTATTTCATATTTTCCTATGGAAGATGAGTTCCCTAAATTATTGGCCACCCTATAAAATCCATACTTGAATTAAGTTGAATAACAAGTTGTGAGTTAAAGAAACGTTTAGTTCAAACTCCCTCTAAGTTTCTCTCTCTTGCTTATCTCTAGTTTAGCTCTATATAGTGATGTTCAAGAGGCTTTTATGATCTTTTGAGTGGTGATACATTAGCTTATTAGATCTAAAATTTGAGCTCTAAGAATGTTGGTGGTGATATCTTATCTAAGGTCCTTAGTTAATTATCTTTCTTTGTGATTTGCATTCAAATCCAGATTACTCTGTCTCTCTTCCTTTCATTTTTTAAGATCCTTTCTTTGTTCTTCGTCCATGAGGACTTAGAAGTGCACAACTCATGACTCACAAATCTAAAATCGTAGCTCATTTGCTGTGTCCCACACTCCCTCATTTGGTATGTCCTTCAGTCCCTAACTCCAGTCGTTTCCAGAATGCAATTTTTGTTCGTAAGCTAAGAATGAACTCTTGCACTTAATCCAATGGGTATTGTATTTGTTTAGAACATTCCTCCTAGTTGAATTTAGTTTTACGAATTTTTTAGATAAAAGAAATTATCATACCCAATGGCTATTATATTTTAATATCTGTATATACCCAAATAAAATCCAAATACCCGAAATACCTGATGGGTATTTGTATGGGGACAGATTTTGAAAACCCGATGGGTATGGGTGTGGATAAGGGGATGACTTTTGAAAATGCGTATAGGTACAAGTTAACTCCACCCGCCCATCTCCAGTGTGCATGTGTGTGTGTGTGTGTGTGCGTGTGTGTGTGTGTATATGTGTGTGTGTATACATATGTACTACCTTTGCTTTTTATTTTGGGCAAAAAATATTTCTTTTTCTTTTTTGCTCATTGCTTGTCTGCATTTATTGAATAAATAGATATACATTCATATTTATACACGCCCATGCACACACACACATACACACTCACACACATATATATTGTTGCTTGTTTGCTCTTTATTTTGGACAAACAATATTTCCTTTTCTTGTTTGCCCATTGCTTGCTTGCATTTGTTGAAAAAATAGATATAAATACATATTTGTACATGCCAGTGCACACACACATGCATGCACGCACACATACACGCATATATGTGTTTGCATGTGTGTGTGTACGTGTGTAAGTATGTCATTTATTTTTTGTTTGCTTTGCATTTTGGACAAACAATATTTCTTTTTATTTTTCTCCAGTTGCTTGTTGCATTAATTAAAAAAATAGCTATGGATACATATTTATACACGCCCGTGCACACACACGCGGACACACACATTTATGTATGCATGTATGTGTGTATGTATATATATATATGCATGAATATGAGTGTGTGTGTGTGTGTAACTATCTGGATTAGGATCTGGACCTAGTACTGGCCCGAGAACCCGTGGAGTTCCTGGATTACACTAGCTACCTAGTTTCGAAATTAGATAGTTAGTACTACCATGAACAAGACCAAACAATTGGACCTAATTCTATTTTCTGCAAAAAATATTAGCAACCAGTTTTGAAACAAGAAAATATAAATACTAGGCAAACAAGTCCAACTGTTCGTGGAGGACGGTGACCCAAGATGGGTTCCCCGTGATCGCTGGTCCTTATAATTGTGACTACATTGGGAAGGTTTGTTGTTTTTTTTTATGTGGGTGCAATTTGAAATTTAATATGGAAAATTATTTTAGTTAGACTTGCACTAGACATTCTTGAAGTGAAAGGTGCGGTCCTACTGGATTAACAATGCCTCTAGGGAAACCTTGTTGTTACCCTTTAGAAGACCAATTGTTTAACTCATTGGGTTCATGAGACTCAACTAAGCATGCAGTTAATCCACCTAGTCCTGACACACTTTCTAGTCCAGATGACTGAGGGAAGTAACTGAAATGTTCCAGTCTTGCCATGCACTCAATGGATGACGTATATAACATTTAGGTTGAGAGAGGACTATTCTAAACCTGACTTGAAACCGTGGCTTAGGATGGATAACGAGATTGCTCAACTTATGAAGATGATATAAATGATGCAGACTTAAACAGAGGAAAGTGAGACGAAGATAGACTTATAACCACTACACTTCAAACCATTATCAAGGGAACCCCAAAGGAAATGATGAGGAACCTCGCAACAAAGAAGGGAAGACGATGAAAAAGGATATACGGATAATAAGAAAAAGGAAAAAAGAAGAGGAAAAGGAGACTCCACAAACTTATCCATGCATAGATTATATAGAACAACTACTGAAGGAATTATCGATGTTTAACAATTATTTAAGGATATGACTCTCTATCAGACATTAAGCTCCATGGAACTAAAAATTCTCACCATCATCTGAGGAACTAAAAATCCTCACCTTTGTTAGTGTAATGACTCTAAAAGGGATTCACAAGGATACCATCCACATCATATTTACTTGGACCTTTGATAAGGATATGATAAAGTGGTCTAATGTTATGGACCAATGAAAAGTCATGAATTGGGATGATCTTTTATACAGAATTCTTGTGTTAGTATTCATAGAATGCTAACCTACCATTCACACTTAGAGAACTACGATCAAGCAAGAAGAAAATGAAGCATTTTTGAACTATCTTGCTAGATGGAATGCGAAGGCTACTCACGTGGTAAACACCCACCGCATGCTTGTAAAAGAAGAGCTCGTTGAGGAAACACCCTCCATAGCCAGCAACACTTAGAAGGGCAACTATAAGGATAGGGATAGGAAATACAATGACTCCACAAGCAAAGAGGTGCATGCTAGACTGCTACATAGAATACACCCTTATTGGAGCCACATATACTCAAGCACTAGAATGCTTGCTTTCTAAGGGTAGGTTCAACCTTACACCAATCAAACCATAGTTGGAAAATAGATGGAAGCCCAAGAACTGGGAATTGAACAAATATTGCAAATATTATGGAGCAATGGGCCATGAGGATGGTTAGGGGGATTTAAGAATGAGTTGGAAAGCATGTTCAAGTTAGGGCAACTTCCTTTACCTAAAGTTGCTCAAACACCCAACAATTAAAGCAACATGCTTGAATTCACATGATAACATTCTTACCATTTTGGACCACCAAAGAGAAGAGTGGGAACTATCTATCTACATAGCAAATATAGTTGGATCCAAATCTAAGGTCCATATAGCCTGGTTTATCCATGAGGCAATTAGAAATAAAAGCCTCCACACAAAAAAGGCCTTGAGTTCTATTGAATTTAGAAGATGTGATGCCTAAACACATAGTCATCTATTGAGTCATCAAGTCACTCTCTTTCTTTCACATCATAATCCAAATGTAATGTAGTCTTGATTTATTAATAAAATCATCTTCTCTATTAGTTCTTTTCCATATCCTTATATTGTTTTTTATAGAATGCTTATGTCATATGACAAATCCAGGAATCAAGAAAGCAAAAAAAAAAAAAGGGTTAGCTAAAAACCTCAAGAGGTGAGCTGGGTAAAAGGAGAGGGAGAGACACCACACAAAAAACTAAGGATTTCAATCCATCATCTAAAGAAGAAAACATCATAAATTTATTTACAGCAAGTCGTGCAACTTGCCTATGATAGAACACCTCCTTTGATAACATGCATTAATACCTTTGTTAAACCCGAAAAGTTACCACTTGGAACTCCTTTGAGCCTTCAAGTAAGTCTATTTCTTCCATAGACACATCTGATCTAACTAGGGAGTCAAAGTGTGTTATGGATGACATTAACATAAAAATTAGCAATATAAATAAAGAAAGAGTGTTCTAACTTCATGGACACCATACGAAAAAAGAGAAGAATAGAAGAACTCGGAAAAAAAAAGTAAAAGCTCGAAAAGAAGAAGAATAAAGAAATGAAAAATTAACGATCCTTACTAACCTAATTACCCATGCGTACTTAGGAATTTCATAAGAGTTGTTTGAGCCTTCATGCCAAATCCCTTCGTTTGGTAACCTAAACCTATAGCACACCTTTAAAAAATCCCCTGGAGGCATCTCTCCTTTAAGCTACATGTTCTTAATCTTGAGTTGCAACTGATCTGATTCCATAATGGATATGCAAGTAACCTCAAAAGAGCCTAGGTGCAAAGACTCATTTCTATTAGATCCCTTGGTCTCCAAGGAAAACAAAAATGAGAGCGAATGGTCCGAAAACCTAAAAAGGTGGACTAAACAAAAAGAGAGAAAATAAAGCCTTGGTTTTTGAGGACAAAGAAGCATTCCATTGTCTGTACCCATTAAAAACTAAACTTGAATAAACTAGTCACCCATTTTACCTCTAGTTCTCACTTATCTTAGCCTCTATTCTCACCTCTATTCCAAAATTCAGGACTATTAGTCTCAACCATAACTATAATTCAGCTAGTATTCGCTCCATATTCTCAACCTTTTTAAGTGGGCACTCACCCATTCTATAAGACTGGGATCAATCACATTTATTCTACAAGACTGGGGGTTACTCCAATTAAAACTAGCAAAAGCATCTTCAGCTACCCATCTAGGGCTTCTATTACAATAAATAGAAAATCATGGGCTTCTTTAGAACAAGAGCACTTTAGTGCAAAATTAAATGGTACCCCTCCATTAAAAGAAAGATCCCCTGGTCTGGGCAACTTATACCTCATGGCCTGGCCTAACCCAACAATCACTTAGCTTTTTATCGCTCATCCTATGATATTTCATAGCCTAACACTACTATACTTAATATATCAGTCTCTTGTAGCTTACTAACACCTTATCTAACGGACCCCAAACATAGTATGGACCTTCACCTACCCATAACACACTCTCACTCCCTAATTAGATCAGATGTGTCTACGGAAGAAATAGACTCACTTGAAGGATAAAGGGGTTCTAAGTGGTAACTTTCTGGGTTTAACAAAGGTATTAATGCATGTTATCAAAGGAGGTCTTCTATCATAGGCAAGTTGCACAACTTGCTGTAAATAAATTTCTGATGTTTTCATCTTTAGATAATGGATTGAAATCCTTAGTCTTTTTTTTTTGTGATTTCTCTCCCTCTTCTTTTGCCTAGCTCACCCCATGAAGTTTTCAGCTAGCCCCTCTTTTTTTTTTTTTTGCTTTCTTGATTCCTAGATTTGTCATTGGACATAAGCATTCTATAAAAAAGAATATAAGGATATGCAAAAGAACTAATCAAGGAGATGATTTTATTAATAAATCATGACTACATCATATTTGGATTATGATGGGAAAGAAAGAGAGTGACTTGATGACTCAATAGATGACTATGTGTTTAGGAAACATCACATCTTCTAAATTTAATAGAACCTAAGGCCTTTGGTGTGGAGGCTTTCATTTCTAATTGCCTCATGGATATACCAGGCTATATGGGCCTTAGATTTGGATCCAGGATCCGATAGGTGACGACCCTAAGTAGGTCGAGCGGCGATGGCTGAGGTAGGGGGTTTAGAGCTTTCCTTAGAGCATGACATTTTCGCATCCAAATGCAAACAAGAGAGTTTTGCTGCTCGTGATCTAAAGAATATTTGATGATAGTATAGATTTATCTTTATAGAATCTCAATTATGCAGAACATTCACGAACATATATATATATTGCACCATGTTTATTTCATCAGTAATCTAATTGAATAGGTGACTAATATCCTATAAAGTTTTAAAACTCTTTATCAATAAAAATACTAACTTGTTGAAGATTAATAACAACCTAGCTACAACTCTATAAATTGAGCATGTCATGATTTGTCATTGTGTCAATATTTTGAGTAATGTTAGCCCTCTTGACACAGAAAACGAGGCTTAGGGATTTTATTTTCCCTTTTTTACTTGTCATAATCTCATTTCTCTTGATCATTTCACTATTAAAATTGATCTAAAAGATCAATTCTGATATGGTATGCACTCAAATTTTCAAAATTAGTTAACCGAAGGTTAACTTAAGACTTCTTATCTATTACCCTTTTTATGTCTGATCTACTTTTGAAAGTAGGTGTATACATATGCAGTAAGCCCCAGTTTAAAACTTGCAAGACATCACTACTCCTAGCTATATGCTCAAACATATGGAAGATTAAATAAAAATTTCAAAGCTGTAAGGACAAATAAAAATTGACTTTAAAATATGTAAAGGTAGAACTCTAACCTTACTTTCGAAGAAACACGTCATAAATCTTCAATTCATGAACAATTGAAACAAGAACATTTCTGTAGGACCTAATTACATCTCATCTATATTTGGACCCAATAATTTTTTTAATGAAAAACATTTATTACAAGTGAAAGCAACCGTTTAAAGACCACATAAGTGATAAGCTTCCAAAAGGAGGTATAGTAATATGGCAAGTGATAACTCATATGTTTGTATATTTTAGTCTCCATCTTACATACTTTTTAGTCTTTGAAATAGATTTTTATGACAAAATAATGCATGTTTTATGTGATTCTCATGTAAGAAAGAATATTTGAAGTTGGAAGCAAAATCGAATAATTTTTTCGGATTTTCTTTATGACCTAGATCACAGCCCATCAGACAACCCGTACCCGCCCAACAGTTAGCTCCATCGTCTCTCTTCCTTCCCTCCTTCCGCCTGGGCCTATTCTATGGCTTAGTCATGCTTCTTCCCTAGCAGCGTGTTGAGCATGTTGCTTGGCGCAGCAAAGCATGCAACCAAATTCATTTCCCTTACTCTCCCTTCTTTCTCCCACATGCACAAGCTAGTGTGACACAGCCTAAGTCAGTCGCCCATCAGCTAACCTGCCTAAACTCCTTCTCCTCCAGTCTGCTCCTAGCTTGTTCTGCGGCCCAACGGCCTAAGATGCCTCCACCCAACGCCAAGCTGTCTCTCCTCCCTCCTAGACCACCCCAATGGGCTTGCTTCATCACCTAGCGCCTGGCCCAGCAATTTACACGTAGCCCAGTTCTCACTCAAGCAGCAAAATTTTATCTTGTGAGCATTTTCAAGCTAACCTAGTGAAAGCTAATTAATCAATATTAAGTTTTTGCTAAAGACTAGCCTTCTCTTAGGCAATATAATTGCCAAGAATTAATTAAAATTAATTTTTTATTAATTTTTGGGCACCAAAAGGGGGTAAATTTCCACTATAAAAGGGGGTCAAGGTTGGATCCATTCATCCATTCACTCATCTAAGCATTCTTCCAATCCCCCATCTTCCATTTTTCAATTTTTAGAGAGTCTTTTGTAAGAAAACCATGTTTAGAAGAAAATAAGATTTGTTAGCTATTTTTCTATTCTCTTCTCACCTTAATTGTGAGACAAATTTGAGAGTTTGCACTTAATTTTATAGTTTTGTGTAATTGAGTATCAGAGTTTGGATATATAAAGTGAAATATACCAACATTGAGATATGCTAGACCAATTTCAGTGGTATTTTCGCTAATTATGACTGGCTGAAATACTCTTCTAGGATTAGGATGGATTCTGGGTAATAATATTCTTTTGCTAATTTCTTTTGGGGTTATTTTTGTCTCTTTAATAGCATAATTCTGAGTTTATACTTGATCTTAACTTGTATATGCATCATAACACTATTGTTGATTCACGTTGATTACAATAATTTAATTTGCTATCTCAAATGAATATTAGACGTTGTAGGCTAATATAATATTATGCGATTGGACTTAAAATTAAAATTGTTGAAATTGAATAACTTATACTAGAAATTAGATGAGTTATATCTAAAAAGAATGATTTATGCTAAATCACAAGATAAATAATCTCATTTCATTATTATAATCATCTTTTTAATTGATGCCCTAATGCTTGTAGCTTAGTTTGAATAAGAGGCAAATTGAACCCCTATTTGAGTTAGTAATTCAATATTTGCATCAATGATAAAATCCAAAGTCCCATATTATTCTCTAATCTGATTTGTCTCTACTTGACACATTTGGTTTTTTTCTATTCCTTTAATTCATATTGATAATTAAACTCCTCAATTGACTAATTCTTTATAATTAGAAATGTTGAAATTTAAAATCATTGTTGTTCCTTGTGAGATTGATACCCTATACTCGCTGGTCTACAATTTACCCTATGCACTATCAAGTAAAAAGGGCTTTTAAAACTAAATATAAAATCCACATCAAGTTTTTGGTGTCGTTGCCGTGGAACAAATAGTAATTTTTGAATTTCCCCTTCCTTTTATTCTCCCCCCAACTCTTCGCTAATCTAACAATTTTATTTATTTCTTTATTCTTAACCCCTATCCCTTTCATTTTCATTGTTTGATTTTCTTTTATTCCTCAATCCCTCCTAATCTAACCATTTTATTTTTGTTCATCCCATTCTCTTGTGATCTAACTTTTTCCCCCATCCCTCCTAATCTAATCCAATCTAATCTACCTATTTTTATTTCTATTTTCTTATTTATTTTATCTAATCTAACAATCCCCTCCCTTTCATTTCATTTATTTTCTTTATTTTGTCTTATTTTTCTTTTTTCCCCATTCCCCTTGATCTTTCTTGTTTTGTTTTTTATTTTATTTTATTTTATTTTTCTTTTTCACTTATTTTGTTTGATGGCTATTGCGGTGGTGATCTCATGCTATTCTTTTGGTTGTTTGTGAGTATACGCATGGTAGACGTTCTTTATTCTTAGAACTTGAAGAATATAATCCTAAAATTGAATGTTTTTGCGATCAAAAGAGGGTTAAGAAATGTGAATCTAAGAAAAAAAATGAATGAAGAACAAAACCCATCACCTAAGAAACTTAAGGAGTTTTTTACTCCTGCCACCAATGACTCTCCTAAAAGAACCCATATGCCCACTGTTACGGGGGCACGGGGCTATTTGAGATTAAACATTCATTTATTCAAATACTCCCGTCATTTTATGGACTAGAGTGCGAAAATCCTTTCAAACATGTTGATGCATTTTTAGAGATTTATTCCATAGTGTTTTTGAATAATATCTCTTATGATGCTCTTCATTTGCAGTTTTCCCCTTTCTCTTTGAAAGATAAAGCTAAAGCTTGGTTAGATACTAAGACAAATATTAGCCCTTGGGATCAAATGCAAAAGGAATTCTTGAAAACGTTTTTCTTTATTGGTAAACTAACTACCTTAAGATGTGTCATAACCACTTTCTCACAAAATCCAAATGAGCAATTGCATGAAAGTTAGGGAAGGTTTAAAGAGTTATTGCAAAGTTATCCTCACAATGAGGTCCCTATGACAACTCATCCAGAATTTTTATTCTGATTTGGATGAGCGCAATAGGCAGGAGATTAATGCATCTTATGGTGGTAGTTTCTTATACAAGACTCCCGAAGAAGCTTGAGAATTATTTGAACATTTGAGTGAGAAGTCACATTGGCATGCTACTTCCTCACATTTGATTTGCCTAGGCAATTGGGAAGTAAAGGGGGGATTTATGAGATTTCACATTCAATTGACCTTTCTAGTAAAATTGATGTCTTAACTAAAAAATTTGATCAATTATTGTGCATGAACAAAGTGGATTCGATTAGTGTTAGTCTCATGCATGCTTTTCTTGACTATCCTTGTGTTAGTAAGTCTGATTGTGTTACTGAACAAGCAAATGTTGCTCGAGAATTTCCTCCATCCAATAATGCTTATTCTAGCACCTATAATCATGGTTGAGGAATCATCCTAATTTCTGATGAAGTTCTCATATCTTGAGAATCCTCAAGCTCAGTCCAGCAGACCTACCACTTCTAGTTTTTAAAACCATAAATATCCTCCTCTTTCCTATCAAGCTCCATAGCGGAGCTCTGATATAGACAAGGTAATTTTTGCTCTTGGTACTTTGACTTCTGTTGTGCAAAATATTGACTCTAAGGTCTAAGAAATTGAGTCTAAAATGCATATTGTTGACTTTCACTTGCAATCTATAGCTAAGTTAGAAACTCAACTTGGCCAACTAGCCATAGCTGTAGGTAAAAGAGAAGGAAAACTTCCAAGTCATCCTATACATAACCCTAAAGGCCAACAATTTGAACAATTGAAAGTTGTAATGGTTCTTAGGAGTAGTAAAGAAGTAGATAATAAGGTGAGTGGGAGGAAACATGATAAAGAGGAAAGAATTAAGATCATGCGAGTGACCTTGAAACTAAAAAAGATAATGACCCATCCCCTTCCCCCATTGCGTCTAACCCCACTGTGACATATAAGCCAATGGTTTCTTACCATCAAGCTTTGGATGCACCATTTCCTTCCAAGAAACATAAGCAAAGAGATGACATCCTGGAGACCTCTAATCAAGTTAAGGTCAATCTCCCTTCTTACAAGCGATTAGACATATCTGCACTTATGGTAAGTTCCTTAGAGATATGTGCACTTTTAAAAGAAAATCTAAAGATGGTAACTCTAAAAAGGTTCTTTGAAGTGAACAAGTGATGTTTATTCTGAAATGTGACACCCTGCCTAAGTTCAAAGATCCCGGTGTCCTTACCATTTTAAGTTATATTGGTAATCACAAAATTGAAAGGGCGCTTTTGGATTTGGATTCTAGTGTTAATTTGACACCATATTCTGTTTACTTAGAGTTGGGATTCATCAAGTAAAACCTTCCAATTGTACCCTTCAGCTTGCTGATAGGCTAGTCAGGATTCCTAGGGGACGAATAGATGATGCTTTGGTTCAGACTGATAAAGGATTCTTTCCTATTGACTTTATTGTGTTGGACATGCACCCTAGCCATGCTTCTTAGCAGATCCCTCTTATTTTAGGAAGTCCCTTCCTAGCCATGACTAATACCACCATTAAACTAGGCCGGGAGTGATTGATGTCTCGATCATGAACGTAAGGGTTAGGCTTAACATTTTTAAAGTTTCTTCTCAACCTATGTTTGAAGATGAATCTAAATGCTTACTTATTAATGTGATTGATGAAATGATTGAAGAAGCCTTGCATGCTATTTTGAGTAATGATCACTTAGAAACCTATCTTTTCCATGGGATTTGAGATTGTTTCGTGTAATAAGTACAATAGATGAGATGGATTCCAATCTAGATTCCACTCTTCATTTTGAGTCTTCCTGTTGGGTGTTCACTTATGAGCCTCTTCCACATTTAGCAAGTTCTCTTATGCCACCTTCTGTTGTGTCTCTACCTAAACTTGAGTTAAAACCTCTCCCTGATTCATCAAAGTATGTGTTTTTAGCCCTAAAGAGATCCTATTTGTCATTATATCTTCTCTTTTATCTTGTTATCAAGAGAAAGAGTTTATTTGTGTTTTATCTAATCATATGGGTGCTATAGGGTGGTCAGTTGTTGATTTGAAAGGGATTAGTCCCACTATCTGCATGCATAGAATTTAGTTAGAGGACGATGCCAAATCTGTTAGGCACATGCAACATAGACTGAACCCTCACATGAAATAAGTTATCCAGAAAGTGGTAGTAAAGCTTTTAGATGCAGGTATTATCTATCCTATTCCTGATAGTCAATGGCCCAGTCTAGTTCTAGAAGTCCTAAGAATTCTAACATTACTGTGGTTAAGAATAACGATGGTGAACTGTTTCCTACAAGACATACCATCGGGTGGAGGGTGTACATTGATTACAGAAAACTGAATTCCGTCATTGGAAAGGACTATTCTTCCCTCCCAATTATTAATCAAATTTTGAAAAAATTATCTAGACAAAGTTTGTACTGTTTCTTAGATAGGTATTCTGGTGACAACAAAATATCTATCTATCTTGAGGACCAAGAGAAATTACCTTTACATGCCCATTAGGAACATTTGTCTATCGGAGGATTCCTTTTGGATTGTGTAATGCGCCTTCTACTTTTTAAAGATGTATGATGGCACATTTTATGATTATATTGATAATTTCATGGAGGTATTTATGGATGATTTCTTTGTTTTTGGTTCTTCTTTTTTATGTGTGTCTTGCTAATCTATCCACTGTGCTAAAAAAATATTAAGAAGTGAATCTTGTCTTGAGGTGGGAGAAGAGTCATTTCATGGTGTAAGAAGGGATTGTATTGGGTCATAAAGTGTCTAAGAAGGGATTGTATTGGGTCATAAAGTGTCTAAGAAGGGGATTGAGGTTACAGTCAGATATTTCCTTGGTCATGCTGGTTTCTATAGGAGATTCATTAAAGTATTTTAGCAAAGTGGCCCGCCTAATTACTAATCGCCTTACTAGAGATGCTCCTTTTGTTTTTGATGAGTCATGTGTGAAAGCTTTTGAAAAGCTTGGACCTTTATTGGTGTTAGCCCCTATTGTGCAGCCCCCTGGTTTTTCTCTTCATTTTGAGATCATGTGTGATGCACTTAATTTTGCTATTGAGCTTGTTTTGGGTCAAAGGGTGAATAGAATGCCTTATGTCATATACTCTGTGCCAGTAGAACTCTAACTGATGTTCAAAAGAATTATTCTACTATTGAACAAGAGTTACTAGCTATAGTATTTGCACTTGATAAATTCCGTCCATACCTTTTTGTTCTCCTCCCATTTCTCCTTACTTAGGAATAGCTGTTTTCCTTCCCTTCGGCCCAATCTGCCATCCCCCCCTCCTCCGCAGGCCTATTCCTTTTCTGTCAATCAGCCCAGCCGAATTCCCTAGCCCCTTCACTTGCTCTTTCTCTTCTTCATACGGCACAATTGACCCCCAACCCCTCTTTTATTTCAGCTTCTCTTCTTTCTTTTACTGCTTCTCTTCCCAGTGAAACCCGAGAATTCCCCCTTGCTGTGCCTTTGTCCTCTTCTTCACACCTCCAACCATAAATTTCCCTTCATTTGATCTCTTTAGTTTTTTTTTTTTTCCTATTTCCCTCCCCTCTCTCGTCATGATGATCAACCCCATCATCATGTTAACCATTTCTTAGGCAAGTAATTGGATTTAAATGAATCAATTACAAGCATTAGGCAAGCTTTAACTGGAGATTAATTGAAGAATTGAAGACATCAAGACTCAGATTCGGATTCGGAGCACTAAATTTTGTAGTAGGGTTAAAGCTCGCAACATGTAGCAAAGAGTAGTTTTAGTGGTGCTTCTTCTGTTTCTTTTTTTAACATTTTTAGATCCATAATTAAACTCAAATTTGGTTCTATTTTGGTTCGAATCTGCTGCTCCCCTATTTCGTTTTGCTCTCCTCCGAATTCAGCTACTTATGCTCTGCTATCTTGCCACAGTTATGCTTGGTTTTGATTCTCCTTTTCTTATGGCAGTGAGTTAAACACTATGGTAATAAAGTCTTATCCATTCCCTCAGTTTTAATTGATTTTGGAACGTTAAATTTTGGGTTCAATGAACATTGGTCTATGCTTGTTTGGTTCAGTTCATCATCTGTCTTTCTTCCTAATTTATGTGTTTTTCTTGTGTCTGTTTTGGACTGAGATGCCCAGTTTATAAGCTTGGGCACTTGATTTTTTGATTCTATTGCTTAAATATGATGACTGATATTAGAACCTTTGGTATTGCTGAGTTGGATATTTGGACTCTTTGAAATGATTCATGGATCAATTATTGTTTAGTTTCTTCTAATTAGTTGATTGCTCAAGGCTTGTAGTTTAGCAAGATTTACTTTTTTTAAAAGTGGTTTGATATTTAGTGTAGGATTAGTAAATGGCCTAAAAAACTTTAAAGGACAAATTGACGCCAATAATCTAAACTATCGCAGGTGTCGACATGAATAATCTAACCTGAGAAAATTGCAGCGAACAGTCTAAGCTTTGATCTTATTTTTTTTTGTATACAATCAGATGTGAGAAAATTCATGTCAGAACACAATTGAGTCAAACTTACCCAAATGCTTTGCAAGTATATTTACAAAAAATAAGGTCAAATGTCAGATTGTACACGGTATATATACACATGCGAGCACACACACACACACACATATATATCTCTCTCTCGCCAAGTTAATGAAATTGTGCTCAAGCGGATGTCTTTAATGGCCGTAATGGGTCTCATCTTAGCTAAGTTAATGAAATTGTGTTGCGGACTGAAAAAGCTGGAATTCCACAATCTTCTATTGTTCAAGCTGAATCGCCGGTTATACCCTACGCTAGATGTCAGTGATAAGCTTATTTGCATCTATGGTGGATCTAAATGAATGTACTTCCCTTTGGTGTGTTCCCGCGACAATAGTTAATGGAGTTAAATATGCTAAAATTTGAAAAGAAGATGTCGCTGTTAAACGTCGGCTGAAAGAATGCAGCTGTGTGTTCTATTCTGAGAGCAAATCCACCTTTGGACACCGTGGAGGGGTTTATTCGTAGAATCTGGAAATCTTATGCCATTGAAAAGATTGCATTGGTTAGAAAAGTGGTATATTTGGTCAGATTATCCAACCTGCTAGATAAGATGACTATTGTGAATCGGGGGTGTATTTCTTTAGTATTGAATCATTTATTATCTAGACTTGGAACCCGGAGCTGCATATCAATGCAGAAGCCATGTCGTGTTTACCTATATTGGTGCAATTCCTAGACTTTGATATCAAATACTGGGGAATGAGGGCTTGACCAAAATAGTCTATTTGGAATACCCTTCAAAACTAATAAATAGACCTTTCCCCGAATATTTGAATTTGTCAATGATTTCGATGTGGTGGTAAGGTAAAACGTTAAATTGAATAGCTGCCAATTAAATGTGGGTGTTCTCGTATGTTTAGCCACATTAAACAACAATGTATGGAAAAAGGCAATGTCATGAAAGAGTGGAGAGTTGTAAATAAGGATACTGAAGTGAAAAACCAAAATATGCAATAGGATATGCAGGAGCAGGACAATGGGTTCACAAGGGTTCCTAAGAGAGTAGTTGCTGGAAGCCACAAAAGATCAGTGTCCTTTGATTTCTCCCCAAAAACAAACTTTTTTCAGGCACTCTTGGAGACAGAGGTATCAGAAATTGTTGATATGAATTCTGGGGGGCCTCCAATGGATAGCTTCTTAAGATGGAACATAGCATGCCTTAATAGGCCTAACAAGCAAGAAGATGTAAAGGTCTTTTTGCAGAATAACAATGTTGGGACAGTAGGGCTTTTGAAGGCTGAAATTAAACTTTAAAATGTGAACATGGTAGCTATTAAGTTGTTCAATGATTTGCAATGGCTACACAATTTTATCGTTAATGCCAAAGGGAGGATTTAGATAGGTTGGAAGCCAAGTAGATATGTCATTAATGTGGAGAAATTGACTGAACAATGGGTCCATTACCATGCCGTGCAGTTGTCATCTTCTAGATAGTTTTATACTTCTTTCATTTATGGATTCAATCAAGGTACCAACAGATAATACTTGTGGGAGGATCGTATACAAATCTCTCAACTGATAAGGGAGGCTCGGAGTGCAATTGGGGACTTCAATTCCATTTTACACAGTGCAGAGAGAATTGGAGGAACTGAGGTTCTAGATATTAAGATTAAACACTTTGCAGATTGCGTGGGACAAGAAGCAATGAAGCCTATTATTCTTTGTTAAACAAAACTATTTGGTCGAGAATTCATAGAACTTTTGTTAATGATTCTTGAATGCAGTTTTTGATTTCCCTCAAGTGAATTACATGGCAAAATGTTCTCTCAACTCATATCCCTTTGCCAGTTTCTTTTCCCCATTGTCCTAAGCCAAAAAACTAGTTTTTGTTTTGTGGTATACAGACTCTGGATCCTCAATATCAAGAAATTGTCTGTTCATAGTATCAAGATATGTCAAAGGTATGCAGACTTAAAAGTTAGTAGCAAGCAATAGCCACGGATATCTCTGATAGTAAGTTACAAACGTGCACGCATGGGAGTCTCTCTTCGTTCTCTCTCAAGACATACCCTCTATGTTTTTCTGTGCGGAATCGTCAAAATGGTCACTTCGAGCAGCCCTCGTTCAAGTCCACCGGGTATACCGGTCAGCAGCTCGTCGGCATCCCCTAACCCCCATTCCCTTCCTAGCGACGGCTGAACAAAAGTCAACCGATGGTTCCCCAAGGTGCAGAAGCAGCCTCAGGCGAGTGAGGTTTCAGGCGAGGCTCCAAAGCGATCGCTTGGGAGGAACCAGCGGCACCGGCGACTCGAACAGTGGTCGCCAGCAATAAGGATCTCATCGTCCTTTTCTTGTCTTCGGTTTGCCCTTCCTCCCACCTTAGTGTCAAGCTTTTCTTGTCAGACCCGACCAACAGTAGGTGCCCACTAGACCTCTAGGTGTCGCCAGTAGGCCAGTAGGGCCCGAGCTCCTGCTGGGCAAGGGTCAGCAACCTTAGTCACTTCCCGTTTCAACCCTACCCTATACTCATCCTGACCTGTTTTTGTCTAGGCATGTCTATTGATGTAGGAGGCTGGCGGGCAGTGGTCTGCCAGGGCGGTGATCTGGTCCGTTGGTAAGAAGGGAGTCGAGAAGGCAGCCAGTGCCCGATGAGTTGATGTTTTCGGTTTTAGGGAACTAGTTTGGGCCCGTGCTTTATACGGAGTATATTTAAGTAGATATTCTATAGATATGTTATCGAAATAATAAACAAATAGTTATGGTAGACGTGATTACTATTATAATTTAGAGGAGATAATGAAAAAATTTAATGAAAAAGTTAAATATACAGCAACTTCGTGCATAACTAATTGGATTAATAATTAAAAAGTATATGATTGTGACAAAAGTCTATATAAGTATGATGAAGACAGTAGATAGTGAATTTGTCACAAACCATGCTAACACCCTGTTCTTTTCGTTGAGAAATCAACCCAACCCACACTCACCCACTCTATCCCCCCTCTTCTCACTCCTCCATACACTTTAAAAAAAATATCACTCTTTCTCACACTCACTCACTCCTTCCCACACCTATATAAAACAACAATTTCTCATATTTTGAAAATTTGTACAATTTACATAATTGTGTGTATGAATAATCTGATAGCAATTATAAGCAGTTTTAATTTTTCGGATGTCACGAAACAGTTTTATTTTTTTTGTTTTTCATTATTTTTATAATTTTTCATTATTTTTCATTTCCATTTTTTATTTTTTATTTCTATATCTATTTTTTATTTTTTATTATTTTTTATTTATTTTTATTTTTGTTTTCATTTTTATTTTTTATTTTTTTATTTTTTATTTTTTATTTTTTATTTTTTATTTTTGTATTTTTTATTTTTTACCTTTAAAATTTTAAATATTTTGCATTTTTTTAAACAATTTTTTAAATTTTTTGTATTTATTTTTTTATTTTTTATTTTGCTGTATCTATTTATTTTTTATTTTTTATTTTTTTATGCTAGAAAAACAACCAACGAAAAATTCTAAAAAAAAATAAAAATAAATACAAAAAAATAAAAAATAAGAAAATAAAAAATAAATAAAAAAAAATTAAAAAATTAAAACTGAAAAAATTTAAAAAATTTAATAAAAATTAAAATTAAAAAAATTACAAATTACAAATTAAAAAATAAAATTAAAAAAATTAAAAAATTAAAAAATTAAAAAATAAAAATTAAAAAATTAAAAAATCAAAAATAAAAAATAAAAATTTAAAAATTTAAAAATTTAAAAATTTAAAAATTAAAAATTAAAAATATAAAATGAAATAATAAAAATACGAAAATAAAAAATAAAAAATAAACAAAATAAAAAAGAATGAACAAAAATAAAAAAATTTCATCATCATTAATTACTATCACAATAAAATTATTACATTAGAAAATAAAAAATTATTGATAACCAATATTTTAACTTTATTCAACTACATTCAGCTGTCACTCACACTCAGTCACTCATCCACTTCTTCCCACACTTAAGAAAAAATATCACACCCACACACTCCTTCCCCCCTTTTCCCACACCTACTCATCTCACACCCCTCATTTCCCACTTAAAAGAATATGGCCTAAATTGGGTGATGATAAGTCAATCTATGATGCCAATAATGAAAAATCTACCTTCTTCTCTTGTTGTTGAGCAAAAATTTATGAAGTGGCTAATTGTCTAGTGAATTTAGGTATAAACTATTTTGAAATCAGTTTAGTTTCAGTTTTACATGTAATAGAAATAAAATTTGTCTTTCAACGAAAATAATTTGAACATTGTATTTATGCTAATACATAACTTTTTTGGCCATTTAAAATGGTCAATTAGGGAACGCTAATATAATTAAGTGTTCATACTTTCTACATTTGGCTTTCATGTCAACTGAATAGTTTCATGTCAACGGTAAAACATTAATTATAATTTTAGGTGTTTTATGAAGAGAATTTGATTATGGGATTTGTATGGTTTAAAAGAAAACGAAAGTGATTTCAATTTTTCTTGTGCGTTAAATAGATTAGATTTTGGTCAATTTATTTAAAATGTTAAAAAATTAATTATACGTTTAAGATTTAAATGAATTAAATTTAATTGTAAGGTATATATGGTTTGAAACAAAAAGAAAAATAGTTCGTTTATTTCCTTCTGTTAAATAGATCATATTAAATGTGAAAGAAATTCAGTTTCACGGGCCTAATATGATGATTGTGTTTTATTTTAATTTTTTTTATATTTCACATTCAACCCTTGCAATATGTTATATCATGCTTACAATATGTAATTTTTCAGCACAACCCTTACATCTGTATGATCATAATTAATATTAACTATGTTATCAAATTCAAAGAGAAAGATAACAGCGACGATAACTACAATGACAACAACAACAATAGTAAGAATGAAAATAATCATAGAAATCATATTCATATTTATATTATCTCTAATAATACATGCTCAAATGTACATTTGTAACGAAAAAGACAAAATAATAACAATAATTATGGAAATAAATTTTTTTATTATTTCTATATAAATTTGTATATTATATTATGTGATAATAATAAGGTGTCACCTAAGGTTTTGCGGCTTGTTCAGTAATTACAATTCGGTTTCCTTAAGTTAAAACTTCTAAAACATGAACTTATTTCATAATAATGAAATAATAAAAACTTTTATATCCATTATACTCCCTTAATCTCTCTTTGATAATTAGATGATCATAATTAATATTGACCATGTTATCAAATTCAAGGAGAAAGATAAAATCGCCGACAACGACAATGACGACAATAACAACAATAATAATAATGGAAATAATCATGAAAATCATAGTTATTTTTCTATTATCTCTAATAATACATGCTCAAATTTATATTTGTATCAAAAAATACAAAATATTAATAATAATAATAATAATAATAATAATAATAATAATAATAATAATGGAAAAAAAATATATTTGTTGTTTCTTTATAATTGTGTATATTATATTATGTGTTAATAATAACGTGTCATATAAGGTTTTATGACTTGTTCAGTAGTTATAATTTCGTTTCATTATGTTAAAACTTCTAAATTATTAATGTATTTTATAATAATGAACTAATAAAAAATTTTATATCTATTATAATCTCTTAATCTCTCTTTGATAATTTGATGATCATTATTAATATTGACTATGTCATCAAATTCAAACGGAAAGATAACAACGACGACAGTGATAATGACGACAACAACAACAATAGTAATAAACTAATAATAGAAATAATCATAAAAATCGTATTTATTATTCTATTACCTCTAATAACACATGCTCAAATTTATATTTGTATTGAAAAATACAAAATATTATTAATAATAATGACGAAAATTAAAAACGTTTTGGTCCGTAAGAGCCACAATGGGCAATACAATATAATGGGAGATGAGGGAATCGAACCTGAGACCTAATGTGCCTAATAAATAGTACAATACAATGAGGGAGGGAAGAATCGAACCTGAGACCTAATGTGGCTAGTAAAGATAAATCCAAGGACTAAGATTGTTTAAGATTTTGATCCAACGGCTGTGAAGCAACAGATACCCTAAATTTGCTCCTATGTTAGCATTTTTCATTTCCTCAACACTCAGCCCCTTACCCATTCTAGCATTTATAATATAAAGATTAGGGGGAAGGTTTTTCGCCTTTTGAGGCTTTTGGTACCGTGGAATTGTTGTCTTGTTGAGCCATTGCCTCATAGTCAACACAACAATTTGGTTTGTTGGTACTAGTTTGGACCCGTGCTTTGCACGGCGTATATTCAAATAGATATTATGTAGATATGTTATCGAAATAATAAATAAATAGTTATGGTAGACATGATTAATATTATAATTTAGAGCAAATAATGGAAAAATTCAATAAAAAAGTTAAATATACAGCAACTTTGTGCATAACTAATTGGAGTAATAATTAAAAAGTATATGATTGTGACAAAAGTCTATATAAGTATGATGGAGACAGTAGATAGTGAATTTGTCACAAACCATGCTAACACCCTATTCTTTGGGAAATCAACTCAACCCACACTCACCCACTATTTCCCCCATCTTCCCACTCATTCCCACAATTTAAAAAAAATATCAGTTCTTCCCACACTCACCCACTCATTCCTACATCTACATAAAACAACAATTTCTCATATTTTGAAAATTTTAACAATTTACGTAATTGTGTGTATGAATAATCTGGTAGCAATTATAAGCAGTTTTAATTTTTTGGATGTCACGAAACAGTTTTATTTTTTTTGTTTTTCATTATTTTTATAATTTTTCATTATTTTTTATTTTTTATTTCTATTTTCTCTTTTCTATTTTTTATTTTTTATTTCTATTTTTTATTTTTTTACTTTTTTGTATTTATTTTTATTTTTGTTTTTATTTTTTTTATTTTTCATTTTATTTTTTATTTTATTTTATTTATTTTTTACCTTTAAAATTTAAAAATTTAAAATATTTTTCATTTTTTATTTATTTATTTATTTTTAAATTTTTAACTTTTAAAATTTTTTGTATTTATTTTTAAATTTTTTATTTTGCTGTATCTATTTATTTTTTATTTTTCAATTTTTTATTCCAGAAAAACAACCAATGAAAAATTCCAAAAAAAAAATAAATAAATACAAAAAAATAAAAAATAAGAAAATAAAAAATAAATACAAAAAAATTAAAAAATTAAAACTGAAAATTTTTTAAAAATATAATAAAAATTAAAATTACAAATATTACAAAAATTACAAATTACAAATTACAAATTAAAAAATAAAAATAAAAAATTTTAAAAATACAACAAATTAAAAATTAAAAATTAAAAATTAAAAAATTAAAAAATTAAAAAAAAATTTAAAATTTAAAATTAAAAAATTAAAAAAAAAATTAAAATTTAAAATTAAAAAATTAAAAAAAAAATTTAAAATTTAAAATTTAAAAATTTAAAAATTTAAAATTTAAAATTTAAAATGAAATAATAAAAATACCAAAATAAAAAATAAAAAATAAACAAAATAAAAAAGAATGAACAAAAATAAAAAAATTTCATCATCATTAATTACCATCACAATAAAATTATTACATTATAAAATAAAACATTATTAATAACCAATATTTCAACTTCATTCAACTACATTCAGCTGTCATCCACACTCAGTCACTCATCCACTCTTTCCCACACTTAAAAAAAAAATATCACACCCACCCACTCATTCCCCCCTTTTTCCGCACCCACTCATCCCACACCCCTCATTTCCCAGTGAAAAGAACAGGGCCTAAATTGGGTGATAATAAGTTAATCTATGATGCTAATGATGAAAAATCTATCTTCTCCTCTTGTTGTTGAGCAAAACTTTATGAAGTGGTTAATTATCTAGTGAATTTAGGTATAAACTATTTTGAAGTCAGTTTAGTTTAAGTTTTAAATGTCATAGAAATAAAATTTGTCTTTCAACGAAAATAATTTGAGCATTGTATTTATGCTAATACATAACTTTTTTGGCTATTTAAAATGACCAATTAGGGGACGCTAATATAATTAAGTGTTTATACTTTGTACATTTGGCTTTCATGTCAACTGAATAGTTTCATGGGTTTTAATATAAACTTCCCATGCCCTTATGTTGCCTTGCAAGAGATGGGTTGAGTTCAGATTTGTGGGTTGAGATATTTCTTAGTTTGAAGTGCTATGGCAATTTGGGGTATTTTGTTTTAAACGGTAAAACATTAATTATAATTTTAGGTGTTTCATGAAGAGAATTTGATTATTGGATTTGTATGGTTTAAAAGAAAACGAAAGTGATTTCAATTTTTCTTGTGCGTTAAATAGATTAGATTTTGATTAATTTATTTGAAATGTTAAAAAATTAATTATACGTTTAAGATTTAAATGAATTAAATTTAATTGTAAGATATATATGCTTTGAAACACAAAAAAATAGTTCATTTATTTCCTTCTGTTAAATAGATCATATTAAATGTGAAAGAAATTCAGTTTCATGGGCCTAATATGATGATTGTGTTTTATTTTAAATTTTTTTTTATATTTCACATTCAACCTTTACAATATGTTATATCATGCTTACAATATGTAATTTCTCAGCACAACCCTTACATCTATATGACCATAATTAATATTGACTATATTGTCAAATTCAAAGAGAAAGATAACAGCGACGATAACTACAATGACAACAACAACAATAGTAAGAATGAAAATAATCATGGAAATCATATTTACATTTATATTATCTCTAATAATACATGCTCAAATGTACATTTGTAACGAAAAAGACAAAATAATAATAATAATTATGAAAATAATTTTTTTTTATTATTTCTATATAAATTTGTATATTATATTATGTGATAATAATAAGGTGTCACCTAAGGTTTTATGGCTTGGTCAGTAATTATAATTCGGTTTTCTTAAGTTAAAACTTCTAAAACATGAACTTATTTCATAATAATGAAATAATAAAAACTTTTATATCCATTATACCCCCTTAATCTCTCTTTGATAATTAGATGATCATAATTAATATTGACCATGTTATCAAATTCAAGGAGAAAGATAAAATCGCCGACAATGACAATGACGACAATAGCAACAATAATAATAATGGAAATAATCATGGAAATCATAGTTATTTTTCTATTATCTCTAATAATACATGCTCAAATTTATATTTGTATTGAAAATTAAAAAATAATAATAATAATAATGGAAATAAAAAATATTTATTGTTTCTTTATAATTGTGTATATTATATTATGTGTTAATAATAAGGTGTCATATAAGGTTTTATGACTTGTTCAGTAATTATAATTTCGTTTCATTAAGCTAAAACTTCTAAATTATTAATGTATTTTATAATAATGAACTAATAAAAGTTTTTATATCTATTATAATATCTTAATCTCTCTTTGATAATTTGATG
>JACYFF010031954.1:75779041-75795151 GCA_017589665.1 Selenicereus undatus | reverse complement strand
CTCAACACTCAACCCCTTACACATTCTAGCATTTATAATATAAAGATATTGTGCGCTATTTTGTTTTTACTTAATGTTAAGCCTATTTTATTTTATTTTATTAGTTGTCTACTTGTAGTATCTACAATTGTTTTTTCGTTGCTTTGTTAGTGCACATACTTAGCCTGATTTTATTTGGCGCATTAAGTGGTTATTTATGAATTTATCTATTTGTGTTTTTGTTAGTTACTGCCCATACTTAATCTGATTTTATTTCATTCAATTTAGCGGTCTAGCTATCAATTTATTTGTTTATTTATCTTCTTGTTGAATATGTTTTGACTTTTACGCAGTAGCCCATCATATTTGAGCGAGTGTATTTGTAGCATCTTCACTTGTCTCGACGGTCTCTTTGAATCCAACCTATTTGGGCCCGTTCTTCAGTCCATGGCCTAACTGCAAGTCCAACGGCCCCACCAGCTAGCTTCACCGTCTTCTTTTCCCTCCCATCCTCCGCCCGAGCCTAATCTCCATGGCCCATCAGCACCTGCACCCTCACCCCTTCCTCTCTTTCTCCCACACGCATCGGCTTACTCTGCGTGGTGCATACAGCACCTAGTCTTCATTTGTGCATGTTAGTCAACTTTTGTACTAGACATCAATGGATAATCAACATTTTCTTAAGTTAATTTGACTAAAATTGTTGTAGTTATCTAAGAAAATTAATTCTGGAAATTAATTGGGATTAATTCTTGGAATTAATTTTGGGGCAGCAAGGGTGGTAAATTTTCACTGTGAAAAGGGTCAAGGGCTAGTGCGAATTCCATCATCCACTCATCCAACCTTCCAAGCATTCCTCCATTCTCTCATCTTCCATCTTTTAATTTCTAGAGAGAGTCTTTTGTAAGACAAAATCACTTAGGTAGAGGAGTTCAGAAGGAGATAAGCTTTGTTGGTTATTCTATCTTCTCTTCTCATCTCATTTGAGTCAAATTAGAGATGTTGTGCTTAATTATATCATTTTGTGTAATTGAGTACTAAAGTTTGAACATATGAAGTAAAATATACTAGTATTGGGAGTATGGATAGACCAACTTCAATGGTGTTTTGGCCAACTATGGCTAGCTAAGTTGCTCTTCTACAATTAGGATGGATCATTGATTAATATTATTGATTACTAATTTCTTTTGGGGTTATTTTTGTCTCTTACATTGCATAATTTTGAGTTTATATTTAAAATTAACCTATTTATACAGCTTAATACTATTGTTTATTCATGTTGGTTACAATAATTTAATTTTCTATCTCAAATGAATATTAGACCTTTTAGGCTAATACGATGCTATGTAATTGGGTTTAAAATTATAATTGTTAAAATTGAAAAAGTGATGCTAGAGTTAGATGAGTTATGCCTAAAAAGAATTATTAGTGCTAACTACTAAATAAATGATATCATTTGATAATTATAACTTATCTTTTCAATCTACGGCCTGATGCTTGTAATTTAGGTTAAATAAGAGACTAATTAAACCCCGATTTTAGCAATTGAGTATTTATGTCATTGGTGAAATCCAAAGTCCTAGATCTTTCTTTTATTGATTTCTCTCTATTTTCTTAGCTCTTTTGTTTTTGAATTCATATTGATACTTGAACTCCTCACTTCAATTATTCTTTATAATTGAAAAAGTTAAATTTAAAATCGCTATCGTTCCTTGTGAGACCGACATCCTATACTCGCTAGTTTATAATTGATTTTGTGCACTTGCCAGTAAAAAAGGTTTCCAAACTAAACATAAAAGCCATATCAACTTTTTGGTACCACTGCCGGGGAACGAGTAGTGATTTTTGAATTTCCTCTTCCTTTTATTCCTTTTATTTATTTGTTTATTCTTATTTTATTTTTTCCCATATTCCCTGCTAATCTAACCATTTTGTTTTTGTTCTTTATTCGCAACCTCCATCTCTTTTATTTTATTCTATTTTATTTTATTCCCCATTTCCTCCTAGTCTAACCATTTTATTTTTCTTCTTCCCATTCCCGTCTAATCTAAATATTTTCCCCATTCCCTCCTAATCTAGTTTAATCTAATCTATCTATTTTATTTCTATTGTTTTATTTATTTTCCTTAATCTAACAATCCCCTTCCTTTTATTTCTTTTCTTTTCTTCTATTTTTTTTCCTTAGATCGTTCTTTTATTTTCTTTTATTTATTACTATTTTCTCTTCTTTTCTTCTTGTTTTGTTTGGTGGTTGCTGTGGTGCTGGTTCCATGCTATTCTCTTGATTGTTTGTAGGTGTATGCATGGTAGTTGTTCTTTATTATTAGATCTCGAAGAATATAATCCTGAAATTGAACATTCTCTTAGTAAGATAAGAGTTGAGAAATATGAACTTAAGAAAAAGATGACTGAAGAGCAAATCCCATCTAAGCAACTTAAGGAGTATTTCACTCCTGCCACTTATGGCTTAACCACGAGTACCTGTATACCTACTACAATAGGGCCATTTGAGAGTAAGCATTCTCTCATCCAAATGCTTCCATCGTTGTATGGGCTAGAATTTGAAAACTTTTTCAAGCACATTGATGCATTTTTAGAGATATGTTTTATTGTCTTCGTAAGTAATGTCTCTAGTGATGCTCTTCATTTATGTCATTTTCCTCTCTCTTTGAAAGATAAAGCTAAGCTTGGCTCGATACTAAGACAAATACCACCACTTGGGATCAAATGCAAAAGGCATTCTCCAAAAAAAATTTCTCTATTGGTAAATTAACTACATTGAGATGTGCTATAACTACTTTCTCACAAAATAAGAATGAACAATTGCCTGAAAGTTGAGAAATGTTTAAAGAGTTGTTGCGAAGTTGTCCTTACCATGACTGGACGTTCTATTATAGCTTAGATGAGCACAATAGGCAGATGATTGATACATCTTGTGGCGTTAGTATCTTGCATAAAACTCTTGAAGAAGCTTGAGAATTGTTTGAATATTTAAGTGAAAATTCACACTTACATGCTACTTTCGCGCATTCTGATTTGCCTTGGCAATTGGAAGGTAAAGGGGGGATTTATGAGGATTCTCATTCAATTGACTTTTCTAGTAAAGTTGATGCTTTAATTAAGAAAATTTGATCAATAGTTTGCTTGAACAAAGTATTGAATGGCCCCTCTAAGCAAGATGTGTGTTTGATTTGTGCTAGTGTCATGCATGATTCTGCTAATTGTCCTTTCGTTGGTAAGTCTAATTGTGTAACTAAATAAGCGAACACTGCCCAAGGATTTCCTCCAATGAATAATCCTTATTCTAATACTTATAATCGTAGTTGAAGGAATCATTCTAATTGTTCATAGAGGTCTCAAAAATCAAAATATTGAGAATCCTCAAACCCAGTATAGCAAACTTACCCCTCCTGGCTTCAAAACTAGAGATATGCTCATCCTTCTTCTCATCAAGCTCCATTTGAGAGCGCTGATATAGACAAGAAAATTTCTGCTCTTTGTACCTTGACTTCTATTATGCAAAATATTGACTCCAAGGTCTAAGAAATTTAGTCTAAAATGCATATTGTCGACTCTCACTCACAATATATAGCTAAATTAGAAACCCATAGTTGTAATTAAAAGAGTAGGAAAACTCACAATCTATAACTTGGGCAACTACCAATAGTTGTAATTGAAAGAGAAGAAGGAAAACTTGTAAGTTATCCCATAAAGAACCCTAAAGACCAACCCTTTGAACAATTAAAATCTATAACAGTTCTTAGGAGTGGCAAAGAAGTTGATAATAATGTGAGTGAGAAGCAACATGATAAAGAGGACAGACTTAAGACCATTGAGAGTGACCTGGAAACTGAAAAAAAGAATGACCCATTCCCTTCCCCTATTGTGTCTGACCCCATTATCACATATAAGCCAAGGGTTCCTTACCCTCAAGCTTTGGATGCACCATTCCTTTCTAAGAAAGCCAAGCAAAGAGATGACATTTGCGAGACCTTTAAGCAAGTTAAGCTCAATCGTCCCCTTTTGGAAGTGATTAGATAGATCACTACTTATGATAAGTTCCTTAAAGATATGTGCGCTTTTAAAAAGAAATCTAAAGATAACAAGTCTAAAAAGATTCTTTTAAGTGAGCAAGTGAGCTCTATTATGAAATTTGACACTCCAACTAAGTTCAAAGATCCTAGTGTTCCTACTATTTCATGTTATATCGCCAATCATAAAATTGAAATGACACTTTTGCTTTGGGTTCTAATGTTTACTTGATACCATATTCTATTCACTTAGAGTTGGGATTGGGTGAACTGAAACCTTCTAACTGTACCCTTCAGCTTGCTGATAAGTTAGTTAGGACTTCTAGGGGGTGGGTAGATGATATCTTATTCAAATTGATAAAAGATTTTTTCCTGTTTACTTTATTGTATTGGACATGGACCTTACTTAAGCTTCTAAGCAAATCTCTCTTATTTTAGGATGTCCCTTTCTAACCACAGCTAATGCCACCATTAATTGTAGGTCGAGAGCGATGAATGTCTTGATCATGAACGTGAGGGTTATGCTTAACATTTTTCAAGCTTCTTCTAAACCTATGGTTGAAGATGAATCTGAATGCTTCTTTCTTGATTTGATTGATGAAATAATTGAGGAAGCTTTACCTGCTATTTTGAGTAATGATCCCTTGGAAACCTGTCTTTCCCATGGAGACTTAAGATTATTTGACTTAGGCAGTACAGTAGATGAGATGGATTCTACTCTTAACTTCACTTCTCATCTTGAGTCTTCGTCTTGGTTGTCCACTTATGAACCTCTCCCACCTTTGGCAAGTTCTCCTATGCCACATTCTGTTGTCTTTCTACCTAAACTTGAGTTGAAACCTCTCCCTGATTCACTCAAGTATGTGTTTCTAGGCCCTAACGAGACCCCTCCTGTCATAATCTCTTCTCTTTTATCTTGTGATCTAGAGAAAGAGTTGATTCATGTTTTGTCTAATCATAAGGGTGTTATTAGGTGTTATGTTGTTAATTTGAAAGGGGTTAGTCCAATTATTTGCATGTACAGAATTCATTTAGAGGATGATGCTAAAACTGTTAGGCAAATGTAACGTAGATTGAACCCCCATATTGCAACGCCTCAAAAATTTCAGTTACAAATTTTGATTACTATGTGAATACGTGTTTTTCGTTTATGTATTTTAAGTGTTTTACTTTGATATATATATATATGTGTGTGATTTAAGTTCATATGATTATGTTTGGAGAATAATTAATTACGATATGGTTCTGCTAAGATTTTTTTTTTTAGAAAAAAAAGAGGAAAAAGGAAAAAAAGAGAGAGAGAGAGAGTCGGTTAAAAAAAAAAAGAAAAAGAAAAAGAAAAGGGGGATTCTTTTTTTAGGTTTCACGTGATTTTATCCAAAAGGAGAGGGGGCTTTGTTTTGGTCCTCATCTTCAAAACAAACACACACACACGACAGAGAGGGAAAGAGGGGCAGAGAGGAGAGAAGAAGAAGAATAAGAAGATTAAAGCTTTTGGTTTTAAAATCAATTCAAGTGAGTAATTCTTGCATTTTCTATCCTTAAAATTGATTAGGGCAAGATGAATTTGGTTATTTATGTTTGAAATTGAGAAATTAATTGAGAATTAAAGCTTTGAATTAGATATTCTAGGGTTTGATAGATTAGAACCATAATTCCACCCCCTAGAAACTCACCTCTATAAGCTGTATGATTAATTGTGATCTTTGGAATAATTGGATGTTATGAATTGATGTTTATGTTCTGAATTCAACCACATACATGTTCTAATTAGGATTTTTGGGTTGATTGATTGTATTCAAAGAACAAAATGGAAGAAAACTGGATGGAATTTTCGGAATTGTGCAGAGCTCGTGTACTCTCTGATTTCCTGGGAATTATTGGATTGTTGAAAAATTCTGAAATTTTAACTGTAGGTTACCCATGATATCAACCAACTTTTGGTACATTTTCATGAATTTTATATGTGTAGTTTATAAGTTATGAAATTTTGATCGAAACTGTCCTGTTACTGTGTGCGAAAAGTCAGATGATGGTTGAATTACTGTGAGCTATTGGGTTGGTTAAAAATTATGAAATTTTTACTGTAAACTTATGAGGATGTATGGAAAATATCTGTAAATGTTTATGAATTTTTCATGTGTATTTTAGGAGTTATGAATTTCCGATTGGGACTGCTCTGTTTTGGTCTTCGATTTCAGTTTCTGTTTTAATTTTGTTTTTGAAGGATTTTCTTGGAGAAAAATTATCAAAATATTACTGTATATTTATTACGGTATTTGGTGTTTTTGGCAAATTATTATGAATTTTGGCTGTGTATGCTAAAAGTTATGAATTTTTTAGTTTAATTTGCAGATTTTTCATTATTTTGGCGGACTGTTTGAATTTCTGGGAATGATTGGCTTGGACAAAAATTATGACATTAATATGTTAGAATCTATATGTTATTTTTCAATTTTCTACAAATTTTGGTGAAGATTGAATGTGTATGCTGTGAGTTATGAATTTTTGAGTTAAAGTACCTTGTTTAGTGTACTTATGGATTATTTGTATGTATAATCCATAAATTAGATAAGCTTCCTAAGAATTCTGATTGTGCGATGAACTATGAGAAACTTGTGAAATTATTTTGAATGGAATTATACTTCGTTTTTATTATGTTTTTGTTCAAACTGTGGGGTTTGAATTTCTTTGAATATACGATTTCATTAAGTTATGTTTTTGGGAAAAAAGATTCGTGTCTTGACTGAGGCTATTACATGACGTTCTAGAGCTATGGCCATAGAAGTAGTTGTCTTTGTGTTTGGAGTTGTGTGAGTCGTTGGTTGGTACCTTGAGTGGGCACTGCCCGGTTCGCCAATTGACTCCTCAGTTTGTGTTACTTGGGAGCTGTGTGGGTCCCTGGTTTTCTAGGATGTGAATGTGACTACACAGTTTGTGTTTTGAGGGCATCTACGTACTCTAGAGCGTTGGGTCCCTGGTTGGTACCTTGAGTGGGCATCACCCGGTCCGCCAGGATGTGTTTGTGACCCTGTGTTATGATGATTCTTTGCGTAAGTCATGAGTTGATTTCTCCTAAACTAAAAGTTTTGCATTTAGTTAAGGATATGCGATGTGTTGTGAAACTGGTTTTGGCTTAGATTTGGACTTTTGATATGGTATGGAATTGGGTTTCGTTTGGATTTGGATTCAGTTGTGATCTTAGTTTTGGATTTTGGATTTGGTTTTGGATTTGAAGATTCATTCAAAATATCTATAAGCTTGTGATTGATTTTGAAATACATATGTGATTAATAAGCATGTTGTAAGATACATATTTATGGGTGGGCCGTTAGGTTGTTTAGCAGTTTTTGCTTTCTTTTGGACTCTGGTGAGGACTATGAGCCCAAAGGACATGATTGGTATGGGACAATCATGGTCAGTTTAGTGAATAGACTAACAGCAGAGTTTGTTTAGGGATCTAAGTGAAAACAAAGGTCCTTAAATCGTACTTGGTATGGGACAAGTACAACTAAGCTACTCTAATAGTCCATTCCATGACATAAATATGTTTGGGTGTGTTTGTGATATTTGTGAATTAGATATGGAAGGTGTGAGTATATTTTGATTCTGGAAATATATGTATGTTATGTTTATATGTCATAAGATACATGTACAATGTGATTATGTGTTAACCGGTTAATGTGCAAAGTGTAATAATAGGGAAGGTAAGAGTTATTCACTGGGCTCGGGGAGCTCATGACCTCACCATTTTTTAGGATTTGGAAACAAGAAGGGACCACAGGAGCATTAACAGAACTTATTTGGAACTGTAGGGCTCGTTGTATGTCTATGTTATGGATTATGCTTAGTAAATACAGTTCTGTATTTTGATTCAGATATATGTAAGAACGTTATGTATGTAAGTTTAAGTATGTATGTAATGCATGTTTTAGTATCACCGTCCCAACTGTGGTTCGATTGTGATACAAGCTTCCGCTGCTATCGGGTATTAACATGTCAATTAAGGTCGATAAGTTCATAGAGCCTTGTAGGCGCTTCTAATCGGGCGTCCACGGCGGTGGCGCGTCTGTCCCCTTCGGGCGGGGTGTTACACATATGATGAAAGAAGTTGTTTAGAAAGGTGTAGTAAAACTTTTAGATGAAGTCATTATCTACCCAAGTTCTGACAGTCAATGGGTCAGTCCAGTGCAAGTGGCCCCCAAGAAATCTGGTATAACTGTGGTAAAAAATAGTGAAGGTGAACTAATTCCTACTAGATATGCCTCAGGATGAAGGGTGAGTGTTGATTATAGAAAGCTAAATTCTGTCACTAGAAAGGACCATTTTTCCCTCCTCTTTATTAATCAAAATTTGAAAAACTTAATTGGACAAAGTTTCTATTGTTTTCTTCTGTTTACAACTAAATACCTCTCTATCCTAAGGAGCAAGAGAAAATGACTTTTACATGCCTATCGAGAACATTTGGCTAGCGGAGGATACCTTTTGGGTTGTGTAATCTATCTTTCACATTCCAAAGATGCATGATGGCCATATTTTTTTTATTATATTAATGATTTCATGGAATTGTTTATGGATGATTTATTTGTTTTTGGTTCTTCCTTTGATGTGTGTCTTACTAATTAGCTCATTGTTTTGAAAAGATTTGAAGAAGTGAATCTTATCTTGAGTTTAGAAAGATTCATTTCATGGTCGAAGAATGGATGATGTTGGGACATAAAGTGTCTGAAAAAGGAATTGAGGTTGATAAAATCAAGGTTGATTTGATTTCCAATTTGCTTATGCCTATTTCTGTGAAGCAAGTTATATCATTCCATGGTTATGCTGGTTTCTATAGGAGATTTATAAGGATTATAGCAAAGTGGGTCAACCCCTTACTAATCTCCTTACTAAAGATGCTTCTTTTTTCATTGATGAGTCTTGTGTGATAGCTTTGGAAAAGCTTCGATCTTTATTGGTGTCAGCCCCTACAGTGCAGCCTCCTAATTTTTCTCTTTCATTTGAGATTATCTGTGATGCATCCAATTTTGCTACTAGGGCTGGTTTAAGTCAAAAGGTAAATAGAATTTCTCATGTCACATACTATGCTCGTAGAATTCTACTGATGCTAAAAAGAATTATTCTACTACTGAAAAAGAGTTGCTAGTTGCAGTATTTGCACTTGATAAATTTTGTCCTTACCTTCTGTCTTCAAAAGTGATTTGTTTAATAATCATGCTGCATTAAAACACTTATTAGCCAAGAATGACACCAAATCTGGACTCATTAGATGGATATTGTTGCCCAAGAGTTTGATGTTGAAATAAAGGATAGGAAAGGTTCTGAAAATTCAATTGTATACCACTTGTCTAGAACTTTTAATGAGTACACTGATGACTTAGTTGGATTTTCTAACCATTTTCCTGATGAGCAACTGTTTGCTGTGTCATATGCCCCTGTACATTGGCTTGCTTATCTTATGAATTACCTTGCCACTAGAAAGATTCCTCCTCACTAGTTCAAACAAGAGAGGGATAGGTTCTTCTCATAAGTGAGACATTACTATTGGGAAGACCCTTATCTTTTCAAACATTGTCCAGACCAAGTGGTCCCTAGATGTATCCCTGAGAGTGAAATTCATGGTATTTTGACATTTTTGTCACTCTTATAGTTGTGGTGGTCATTTTGGAGGTCGTAGGGTAGCTACTAAAGTCCTACAAAGTGGGTTTTTTGGCCTATTCTGTTACTTGTTGCTCACTATTTATGTCTTGCTTGTGAGCATTATCAGCGTATGGGCGCCCTGTCCCGTAATGATATGATGACCCTTTCCCCTACTCTGACTGCTGAGATATTTGATGTTAGGGGCATTGATTTCATGGGTCCCTTTCCCCCATTGTTTGGCTTTGTTTACATATTGGTTGCTATTGATTATGTGTCAAAGTGGGTGGAAGCTCTTATTATTAGGACCAATGACCACAAGGTTGTGGTCATGTTTGTGCAAGAATTTTGTCGAGATGGGACCCGCAGAGCTCTTATCAGTGATGGAGGCTATCAATTTTGTCGCCGATCCTTTGGGGCTTTAATTTCCTTAGAAAGTGTTCTGTGACTCATAGAGTAGCTACCCCCTACCAAACTAGTGGCTAAGTTGTGGTATCTAATCATGAGATCTAGTCCTTACTAGAGAAAACGGTTTAACCCGATAAGAGGGCATGGTCTTTGAGATTGTATGATGCTCTATGGGACTATCATATTGCTTATAAGTACTCCCATAGGGTGTCCCTTTACCAACTTCTTTTCGGTAAGGCTTGTCATTGTCAATTGAATTAGAACACCGTGTTTTTCAGGCTATTAAAACTTTTAATTTTGATATGAAAGAAGTGGGCTCTAATCGTAGGCTTCAATTGAATGAATTGTGTAATGAAACCTATGAGAATGCTAAGATCTATAAAGCTAAAACTAAAGCTTTTCATGATAAAATGATCTCTCATAAATCTTTTGAACCTAGTCAGAAGGTTTGGTTTTTAACTCTAAGCTAAAGTTGTTTCCTAGCAAGTTGAGATCTAGACGGGATGGTCCTTTTGTTGTCCAATAAGTGTTTCCCTATGGGGCAGTCTAAATTTTGGATCTCCAATATGGTCGAGGTCTTACTATTAATGGTTAATGTTTGAAACTTGTTGTGACTAATGAGATTAAGTTTGGTTTGATTGATTCCATCAATCTAATAGATCCAGTTTGCTATGATTAATGGATGGGACCTTGTCTGGTTGAAGACATAAAACTTAGTGCTTGTTAGGAGGCAACTAAATCCTTTTAGGTGAGTTTTAGTCTTTTTGTTTTTGTTTTCTTTTTGTTCAAGGTGCCCTTGTGTTAGAGTGTGATGCTTCACTTGGTTTTTGGCTATTATAGCTCATATTGGTTTTAAAGGTAATTTTGGAGTTGGATTGTTGGTAGGGGTTTTCAAAAATATCCTAAACCAAACACCCAAACCGAAAAAACATTACCCGTCGAAAATTCGAGTATCCAAACCCAAATATTCTAAAATTTTGGTTCGGGTACCCAAACTGTTATCTTTTTTGGATTTTTGGTTCAGGTACAATTCGCCCACTTTATGAATTCGGGTACCCGAAAACCCAAAAATCTTTTTTTAGAGCCACGCACGTGCTAGTAATGCTACTGCCCACTGAAAGTCTCAAACCCTAATTTCCCTGTTAGCTGCTCCCTCATCCTCATCCCTCTTACTCTTTGTCCCTCTGAGTCGAGTCTCGAATCCAGACTAACTTGCATTTGCAAGTCACAAGTCGCAGACTCCAGTTGACTACACGACTCCTAGTCCGACAGTCCCAAACTACGGTTGACTCCAAGTCCTAGTCGAGCCCTCTCTTTCTCTGTGCCTCACCCTTGCAGACCCATCAGTGCATCACCCCCTGACTCTCAATGGCAGTTGCCGATTGCTCAAGGCTTGCTGCTTCAAATCAAACCTAAGGTATCCTTCATCTTTGTTTGATTTCACTCAGTAATACTCTATAGGTGTTCTTCATAATCCAAATATTGCTTTGTGACTTTTGTCATTTGGTCTTTGTTTGATTTCAAATCTAGCACCTTCATGTCTGATTTTTGTTCGATTTGAATCAGTATGTCATGTGATATGTTAGATTACAACTATTGGGCTTGTTTTATGGTTTGATGCCTTCCAACTATTGTTTTTTGTATTTCCAGGGGGTGATGTTGTCAAGTAATTGTGGATAACATAAAAAAAAATGGCAATAAAAGAATGTTGAGAAATATTGGGTTATTGGGTAAGAAAAACCCGAACCGAAACTATTGGGTACTCGATAATTTTCGGCTCAGATACGGTTCGCCATCCAGCCGACCCAAAAGTTTGGGCACCCGAGCTGAAATCTCTTTTGGTTCAGCTACCCAACCCATGAACACCCCTAATTGTTGGACCTATATGGAAATGATTTCCTCATGCTTTTAGGTTGTGTTTCTCTTTTCTCTATTTCTCTCTTCATTATTGTCTTTTACATTGAGGACAATGGAAGGTTTATGTATGGGGGGAAGGCAAAATGAAAAATATGAGGAAAATTTAACTTAAAAATCTTTGGGTGAATTTGATTCTGGGAAGAGAATGAGTGTTTTGATTATATATGTTCTACTCTTATTATGTGGGTTTCATTCCTGCGACCCATATCCATTGGGGATTATTTTTAGTTTTAACTAGTTTAAGGCCAAAATTTTTTGTTATGCTGATGTCATTATATAATCAATTTTGAGTTTGTGGTGTAACCTCATTTTCAATGTCATTATGAGTATTTAAAAAGTATTGAGTGCCTTCTTAACCTTCAATCAGTAAATAAAATAAATTGAATCAGTTAAGTTTTGATTTCGGTACCAATGTTTAAGATCTATCTCTATTCATATCTTAATTGCCTGAATATATACTAAGTGCTTCTCTGAGTGTTACCTTTATTCATATCTTTATACACTCAAGAAAATACATGGAATCAAGTAATTTTTAAAAAATTTCCCCCCAAAAAAAATTCCAAAAAAATCAAAAGAAAAAAAAGACTAATAAATTGATTTGGCATTAGAGACTTGATTTTAAAGATGCTCTTGTAACTTTTGTTATGTGGGGTGAAGTTTTGTACCTATGGTTGGATACATGGTTGTCATCGTGCACTTAATTTGCTTAATCTTGGCCTATTGATTTTGTTGAAATTGGAAATGGTTGATAATGAGTGGTGGGTTTGTAATGAAAGAGTACATGTGATTTAGAGTAGATGTTCATAGTTGGATTATTTGACTTTCTTTCCCGGATCCTATCTCACTGATTGGGTTGAATGGTTAAGTGTATTATTGTTACGCTTTGCTCGAGGACTAGCAAAGCTTTGGTGTAAAGGAGTTGATAATTCATATTTTATATGTAATTTTACCATCATTTTACCTACTTTTAAGTCTTTGAAATATATTTTGCGAGAGAATAATGCACACATAATTTTCAAGTGAGAACTAAATAAATAAATTTGGCCACGAAGTTTATCAATCTTACTCAACTTGACCCAACTACGAGCAGCTCATGTTCAAGTCTAGCTCAGCAGCAAGAAAAAAAGGAAACAAGAAAGAAATCAAGTCCACACATGTGGGCCTGTTCAGAATGGCAGATCTTGCTCAACTCGCGGTGCATCAGTCAGCTCCAAGTAATATCTCTCCTTCACTATCTTAATCTCCTCAAATCCAGCTGCTTGGGCATGTTCTTTAGTCCACGGCCCAACTACAAGTCCAACGCCCCACCAACCAACTTCACTCTCCTCTTCTCCCTCCCATCCTTCACCTGGGCCAAACCTTCGCAACTATTAGCACCAGCGCCCCCTGCCTCTTTTTCTTCCACATGCGTGGGCTTACCCCGTGCAACCTAGACAACACCCAGTCTTCATTTGTGCACGTTAGTCAACTTTTGTAATAGAGATCATTGGATAATCGACATGTTCTTAAGTTAATTTGACTGAAACTATTGTAATTATTTAAGAAAATTAATTCTGGAAATTAATTGGGATTAATTCTTGGAATTAATTAGGGTTACTTCTTGAAATTAATTTTGATATTAATTCTCTTTCTGCTACCAAGCATCCAAGCATTCTTCCATTCTCTCATCTTCTATGTTTAAATTTTTAGAGAGAGCCTTTTGTAAGAAAAAATCACTTGGATTGAAGAGTTTAGAAGGAAATACGCTTTGTTGGCTATTTTTTTCTCTTCTCTTCTTATCACATTTGTGAGTCAAATGGAGAGGTTGTGCTTAATAATACCATTTTTCGCAATTGAGTACTAAAGTTTGGACATAGGAAGTGAAATATATGAATATTGAGAGTATGGCTAGACCAACTTCGATGATATTTTCACTAACTATGGCTGGCTAAGATGTTGTTCTAGGATTTTGATGGATTGTTTATTAATAATATTGATTACTAATTTCTTTTGGAGTTATTTTTGTCTATTACAATGCATAATTTTGAGTTTATATTTGAAATTAACATATTTATGCATCTTAAGGCATGTTCTTTTCGTGGGTCAATTCATTTTTACCCACTTCAACCTACTTCAACCCACTTGAAAAAAAATACCAACTTCAACCCACTTCAACCTATCTCAACCTACTTTAACCCACTTCAACCAACTTCAACCGAGCCCCTTCATAATTTTAATAATTTGTAAAGTATCATGTGAGATTTAGAGCCTGTTGTTTTCGTGGGTAAATTGGGTGGGTAAAAGGGTGAAGTATGTTGAGGTGAGTTAAGGTAGGTTCAAGTTGGTATTTTTTTTTGGAAGTGAGTTGAAATAGGATGAAGTCGGTTGATGTTGGTTGAAGTTAGTATATTTTTTATGCGGTGGATTGAAATAAGTTAAAATAATGAGAATGTAATTAATGTGTGATAATTTATGAAGTTATCCAAATTTTGTGAAATTTTTGCTTGTTATTTTTTATTTTTTATTTTTTGATTTTTAATTTTTAATTTTTAGTTTTTTATTTTTCATTTTATTTGTTTTACTTTTTTATTTTTATTTATTATTATTTTTTTTTCTATTGTTTATTTTTTATTTTTTTTATTTTTTTAATTTTTTTTATTTTTTTAATTTTTTAATTTTTACTTTATTTTTCATTTTTCATTTTTTATTTTTTATTCTTTTAATTTCTTCTTTCTTCTATCTTATTTTTTATTTCTTATTTTTTAAGTTTTTAATCTTTAATTTTTTTTAAAAATTTTAAAATTTTATTTTTAATTTTTAATTTTTAATTTTAATTTTTTCAATTTCTTATTTCTTATTTCTTATTTCTTATTTCTTATTTTTTGTTTTTTTATTTTTTATTTTTCATTTTTCAATTTCAATTTTCAATTTTTAATTTGTAATTTTTTAAATTTCTTATTTTATACTTTTTATTTTATATTTTTTATTTCCTAATGTTTTGGTTATTTTTTAATTTGTATTTTTTATGTGTTTATGTTTTATTTTTTATGGTTTATGTTTTATTTTTTTAGTTTTATTTTATTTTTTTTTAATTATTCATTTTCATTTTTTTTATTTTTTATTTTTTGATGTTTATATTTTTTAATATTTTTTAATTTTTCTATTTCGTATTTTTAACTTTTAATTTTTTAAATTTATTTTTTTTTTCTTATTAGAAAAAAAAATAAAAACATAAAATATAAAAAAGAAAAAATGAAAAATAAAATATAAAATAAAAAAACATGAGAAATAAAAAATAAAAAAATAAAATATAAAACATGAAGAATAAAAAATAAAAAATAAGAAATAAAAAAATAAACAATAAGAAATAGAAAAATAAAAACACAAAAACATAAAAAACATAAAATTATAGAAAAATAAAAACAAAAAACAAAAAATAAAGAACTAAAAAACTAACAAAATAAACAGTACAAAGTAAAAAATAAAAAATAAAAGTACAAAATAAAAAAATAAAAACTAAAATTAAAAAAATAATAAATTTAAAAAATTAAAAATTAAAAATATGAAATCAAAAAAATAAAACAAATAAAAAAATATATACATAGAAAATAAAAATAAAGAAATGAAAATGGAAAGGTAAAAAAAACATAAAACTAAAAAAAAAAACATAAACCATAAAACATAAAAAATAAAAAATAAACACATAAAAAAATAAAAATTAAAAAATAACCAAAAAAATTAGGAAATAAAAAATATAAAGTAAGAAAGTATAAAATAAGAAATTTAAAAAATTACAAATTAAAAACTGAAAATAAAAAATAAAAAATAAAAAATAAAAAATAAAAATAAAAAATAAAAAATAAGAAATAAGAAATAAGATATAAGAAATTAAAAAATTAAAAAATAAAAATAAAAATAAAAATTGAAAATAAAAATTAAAAAATTAAGAAAAATAAAAAAATTAAAGATTAAAAACTTAAAAAATAAGAAATAAAAAATAAGAAAGAAGAAACTAAAAAAAAAAACTAATAAATAAAAAATAAAAAATAAAACAATAGAAAATAAAACAATGGAAAATAAAAATAAAAAATAAAAAGTAAAAAGAAAATAAAAAAATAAAAAAATAAAAAAATAAAAAATGAAAAATAAAAAATGAAAA
>JACYFF010031954.1:75738233-75749261 GCA_017589665.1 Selenicereus undatus | reverse complement strand
TAATAATAATAATAATAATAATAATAATAATAATAATAATAATAATATAAAGAGAAAAGTCGCACGGAAGGGCTTCACACAAACAGTGCCTAAATGTAAGAAGCTAACCCAATAGGTGTCACTAGAGGGTTGCTAAACTAGGGGCCATGAAAGGCAAAGAAGTACCTATAGGAAATACCTTAGCAGAATTAACACCAAGATGGAAACAGGGATGACTTTACTTGCACCTCGCCTTACCTCCCATAGGTTTCCGAGGAAAGCAACCAACGGTCACAAGCTACCGCCCTTGATCGACCCTTGCACTCCACCCCCAGCCCTATCGTCCCGTCGCCAGCCACACTAGAGGGTGGTGGTGCTTTATTTGTGCACACACTGGCCGTCTTCAAACACCACAGGGGAGGTGTTGATGGTGGTGATGGGCGCACCCTGCTAGCTATAGGGATGGCTAGTGGTGATGGCACACAGCCAACCAACCGTCCAAAGTTTGCGACTCCACAACGGCGCCGACAGGTTGTCAAGTTCCACAGGAGGAGTGCCAGTACCGAACAGATCGAGTAAAGCAGCAATTGCTTTAGCAAATAGCAATAGAAAGCAACTGGACAAAGATTTCTGATGGGGTGGACAAAGGTGGTCGGCGAATGGTCCTCGCCGGTAATGATGCTGGTGGTGGACGCCGGCACCACTGCTCTTTCTGATGATACACATAATCGAAAGCTCTATTACGAGCGGTTCGTTGTCGATTTACAAGCTGCCCAAAGGATGAAATATAGAGCAGGGTAGACTGAAAGGGCAAGCAGTAAAACGAGGACTATGGTTACCGCCTAAGCGTAACAATAATCCAACCAAACAGGCTGAGGGCTATTGATGCTGCAGCTGATGATACTCGGCCGCTTGCTTACTACTGAAGTTTGAACTCAGGATGAGGAGAAGCAGAGGCTAACTGTCAGGGGATCTCAGGTAGGATACCAAAATTGAAGCTTTTATTTTCAACAGTAGATCTTGAAGAGATAACTTGAATTTACTTAAAATTGAACAATAACATGTCTTCAGGCTAAACAATCAAATTGTGTCAACTTCATATTGAAATCGGTTCAGTCCATATTGGGCTTGTGCTTTTCTTGGTAATTTCAAATCGACATCGGGTCATATTATCATATCCAATCTTTCTCAACTCTGGTTTGATGTGGTTGAGTTTATCCCACCGTGTGGTAAAGTGTTATGTGTCTCTGCGCACTCTTTGGGAATTTTCTGTCTTCCATTTTTCCCATTTCGGTTGAGAGAGTTTTGTACAAGTTTTATTAGGACATTGTAATCTCTTTATATCTTGTTGTGCTTTATGCAGTTTAAGGTCCTTTTAATATATTTTGTTTTGATCTCATAGCTAGAGCACACTGCATGGTATACTCTCTCATCCATTCCATTTTGGTTGAGTGAGTTTTGTCCAAGTTTTATTAGGACATTATAGTCTCTTTATATCTTGTTGTGCTTTATGAGTTTCTTTTAATCTCTTTTGTTTTGATCTCATAGCTGGAGCACATCGCACGGTATACTTTCTGATCCATCCCATTTTGGTTAAGAGAGTTTTGTACAAGTTTTATTAGGACATTGTAATCTCTTTATATCTTGTTTTGCTTTATGCAGTTTAAGGTCCTTTTAATCTCTTTTGTTTTGATCTCATAGCTAGAGCACATCGCACATATCGCATGGCATACTCTCTCACCATTATGATGGATTTATTGGTTATTGTTACCTGCCATTTTTTTCAATTTCGATTTTCTATGTAAAATTTAGTGTTCGTTTGCTTATACCTATTTTTATAAGGTGTTCTTGCTTAAATTTCTCAAATATTTACATGCTAATTATTTGCTTTTGCAGCAAATACATACCCATTTATATTTTATTCCTTACAATATTTATCCAATTAGTTGATCAAAATTTACACTTACGTTGAGTTTCTTTGTTAAGCATACTCAAATAATCTGAAGTCTGAACCACGCGAAAATGCAAGTATAGTTGTCTCTGAGATACAATCGTCTAATTACAAAGCAGAGCTTGCTCTGAGAGACTACTGTTTGACCAAACCAAAACACATAATCCACAAAATTCAAAATGAAAAGCTTATTTAGTATCATGAAAAAGTTTCTGCGAGTGCAATTGTCGTACTTTTTGCTTATATGGAAACAATTAAGCCCTATACCTTTCCCCAATTCTATTTGAATTGAGAAATGGAAGGCTTCACAAAGCACAGCGATGATGCACACGAGGTCCTTTCCACCCCGACAAATACTTGCCGTAGGGCCTAGGTTGTTGCCTCTTTTCACTTGCCATCGCGTGTGGCAGCGGTGCAGGGGTTGACTTCACAACTTGAGCCCCATGATGGCCACTGTGAATCTGGCCAGGGATTAGACTGCAGCTGCTATCGCTGCGCTTATCGAGCCAATTGATGATGTCAGTGAAAACGACGTCAACATTTTCATCAGGTTCTCCGGACGTCAAGGCGTGCCACATTCCTGGGTAGAGTTTGATGGTCTTGTCTATGCTGCTAGCTTTCTCATACAATGCCCTGCTTACTTCTGGGTCTGTCACTATGTCTGCCTCTCCATGCAGCACAAAGAACGGCAGAGTGACCTGTGAAACATATCAAATCGGTTTTTTGTACTGAGCTTGCTTCTGTGAATTGACACCTGGAAATATTGCCCTTTTTTTTATTGCCCGTCACTTTTCTTTTTTTACTGGAACCTTAATATACTGACTTGTTCATTTTGTTTGATAAAAAATTTTCGGATCGAAATTAGTGATGGACAAGGAGTGACGAGCAAAAGCCAAAGTCCATGGGCAAGAGCAATTTCAAAAGTGAACTTCCCGCTTTTTGGTTGAGTATCCGTAAGTAGCTCGAACACATGATCTGTTATTTTAGTTTCCTTTCTTGTCAAAATTAGCAACTAAAGGGGAAAAACTCCCAAAGATAATGACACCCTATGATGCCAAAACAAAGGCTAAAGAGACTATTATTAGAGTGCGGAAAATAACCTCGTTTAAGCTGTCCTCAAGGCTGATACTCGTTCTCAGCATTTCAAGAGCCGTTTTTAACCTGGGCTTCTCTTGGTAAATGAGCTTGTTACTCCTTATCTAAAGGCACGGAAAGGAAAAGGGAAGGAAAAAGGTAACAACACAGTGGTTAGAATGCAGAATCCTTTCATATGAATACATAATGCAACATTACACGAAGGCTACCTCTTCCCGTTTGATAGGATCTTTGAATGCAGAATCAATGACATCCTTTGTGGGAACTATCTTCCATTTAGGTATGATCTCCTCCACTCTTGTCAATAGATTAACAACCATTGGGTGGGGCTTTAACTTTTCAGAAATCTGGAGTTTCGAACAAAGTCTTAAGAAATAGGGCTAAGTAAATCACTGAAATATTAGCACAAAAAACCACCTCCCTAATCTATGTCAACATCATTCGGTGACCCAATTAAAACCTCAAAATAATTTATAGTTCACTTTCTTGGTTTCGAGTTTTGGGCATCTTTTAGCGAACATACATGCAATAGTTAAATTCACATACATCAATTTACATTGTCATGGTTCGCATGGTTATCCAACATCTATTTCGTTAGAGTAGTTTATGTCGTTCAAGTAAGAGTCTCTCCTTTTGTCGGAAACAGGGATAAAATTGCATAAACCCAAACCTCCTTAGAGCCCAAGTTTATGTGAGACTTATACCGGATTACCATTGTTCCATTTAGATGCACACAATTTATTTATTTATTTTTTGGGTTTTGGTCTATCTAATAAATCAAGGAACCACAAAAACAACGATAGACATGCAAGTGAAAGTCAAACCTAGTGCATTCGTACAGAATCATGGTGTCATTTGGTGATTTCAAAATATGAGATTGGCATTTTTCTGCTCAAACCATGAGTTGCAGCATTGGCCTACAAAATAATCGATAAGATGGCCACATTTCTGTCTTGTATAGTACAATTTAGGACTCTATTTGTTTACTAATAAGGTCAGAGGAAATTATTAAGTTCTTATCTAGGTGTAGGTGGCCTTTTCTAGTATACCTTACACATGGGGGCGACAAGGACCGCACCATGCCAAAAGGTGGGGTCCATCTTATGGAGTAGCAATGCAACAGCTCCTCCCATTGATTCTCCATACAAGAATCTCCGGCTATCCCTGAAGTCATCCTGCTCTGAAATCCATCAAAAATCAACCTAGGTCACTATGTGGAAATTCAAGGCCTGCCGCAAAGAGAGGTTGGTTAACCTACCAGAAACTGATTTGAAGAAGTCATAACAATCATTCACAATATTTTCAAAATTCTTGATGTAACAACGGGCACCTCTGGACTTTCCATGCCCCTCATAATCCATTCCAATCACGGCATAACCTGCACATGCTAACCTGATTCCACATCCTGGAATCACAATGATACATAACTTCAATCACCACCATTCACTACACAATAATAAAATTACATGGTGCATTAAGATCTCAAGAAATGACGGTGTAATGACAAGACACAAAGACATGAAAGCCTACACGCATCAAACTACACATATATTTATCTTTTATCATGGCAATTTTGAAGGATTCTAAGCCGTCACTCCATAGTTTCTATAACTTTCTTAGCGCGTGTACCCTATATATGCTATGTTCCAAATCTTCTGTAACCATTTATGTACCATTGTGTGTATCATTTAATCCCATTGATTGATTGTTCAAATAAATTATCTGAAATTGGAGATAGTGGGTAAGAATTTCAATAGCTGCCCAATGGAATTGAGCGGTACATACAATATACTTGAAAAAGGGTGCAGAAGATTTGGAGCTATATGTCATAATGAGTATGATCTTAAATAACAAAGCATGCATGCGGCTGCCCCCAATCCCACTTTTCTTCTCACTTTCCGAAAGTGCCTCTCCCGAAGCCATCAACCCTGGCAAAAATGTGTTAGGGTTCAGCTTCTTGTGTCGTAAGCAGTAAGGGAATATCTTGTGGGGCCTCACAAAGGGTTGGGATGAACTAACAACTACGAGTCTGCCAACCCAAAATAAATAATATTTTGAAATGACATTGAGCATTACGGTAATGCCTCTTGGGAGTTATTCCAGCTACAGAATGAGATGATATAATATTCGATATGCAATAGAAGGAAGTAAACAGAAACAGAACAGATAAATTAAGTCCTACTCTGCTGCATCAACAAGTGCCACAGACTACTTGAGCTACTTAAAAAAAAAAAAAAGAATATTACTACTAGTTTGACGTCATATCTCTATCAGAGAATTGTCCATGCTCAGCTGGAAATAAGTCTCTGTACATTTTATCTGTCCCCCAAATCTGCCTAATTGGTGGGTGGTTCTGACTAAGGAATATATAGTCGATTTATGAACTGCATCATCTCTTGTTCAAGAATCCTACAGATTATTTTCTAATATTTCAAGCTCTTGTTACCTACACATACTTTTCTCCTGGAAAAAAAAAAAAAAAACAGAAAAGGTCTCCTGGTTCCTGATGGTACAACCCGAAAGCACTAGGGACAGACTGGCCCTTTTCTGCTACAGTTAATTAGTATGAATCAGCCAAGTGCAAATGTTGCTGGATGTTTGCAACCATTCACCAAGGAAAACATACAGTTCCACGCAAAATCTAAAGAAACTGATCACTGGTTATTGCACTGAAGGAATTAATGGTTGACATAGTAGACTTGTTAAAGAGGATCATATTTAAGATCAAATGGCACAACCCAAAAGCACTAGGGACAGACTGGCCCTTTTCTGCTATAGTTAATTAGTATGAATCAGCCAAGTGCAAATGTTGCTGGAAGTTTGCAATCATTCACCAAGGAAAACATACAGTTCCACTCAAAATCTAAAGAAACTGATCACTGGTTATTGCACTGAAAGAATTAATGGTTGACACAGTAGACATGTTAAAGAGGCTCATATTTAAGATCAAATTGAAACCACGGTCTTCCTTAGAAAGGTCATTGTAAACACAAATTTTAGGTCTAAGATAAATTAGACAAGAATTTGAATACAAGATTGAATTTTTGTATTGATTTGAATGTATAGGTACAATCTCTATGAATACAATGATCATCTGATTCTATCTCCTTTTTGGATGGAATTTCCAGCCTTTGAATCGAGGGGGGTAGGAGCCTATTTATAGGCAAGTCTCCCCCTCCCCTTGAAAGTCAAGATGGGCTTTGACTTGGGTTTTGGGTCTTTCAATTAGGCCTCATCCTAGATTGCTTTGACTTAAAAGTCATTTTCTTTGACTTTGACTTTGACTTTGATTTGGAAGTCTCTCGTGCTTGGGTTGGGCATTGACTTGGAAGTCGCATCGGGTTTTGACCGAATGTTGACTTGAGAGTAGTTTCACGTTTGACTTGGGAGTCGATTTACGTTTGACTTGGGAGTCGATTTAGGTCTTGACCTTGGAATTCGCAGTCGACTTAGACTTTGACCTTTAACCTTTGACTTTGACTTTGACCTTATTTCGACCGTGCCTTGACTTGGAAGTAGTTCGTGCTTTAGGTCGTGACTTGACTTAGTAGTCGTATTAAGCCTCAATTTGGGCTTTGACTTGAGTTTTGACTGAGTCTTGACTTGGAAGTCATTTGGGCTCGTATTGGGCTTTACTTGAGAGCCAATTGGGCTTGACTTGTGAGTCTTTTGGGCCTGATTAAATTAATTAAAAGGGTTAGCCCAGTTAATTAATTTGACTTTATTTTGGTACGACGTGAATAAATTTTTAGTGCCTACAGTCATCTGCTTGGATCTTGTACAGTCTTTTCCTTTTTTTTACCCTTCTTTCCCCATGCTTATGAAGAGCCAGAATGAAAAACTTGTGAAAGTGATGTCCCATCTAAAGAGCTTCCGGAAAACTTGCTTTCACTCACTTTGTCCTTGAATTTACTATGGCAAACTTCAAACTTGCGTCAAGTGCAACCATCACTTGTAACCAATATTTCTGTGGCAACAGTTCAACTAATAAAAGAGAGGTAGGAAAGAAGTGATTAATCTGGTGGTTACCAATGAAAAATGTTTATCTACAATATGCTATCTACTCACTTATTTTTGCCTAATGGTTTTGTGATCCTAGGTTATACAAGATATAAATCTTGTAACGTCTTAAACGTCTGACTTTGTTGGCTGCTAGTTATTTATATCGTGGGCTGAATGAGCTTCTCTGTAACTTGCAGGCTAACATTGTATACTCATATACACTTGACTTTCAAACCGCATAGACAATCATCTAAAAATAAAGGCACTTTCAATCTTTGGTTCTTTAAACCATCAGAATTCAGAACCAAATTATAAACCTTAATTTTTCCTAAAAGCTCTTCAATTAATTTGTATGTCAATACATCATTGGACACGTACTACTGCAGCATGCCATTCAAAAAATTGCAAGATGAAAAAGGAAGCAACCCAAAATTATAGTAAACAACCAGATTCCAATTAAAATAATCAGGTCGGTGCGAAAGCGATAGATCATCTAAATTTAATCCTAACGAAAACCTATTCACACCATTCCTCCTACGAGGGAGGCTCTCTCCACGATAGAAATTTGGTGTGCTAACCACATCCTAATGAAGACTTTTTTTTATCATTATCTTGAGTATTTCACAACTAAATATTAATTTGCAATGGAAAAATGGGTGGAGAGAGGGAAGAAGAAAAGGGGATAAAGCATTCAACACCTCCAGGTTCAACTACTTTGGAACAAAAATGGAAAGATATTATTGCCCTCAGGTTTTGGGCTATACACCAATCTTTGTAGTTTTGGAATTGGTAATTTACCACCGACAGCTCTGTGCTCAAACCTTGTTTAGGCATGCATCACAACCACAAAAGATATAAAGGTAAAAAAGCATCCCCAGGAATTTTTACATAAATTGCCAAACCAAATTGAAACCCACATCTTGAGATTTTCACCTAAAGTACCAAATTTTCTTTAAAAAAATCTTCTTCTCCTCTTAAGGAAACACCAATTGGGGAGTATTAGAGCATTTCTGCTGGCAGCCTCACTAGGCAAATTAGAGGAGAGAGAAAGCGGTGAGGGAGGAGAGGGTGGCTTGTAACAAAAGCCTTGCGAGGAGGCTTGTGGATGGAAGTTGCCTCACGAGCAGAGGAGGCTTGCTTTTTTATTTTTTAAATATTTTTTTGATTAATTTTTTTTATTTTAAAAATAAAATTGTGTGTTATGGTGTGTGTTCATGGTATTATTTTATTTAGTTAGCCAAAGTAGTGAGTCTTTTATTAGAAAGAATGAAGATTGTGAGGCAAAAAATTAGAAAGAGGGTTGATGTGACAGTGGTAAGTCCCCACTGGTGAGTCAAAAAATTAACTTATCACTGGGTTTGCTCTTAGAGTACTTAGAGCATTCTCGGTGGTGAGCCAATTTGTGGGTCACTAGTGGGGGCCTACATCTGTCACATCAGTTTGTGAGCCAATTTTTTGATTCACAATTCTCTCTCTCCTAGATATAAGGCTCACCACTTTGGCTCGCTAAAAAATAATATTCATAAACCTATTCTACAACACACAACTTCTTTTTAATATCCAAAAACAAAGGAAAAACCAATTAAAATTAAAAAACAATAAAGTAAAAAAAAGGTGAGGGTGAGCTGGCTCACGATCATGAGCTGGCCCCCGAGTTGCTCGCAGGCTCACACTGCTGCAGAGGTAGTGAGCTGCTCAGTTCAAGTCACCGGACGGGCGAGCCACAAAAAAGCAACCGCTGGATGTGCTGTTATCCTCCCAGGGGAACGTTAGGGAGCCTGGCCCCCCCCCCCCCCCCAAAATAAAAATAAAAATAGAGAATCTCCCTCTGAAGTTGGCCAATGTTTGGTGTCATGGCCACCCAAAGTCTGGCGTAGAGAGGAAAGGAGTGCCAATGAGATTCACTTAGGGTCACATGGAGTCATGAATGCCTTACCACCGAGAACGCGAGAACTGAATTCGGGTGGAAGTCATTCTTCCTGGTGAACCATAATGCTTAGGGCCGATGGCTGGTTCATGAAATTTATACGATGGCGTCCATTTTTAAATTTTGTAAAGCTTGATAATGTCGATTAATTCTTGTGGGTGTCTATATTGAAATTTATAGGGATTTTTATTTAAACAATTTTTTTTACCTATCGGTTTCCGTGGACACGATTAGATAATGTTTGGTAACTTGGTTAGATATGAACAACTTTATAACACAACCAAATTTGTAACTGTGTATGCGTTGTCTTGTTTGGCTTTAAGAGAGTAAACAACTACCTTATAATTGTTCTGACAACAAACTATATCATCATGATTACATTACAATGTTGGGTATATTACATTACATTCAATCAAACATCACATTAGTATCAATGTAGATCTATCTAGGGGTGAAAAGGTCCATGTCTCTGTTAGACTAAGGTCTACGACTCTAGGAACCCACCTCCTGCCTCTCCTCAGTCTTCTAACCCCATTATCTTATCCAACGGACAAGGCTCAATGAGGTGCAATCCCCTGAAAAAAGGAAAAAAAGAGCGCCGGGGGGGTGGGGACAGGGGAGTGAGAAAGAGTGAGGCCTGAGTGTGGAGGAAGCTGTGGGATTTTTAATAACATGGGTCATTTCAAAGGGAGGGAAGCATAGTTTGGATAACGTGACAAATTTATCCAAGAAGACTAAACAAGCAATGTCAGCAAGTCTGAGATAGTGGTAAACTACGCAACCCATTTAAGCTGTAATTTCTACACAATCATAAGGATCGTTAGGCAAAACCTCATTCATAATGCTAAAACCCCAACATTCCATTAATAGAAGTGAAATAAAATAAGAGCATGCATTTATTACCTCTCATGTAGCTGCTGCATTCCATACCATATCCTGCAAAAACCATGAATGCAATCAGTAAAATAATCCGTGGAGTAAAAAGGGCCAAAATGTTGAACCAAAAAAGGGGAAAAGAAAAATCCCAAGAAGAGGAAATTAATATATATAGTACCGTGGCAAAGGAAAACAAGGGCCTTTGGAGGAGAAAGAGGCAACCATCTACAAGTGAAGAGCTGCACATCCCTTGAATTCCTGATGTAATCCTAGACCCCCATTAATTTACCCATACAAAAATATCATCAAAAAATTCAAATTATGGCCAAAAACCCATCTCATAAACTTGGAAATAAGCGAAATTCAGAAGTGACAATGAGCCCAAATTGTTACCTCTTGATACTCAAATTCCATCCTTTGGTAAAAACTTAAGTACTCAAAAGATAAAGCTGAACAAGCCTCTCTTGAACTCAACTCAATTCAGGAAGAAGAGAGGTCTATCTAGTCTAAAGAGAAAAAGAGAGGAGCGAGGAATTTGGGATTAATGATGAGTTGAAAGCTTTGTGTTTGGATGATGAGGCTAGCTGGAAAGAGTTTGGCTGTTTTTGGGTGGTGGTGATAGTGGTGCTGAAAGAGCCGAATTAAAATTTATTTGATTTGATATGAATATTGGAAGAGCTGGGGTTGAGGGTGAGGTGAGTGCAGACACCCATACCAAACCTCTCACCACAACCAAAGACAAGCGGCGAGGGAGCTTTTTTATATATTGCAAAGCGCGCAAGATGAGGATAGGGACAGATGCAGTGTTGTTTATGCATGTTTATGTCCTCGTCACCCATCCCTGTCATTACTAAAAATCGGTGTCGAGCCCCTTTTCTCCTTTGTCTAAAACTAATATATTTATTTGATAACAAATATTTATATTTGTTTTCAACTTATCACAATACTTATTTTAATATTTAATATTAATTAGCACTCATCAATACTCATTATCACTCATCAATATTGATTTTTTCTCAGACTAACTCCAATGGAGGGTTTTGTTTTTAGAATTTTATGTGTGCCACTCCAACCAAAAAAAAAAAAAAAGATTACATCAAATCCAACAGAATCTCTGTCACAGAACGAAGGATTCTGTTTAAGATCATCTTTCAATATTTAATCATTTGTGATGGAACCCATATATATATATATATAT
>JACYFF010031954.1:75709701-75737833 GCA_017589665.1 Selenicereus undatus | reverse complement strand
ACACACACACACACACACACATATATATATATATATATATATAACTAATTTTGCACGCTTATCACAACTAAATTTTTTTTTAAGATAGTTAACAGTTTTTGTTTTTTTAATACAACTTATTAAATCACATATGCAACATGATTGTATAAATTAGCTAACTACAATTTGGAAGATTTTCTTTACAAACAAAAAAAAAATAGAAAAATCACTGTCAGGTACCTCACTTTATGTGAAAATTATAACTAGGGTGCCATGTTATTAGAATATATTTAAAAGGGACAATATTCTGTGGAAACTATTTTAAGGGGATCATCCACTGTTTACGTTTTCTTTTAAGTTCTTAAACTTTTCATATTTGCATTTTAGCTCAAATTCTTAAAAACTTACTTTCGAAAAATTTAAAATTGTGTTTGTGTTTTTTTGCTCACTAGTAAAACTCGAGGCCCTCTTTCAATTGGTATCACAGCCACGTGCACAATAATAATCGAAATTATTAAGCTAATTAATACTGATTAGCTGTGATTAATGCTTGAATCATCACCTGCTTGTCCTGGTCCTAATTATTCCCACATTGTCCACTCATCCGAAGGTAATACCTTGTTGGCACCTCCATTAGACTATATCACTGATATAATTTTAGAATTAAGAGCAGAATTAGTTAAAATTAAGACTGAACTAAGGGAGCTTAAGAATCAGTTAACAGTTGTCCATCTTTATCTTATTAACGAAGTTAGACATAGCGAAAAAGCTACTCCAAGTCTTAGTACCACTTTTCAGCATAAATATCATTTCCAAACCCCAAAAAACAAGAGTCCCTTTCCTTTAGAAGAGATAAAAATCTAAAAAGAAGTAGGAGAACAATTTGGTGAAAAATCGACTGAAAATAAAGAAAAAGTAGATGGAGTATAAACAATATACTCTTGAAGAGCTACAAAAAAAATATTCGATAAAGAACAAAATTTGAACGAATTAAACAAAATTATGGGCGCAATTAGTGATAAATATGACGTTTTATCTAATGATAATGAAGAGACTAATAATGTCCAATTAGAAGAAGAAATATATCAGCAGATAAATCTCATTAAATTAGAAGACCTCAAAGTATTACCATTAGAGGAAATTAGGAGAAAACTTGATAGTAACTATGGAAAAATGACTGTTGAAGACGAAATCAATGAGATTGGAGCTATATGAAACAGAAACTAATTTAGTTAAGAATGTCATTCCTAAACCTGAAGAATTTGGTGAATCAGCTAGAAGAAATACTCATTTCTTACGACCTAGGTATGTTCCAGCATGAGGTACAAGCAATTTTTCCTTTGGGTTCATCCCAAGGAAAACCATAACCTTTAAAGAAATTGACCTTATCCCAATTAGTCAAACAAGATATATCTTAAATAATAAATATTGATGTATCAGAGCTCATAATGGAGAAGAAATATTTGAGCACTGGAAAAGGAGAATGAATAGTGTCGTAAACCTAAACACTGCATGGACTACGACAAATTTTCTAAATTACATCGAACATAGCTTTTCGGACACTGTAGTTGACTGGTATGATTCATTAACTAAAAAAGGTAAAAATACATTAAGAATAATGGAACACCAGCTGCAATGTTCAAAAATCTATGTAAAGATATTGAAACCGAGTTCATCAGAGCTAAACTTAATTCCGAAGAAAAAGCAAGAGAATGGTAAAGAAAGATTAATAACATAGAATTATGGGATATGAGATATCTGGAAAACTATATTGCTGAATTTAGTCAATATTATTACAAAATTGGGCATAATGAAACCAATCTTGGTATGTTCTATGATAAATTGTCATATCCTATAAATTCCATAATAAATGAACAATACATTGCATATCTTGAATGAGCAGATGTCATTGATACCCTTGGTTCTAGAATATCTTATTTAAGAAAATGGGTTAATGATCAATGCTTTGATCTCCAAAAGCAAAAGAAAATTAAGAAACAATTCCTAACTTGTTGGGATTCGCCTCACCAATGGGGAAAAGAACTTGAGAGAAGAAGAAAAAGAAAGTTTTATAAGAAAAAGAACTTTAATAAGAAAATGGGAGAGAAATATAGGAGAAAATATTATAATAAGCCAAGTCCTAAAAAACATAGATTTTTTAGGAAAGCAGCTTATTGTCTTGCAGGAAAAAACAATTGCAAATGCTGGGCATGCGGAAAGGAAGGACATTATGCTAATGAATGCAAAAATAGGAAGAATAACAAAATGATTGAAACCTTGGAAAGTCTAGATTAGGTTGAGCTTAGTGAAGATGAGGTTTTAGACCTAGCCTTAAGTAACAACAAAGGAATTGTTGAAATTATATTGGACAATGAATATGAAGCAAGTGATTACGAAGAAACAAGTTATATGATGGAGAGTAGCTCTGTCAGCCTTGGTGACCTCCAATGAGAAGAATTTGTTGTAGACAATGATCATGAGGAAGTCAAAGGAGATTGGGTTCTTCCCATAATCCAAAAGGACATGATCTATTAAAAATCTATCTTTCAATTAAAAAGCAAATACGTATGTGAAATGATGGAAGGAGATATGGAGATAAAGGATTATGAGCCACAATGAAGCCATAGAAGGATTATCCATAGAATTAGAAGGAGTCAAATGCATTATACTAGTTCTATGGGCTACTGATCAACTCTTTCATAATATGATTATTGGAAATAATTTTCAAAGATTATATTCTCCATGCACCCAAACCATAAACCAGATAATATTTACAATTAATGGTCACTCAGTTCCTATTGAAAAATTAAGTAAGGCTTATACTCATCAGTAAATTGAGTTTACACGCAACCAGCGCGGTGAGAAGGTAGTGCCAGCACAACGTGAAGTAGCATTGACAATCTCATTACTCAAATTGTCTATTAAAGAACAAATTATCAAACAACAAGAAAAATTATGCAAAGAGCTCTCCTATGATAATCCACTAAAGTTTTGGGATAAAGATAAAACATTCGCTAAGATCACTCAATTAAATCCCAACGCTATTATCCAAGTTAAACAAATAGTGTATACCCACCAAGATATCCAAGAATTTGATAAACAAATTAAAGAACTTCTGGATAAAGGATTAATCAGGAATAGCAAGAGTCCTCACACTGGTCCTGCTTTCATGGTAAGAAATCATGCTGAAGAAAAAAGAGGAAAAGTTAGAATGGTAATCAATTACAAAAAAACTTAATGATAATACTGCCTTCGATGGTTATTATATTCCTAATAAAACAGTCCTTTTCAACAGAATTCAAGGAGTCTCTTGGTTCTTGAAAATGGATTGTAAAAGTGGTTATTGGCAGATAAAAATGGATGAGGAGAGTATTCCCTTAATTGCTTTTAGTGCCCCACAAGGACATTATGAATGGATAGTAATGTCATTGGTCTTAAAAATGCACCTCAAACATTTCAAAAGAGAATGGATAATATCTTTAAAGACCCCAATCATTGTTGTTTAGTTTACATCGATGACATCCTTGTTTTTTCCAAAACCATAGAATAGTACAAAGACGATATTTAGTAGTCACCCAAAGATGCATTGATTATGGCATTATACTTAGTAAGAACAAATGCATTTATGCTAAGCAAGAAATTGAGTTTTTAAGCCTAGAGATAAAAGTTGGACAAATCATCCTACAAAAGCATATTCTAGGAAAAATAGAAAAATTTTCTGAAAAAAATTGAAGATAGAAAGCAGTTAGAAAGATTCCTCGGATGCCTTACCTATGCTTCAGATTTTATTAAAGATTTAGTCAAATTAAGAAAGCCATTGCAGCAGAAGCTCAAGAAAAAAGTAAGTTGGACATGGACCACTAATGATACAAAGATTGTTCAAATTTTCAAAAAGATGTGTAAAAATCTTTCTGTCCCTAATTTGCCTGACGAAGGAGATGATTTAGTTCTTGAAATAGATGCCAGCAATGAGCACTAGAGTGCGGTACTCAAAATCAAAGAAGGAGAAAAACTCTGCAAGTATTGCAGTGGAAGTTTTAATAAGGCATAATGCAGCTATCCTACAATGGAAAAAGAAATCCTTAGAGTCATAAGAGGAATTGAAAAATTCTTAATCTTTTTAGCCGCAAAACCTTTTCTTATTTGAACTGATTGCAAAGTAATACTTGGTTTTATGAAAAAGAATTTGTCAAATATGCAAGTACAAGGGAGACGCTTGCGTTGGCAATTATGGCTTAACCAGTTTTCATTCTCTATTGAACATATACAGGGATCGAAGAACTCTCTAACGGACAGTCTAACTCGAGAACTCGTCAATGGTGATCATCAAAGCCGACCTCCTCTCAGAAAAGGAGGAGATCCTTAATGAAATGTCATTTCTACTAGAACAGATTACGCCTTCTAGTAAAGTCCTTATTGATAACCTAGAATTTCATACAAAAAGTAGATCACGTTTTGGTCTACTCTCTATTACTTACCTAATAGCCCAAAGATTTTCCCTTCTAGAATTACAAATTAGTTACTTTCAATGTTCTTATGATATTCAAGAAAAAAAAAAGTTCTCATGTTCAAGAAAAATGGTTCAATGAGTGGTATGCACCTTGCATCGACTTTTATCATCATTATTCCTATGATATTTGGTAGTCTTGGAGTACAACGTTCTACTTTCCCGAGAGATTTAGAGTTCGTGGCATTTGTTTCCCAGCAAATTCTTTATCTTCCAATAATCCTGTCTTTAAAGCATGGAAATATGTGATGGTACTTTACTTCACAAAAGTCCCAAATCCAAAATTTTCATTTTTTTCAACCTTAACTGAGTTCCAGTAATGTATGTTCAAAAGGTTCCATTGGATTCTTACATCTCCTGAGGGTCCAACAAAAATTCCAGTTCGCAGATACCTAACTTTAGAGGTTTATAGCGCTTTAATTGAATATGAAGATGGAAAAGCCAAACCAGCCCATTATCTTGTCCAAATCGTTGATTACGACAATCCTAATGATCAATGACAAAATTGGATTCATGGAGATCTGGTACATCTAGTTACTGATCCTGCATTATCAAGGGCTATTGGATTTCTTAGCATCAATGTTGGGCATTAATCGAACGAGGAAAAACATTAATGCATTGTGGAAACACTACTTTCACATATGATAATGAATTCAAAGACTGCATGAAGATGGAAGGAGCAATGTCAGAAGATATTTTTGATTATCTTTTTGATATGGGAGCTGGAAAATTCTTATCAGAAAAAGAAAAAAAATATCTCCTTGAAGTATTTGAAGAATGGGATCTAGAGCATCTTAAGCAACTTGATGAAGATTTTGATGATTATCCACATAATGATGGTCTGGAAGATATAATTGGAGAGGAAGAAATGCAGAATCTCAATAATGATAACTAGTCTTATCATCACTAAAACTTCTGAAAAGTGGCTGCCCCATTATTGTGCTATTTCGACAAGTGTTTGGTCTATAAAATAAAGTATGTACTGTAGAGTCAGTATGTACTGTAGCCATGTGAAAAATATTTATGCACTGTAGCCATTAGGGCATTCTATGTACTTCCATCCGCTCTATAAATAGAGAGGTCGAAAGCGAAGAAAGGGCACAGTCATTTTGAGCATTCTTGAGCAGAAGAGAAGTCAAGATTGTCTATTCCTCTATAAGCAAGTATCTCTAATGACCTTAGCTTAAAGTCTCTCTTCAAGCTTTCCATTGTAATAATTTCACTTTCAAACTTTCAATAAAAGAAGTTTTCCCAATAGGGAACATTATCCAATTGAACCTTATGTCTTAAATATTATAATATCTTGATTAAAATCTCACTATCTTTTAAAAATAAGTAAAACTTGATTAGTGACTACGGTTCGAGGTAAGAAACGAAATGAATCTGTGTTGTGCCTGATTTAAGGAAGGTGAGGTTGAGATTAGCAATATCTGTAAACCGGAAGCTAGAGGAATGCTGGAGTCCAACACCGACTACGTTGAGGTAATGGTCGAAACTCTCTAATTAAGCTTTAATTATTTTTGCTAAGTATGGTGGGCCGTTAATCACAGAAAATATAATATTTATGATATACTTAGTAGATTGTGATAACTAATACTAGTAAAGTCATTATAAGAAGTTTAACAAAAATATAAGCTTGGTTTTATTAAAAAGTACCAAAAAGTTGAGTATTTGTGTGTTAAACCTCATTATATTATATTACTAACATCACTTGCAAGATTACCAAAAGTAATACATTAAGATCAAAATAGTAAACGCTAAACAAAACGTTGTTTCCAAATATGGGCTTAATTGGTTAAGTAACTTGTTAGGCAATAATTTGTTGCATTTTACATGCCTTTTTCACCTAATCTTAGCTATTTCAAAAAAAATTTCAAGATGGCTATTTTCCATTTACCTATGTTTGAGTATGAACCTTTTTGGCAATATTTGTCTCTGTTGAATGATTATCGTGCTCAATATGTGCATTTCACGTATGAGAAATGAGAAATATGCGATGTTGTGCTTGAGGGGATGACACATGAGACTCGAGCCATCCTTGAGTCCATGTGTTATGGTGGTTTGTGTTCCTTAGATGTTGATGACGTGTGGGATTTGTTTGAGTCTCTAGCTTGGCATCAATGGCAATCTAATGATACTGGGGACCCATCTCATCACCATTCTTCTTACCCTCATGTGTTGTGCTCTTTTTGCCAATCTCTTGACCATGATGTGAATTCTTGTCCCTATTATGATGTTTCAGATGAATGCTATGCTAGACTTGATGCCATGATAGGGGTAATGAATGAGCAACATGAACTCTTTGCTAGTAGGATGAGGGAGTGGAGTTCATTGCATGAGACCGACCCTAGTCTACCTTGCCCTAGACTCGAGGCTCATCTCTACGATGATTGTGAGTCTTTCCTTCCCCTAGAGTCTAATGTTGTTGATGATGCACCTTTGACCGACCTAGGAGAAGTGTTTGAACCTCCCTTGACTCCATTAACGTTTGTTGCTCCGTCCTTCTCTAGCATACTTATGGACACTAGTATTAGTGACTCGATCTTATTTACTTCTCCCCTTCCTTTGGCTTAGTGCACGGGGTTAGAGATGGGCAAGACTTCTCGAGGTGATGCTAGTTCTGTAGAGGATGATTTACCTTCTTAGTCAGGAGGACTTATATTGGTTGAGCCATATCTTGAGGAGGCTCCTTTCGAGGAGTTGTGTGATGACAGTTTGGTAGTTGGTGTCACACCTAGTATTGACCATATCGACCCAATTTGCACCGAGCCACTTGACTTAACCCTTATTTCATCCCCCTTACTTTCCACCACCCCCTCCCACTTGCATGCAATTCATGAGTCCCTAGGCGACAGTGGGGGTATAATCCCTCCTTGGACCCTTCTTGTGCATACCTAAAGGACGTGCCTAGGAAAATCATATGTAATGCTTTCTTTGATCATGATTTTTATTTCTCTATGGCATTTGATGAGTTTAGGAGGGCACTAACTGTGTTTGCTCCATCCTTACTAGTGTTCTCTTATTCACACCATTTTGAGATGCATGTAAAGGCACACGATAAGCTCCTACGCGCTTTGACGGCATCCGAGTTGACGCCGCAAGTCCTGAGCGATGATGAGGAGTGGCTGATGCTCCTCCGACCTCCACAACACCATCCTAGGGAGGAGTGGTTTGGGTACAATCAGTACCCGACCTGGTATACTCGCTCTCACTCTTCCCCCCCTTTCTTTTCTTTTTTCTTTTCTCTCTTTTTGTTTTTGTTTGGATGTCGATATTAGGATTATGTTTTTGTTGGTGATCATCTTATGTGAAGTTTGGGATGTTGTTGAGCCATTGATGGCTATGATCACTGTTTTGTGGATATTTGTGTGTTATGATTGGTGGTGTTGATGGATTGGTATATCTTTGTTTTTGGTGGTTAGTTTTGTATATATGTGTGGTCTTATTTTTGATTTTGGTGAGTGTTTTTGGGAAAGTGTGCTAGCTTGTATATGTGTGCAGCTTTAGTGTTCTTATGTGTTGTTTGTTTTGTTTTGTGTGTCTTGTGTGTGATTTTGTTTTCTTTGTTTTGTGTATTTTGTGGTTCGTGATGACTCTTAGCTCCCAATGAGGACATTGTGAGATTTAGGTGTGGGGGAGGAGTAGTCTCTATGCCACCTTGTTTTGGGTGAGTTCTATACTATTTTTATCGGCTTTGACCCCTTGTACCTTAGCTATTAGCTTGTATATAACTATGTTGTACATGATAGATCTTTGTCCCAAGTGAGTCATTCTAAGCCCCAATTCTAACCCCAATAGTTCATTATACATGTGTAATCCAGTCCTTATTTATACCATCATCATTATCTTAGGGTCTTAGTCTTCCATGATCAGCTCTACCACTTGTCTTTGTACACTACTACTCTTGTTCTTGGTTGGTTTCCACTTTCAGTTCGCACAAAAAAAAACAACCGAAAAAAGTGAGAAAAAGTGGAAACCACCTTTAGTTTGGAATGACAAGTGTCCCTTTGATACACGCGCTACTGGGTGCTACCCTTTGATGTAATACTGTCACTGAGAACATTTGACAGACACCCTTTGAGGCATGCGCTACTGGGTACTACCCTTTGAGGCAATACTACTACTGGGAAAGCCTTCTTTCCATGCTAATAAGCCAATAATGTAGTTTGTGTCGGTCGCGTGGGATTGAGTTTGGTACTAATAAGCCCGAGTCCTAAGATGATGATACACTGGCACACTAAGTACAAGGATGGATTTACAGTTTTGATGTACAGTGGGGGTGAACAGTTGGTGCGTTCATGTTGTCATGGGGATAGAGACTCTTGATGTGTACATTATCTTTATATGCATGTTGATGTCTTTGTAGCATGGGTGATTTGGCTGGTTAGGATGTATGCAAGCTTCTCCCTTGTATATATATTTGTGTTTTTGTTTGTAAATCCTTTTTGTTTTTGGGTTTGTGTTTCTCTCTTCCTTTTTCCCTTTTACTCTTTTTTTTCAAAGATTTTGTGGGTATATCTTCTGCAAACCCTCACGAGACCTTACTCGTCCACTTGGGGGAACCAAGGGGTTTAAAGGACTTATTGCATATGCTAAATGCAGCCGTGATTCCTGCAAAAGTGAGTTGGGTTTCTCAGTTAGTTTTTCTTTTGTTTTGCTCGAGGACGAGCAAAAGATAGGTGTGGGGGTATTTGTTAGGCAATAATTTGTCGCATTTTACATGCCTTTTTCACCTAATCTTAGCTAGTATAATAATGTAATCTTCAAAGTTTTCTTGTTTTATTAAGTATTCTTTGAGATTTTTACTTGTTTTGTTTATTCTTGCAGGTAATAAGTTGAACCAAGCAAATACCGCGAAAAGGAGCGAAAAAGGATCAAAACAGGCGAAAAGACGAAAAACGAGAGCCAGCCGAGCAAAGCCGGCCAGCAAGGTGGCACGGCCGTGCCACCATGGCACTGTGTGGCCGTGCCCCCCCCCCCCCTTTGCCGTCGTTCGGTCTTGCGCTTTTCTATTTAAGTCCTTTTCGAGCGTTTTTGCTGGGGGTCATTCGGGCTTCTCGTGAGGCGATTCTTAGAGTAGTTTAGGTTATGTTTTAGCAAATAAAACCTCAAGAGGAGGATTAGTTTAGGATTGAAGATTGTAATCTTGGATTCAACATTTGGATTTCAAGTTTCTTCATCAATTCAAGACTAAGTTTTCTCTCCTTTTATCTCTTTAGTTTATATGTTGTTCTTGTTTATATTTTGTTAGTTTTAATTCTTGTATTTGTTTTGTTTGGTTTTTATGTTTAGTTTTCATTGTTGATTCATGTTATTTAGTTGTTTAGATTTGTTTTATTTCATCCTCTTTGTTTTCTCGTTCAAGTTTATGTTCTTGTTTGTTAGTTTAGGTTTTGATGTGTTTGTGATGTTTAGTTGGTAGATTGTTTTGGCTTGGATTGTGATTAGTCTCTTGATGGCTAATTAGTCTTGTATTGGCCTAACCATGCCCAAACTATGCTTAGAACTTAGAGTTTTCCCTCACGCCCGTCAAGTGTTCGATGAAATGCTTGAGAGAGCTTTTATCCATATTTTTGGGCGATTGACTTATGTTGAGAGGTGAGGTCAATTAGCTAGTGTGGGAGAGGAAGTAGCCGAGTTCGGGACATGAAAATAGTATCCGAATTGAGCTAGGTCCGGGGTTGCTAATTTTGTGGTCTAATTAGGTTAAACCCATGAAAATAGGTGGTTAGGCTAATTAGACTAGCTCATGACCCCTGAGAGAGGGCTTGGGTGGTCTTTGATAGTGCAACCGATCATCTCTAGTCTGTGATGTAGTTTGGGTAGGTTAGGACTCGTCTCGGTTAGTTGGTTCATTCATTGGTCAAATCACAACTCCAAGTCGTTTTTTCTATGTTTGTTAGCGTAGTTTAATTTACCCTCTTTTCCTTTGATTTTGCATAGCTCGAGACGCTTTAGTTAGCCCTGGTAGTTGGAAACACAACTCTCTACGGACGACACCCCAAGTACTCAACGATACACCTTGCACTTGGGGTTTATAAATATTAAAACTCTGTTTTTTTCCCTAACATAACTAATACCAGCAAATAGCGTTTCTCCTAGCATTTTTAATCTGATTGCCCGATTTTTGTCACCAACAATCCAAAAATGATTTTTATGATTTTATATGCATTTTTGACATAAAAGATATAAATAGTTTCCAAAGATAAAATTTTCAAAGGATATTTTTTTTGGCCAAAAAATATGAAACGCTACTTTTAAATGTCAAATGTTAATAATATTAGCTTTTCAGAAATGCTGCTTAAAGTGCTAAACGTTACTTAAAATGTTAGTCAAAACACTATATTACCCAATACTAAAAATTACCTGATGAGCTTATTGACTTAGTCAAAATGCCAAACGCTACCCAAAATATTGTTGCCGAACACGCCCCAAGTCAACACACAGATTAGTTAATTTTTAGTATTTGATAAACTAGTGTTTTAATTAGCATTTCAAATAGCATTTAGCGTTTTAAACAACGTTTTTGAAAAATTAATAATATTAACGTTTGACATTTAAAAGTAGCGTTTCATATTTTTTAGCAAAAAAATATTATTTAAAAATTTGATCTTTGGAAATTATCTATATCCTTTTATATCAGTTTACATTAATAAACTAGCATAACAACTTAATTTATCAAACACATTAGTTTCAATCGCTCATCTAAACAGTTACCCACTAACAGCTAAATTGAAAATGTTATCTGATATCTAAACAACTATCCACTATCTGAACCCTCTATCTGCTACCTAAATAGCTAATTTTGTCAAACAAGACCTAATTTTGTCAAATATGGTTGAAACTAATAAGTGTAGAGATAACTCTTAATTTCTAACGTCATAGTTAAACACGGTGAAAATACACTTGACTTGAACTTGCCCAAAAAATTTATGATCTTAAACAAGATTTTACTTGTACTCGTTCCGGTCAAACCTGTTAGAATTAAGATTGACCCGTTTGAGTTAGAGCCATTTTTGAAAAGATTTTTCACGCAAAAGCTTTGTTTTCCTAATTATTTATGTTGCCTTGTTTATCTTTAATAAGTATAAAATCACCATAAAAAATTAACTTAAAAAATATCGAAACTCGTATGACTTTTATAATTCTTCGATCTCCATTAGTTGATAAATTTCTAGAAGGTTGAGGTCCACAAGTCCACTTTGTAGTATTCGGTTATCGATATGACATGGGTTACCTCTCATAGATGGCATATGCCTTGGGCAATTGTTCACAGGGTTTCAGGAGGCAAAGAGAGAGAATGTCGAGCGCGCATTTGGGGTGCTCAAGCAAGGTTTGCTGCAGTTAGGTGCCCAGGATGTCTGTGTGATCCATATATTTTAAGTATAGTCATGAGAGCATGGCCACAATGCATAACATGATTGTCAAAGATCAGCAAGATACGCATGACTTACATCTTTAATTACTTCACTTTGATGACTTGACCACTCAAATAATTCCACCTGGGTTCCATATAGGTTACATACATGAGTGCTTAAAATAATATACCATTGAATTTTTAGTCAGATGTGGTAAATGCCCCTGAACTTTAAAATTTAAGCAAATGCCCTTGGGATAAACAAGACGCTTTTATTTTTTTACAATTGTTGATGATGTGGCATTTAAAATAGTGATGCGGCTTATAAAAAAATGATGTGGCTAAATAAATTATATATAAAATGTTGACATGTAAAAAGATTGAAAGTATATAGCAAATTTGATACAACACTTTTAACAAGGAAGCTTAGAATAATAATATGAATTAATTGTTAAAGTCAACCTAAATTAAATTTAAAACAATATAATTCAATTTTGACTCAAATTCGGTCCTATTCTGATGTATTGAACTGATACACTTTTTACAAATCATATCATCGGGGTTTTTTTCCAAATAATTGCATATAATTCATCATGACAAACTATTATATAACCTAACTTCAAGTTAATCAGACTTAGATCTTACTTAGACTTAGATCTTTTCAGGGTAAAATCAATACTCATATGAAATTTATCAAAATGAATTACCTTTGATATAGATAATATTGTTAAATGTGAGTTAATGTCCTGAATATGATTGTCTTTGCACACATATCACATTAATGTCATTTGACTTCAAGTTGCCAGCATGGCTTAAGCTCAAGTTAGATTAATATATGATCAAAACATATTTGAATTTCTACTTATGTTTTCCATAAAAAATACAATTAAATTTAGACTTATTTCATGTTAGTTTATCTGGATAGTGCTAATTGGAATTCAATTAAATACTAGTTCAAAAATTTTGATGTAGAATTCTAAATTCTTTTTATATTACTAATTAAGTGCCGATTAATTTTTTTAGATTTTCAATACTTTAAAAAATATTTCTTCCCACATCGGCCTCACTATGTGTGTGTTTAAGATTTTTTTTTTTAAAGACTTTAATCTTATATTGGTGATTGCATTAAGCGATGTCGTTAGTTCAGAAAAAAGATAAATAAGCCATGTAATCATTTTTATGTTTAACAAACCATGTCATCAATAAAATAATAAAATATAGATTGTTTAATTAATTCAAGGGGCATTTACTTTAACGTTTAAATTGAGGGGTATTTTTCTCCCTATGCCAAAAGTTCAAGGGTATTATACATTAACAACTCGGTACATACATTCATGATTAGATGAAAATATTCGTATGTGTAACCAAAAACAACACGAACAACTACAAGAGCACTCAGAAAGCATTTGGCGACGGTTTGAGGCAATGTATAATCCCAGTTAGATTTTTTGTCCATTCCTTCAACGCATCCTCCCATGTAAGTTTGTCATTTGCTTTATTTTTTATGTAATTTAAATTGCTTTATCATGTTGTAGTCATCACTCAGTTTTTTTAATTTTCATTTTAATTGTAGTATTCTACCCTTTCCAAAGTTCAGTTCTATTTCTTTCATTCAATAGTTTTTATGTGTTCCCATGCCTATATCCGTCATTTAAGTCTCCAACAATCATTCCAATAATTACATATCTGATTTGATCTATGGATGAAGTAATAATTTTATATATTAATAACTGATTATTTAAATAGTAATACGTCGGTTATTATTTCAAATTCAATTAAAATTCATAGAATATTGACGTAATTAAACTAAATTAATTATTTAATTTAATTATTAGTTTAGTTACTGAATTTAATTATTAATAAAAACTTGCTACATATGTTAAACAAAAGTTAACACCTGCTTGATAAGAAACAAGTATTCTCTGTACTCATGTCAGCCACGGAAATTCTCTTAAGTTTTCAATTTTAGTAGTAAGTGCGTTTACTTCATTATCATTTAGGCCATATTCGACAAAATTAACTTTTTAGGTAGCGGATAGCGGTCCAGGTAGCGAATAGCGGTTTAGATAGCGGATAGTGTTTCTAATTTAGATGTCAGCGGATAGCTGTTTAGATGAATGGTTGAAACTAATGTGTTCGATAAATTTAGCTGTTATGTTAGTTGATTAATGTAAATTGATATAAAAGGATATAGATAGTTTCCAAAGATGAAATTTTTAAAGGATATTTTTTGGCTAAAAAATATGAAACACTACTTTTAAATGTCAAACGTTAATACAATTAGCTTTTCAAAAACGCAACTTAAAATGCTAAATGCTACTTGAAATGCTAGTGAAAATATTAGTTTGCCGAATACTAAAAATTAACTAATTAGTGTATTGACTTGGTCAAAACACTAAACACTAAACGCTACCCAAAACGCTGTTGCCGAACACAGCCTTAATGTCATGCTCTGTAAAATTAGCGGTTCAAGTAGCAGATAACCTTTCAGGTAGTAGATAGCTATTTAGGCAGCGAATAGTATTTTTAATTTAGTTGTTAACAGATAGCTACCCCTTTTGGGTGCAATTCTTATTGGACTTGTAGTCGATAATTAGGTTGAGTTCTGATTTTGTATGCATCTTATGGCCGAACCACATAGTCAGAGCCCAAAGCTCCTTCTCACAAACCTTAGCAGGGGTGTTGGTAGGGATTTGATCCCAAATGGTTTGCCATGACAAGCTTTATGTATTATTATACTAAATATTTTTTAATAATATAATGACAATTGAGGAATCAAACCTAAGATATAATAAACTCAAAATCTCAATCTTAATAACTAGATTAAAATCTCATTGATACTATACTACAGATTATGTAGTAGTCTAAAGTTTATTATTAACTTGAGATACTAAGTAACAATCTTTTCGTGAAAAAATCTCAAAAAAAAAAAAAGAGATTTTGTTATCGAGCCCATACAATCTTCCTTTTTGTAAGCTTAAATTTAAAGAATTGAATTAAATGTACAGGGTCTGATGTTCAATCTTCGTAGAGCTTCGTGATTTCAGGTCACTTAGCCATATCATTGTTGTGTTTGACAATTTCAGGTGGCTTAATCATATTAAGATGATAATAGTGCAAGAAAATGCGTGAAAGGACACATTAACAAACATGAAAATTAAATTACAAAGAGATTCTCGTGGGAATACAAACTGAGAGAGGCACCCGTAAGGGTTTATTTAGGCTGACATAGTGCCACGTATTCATTTCTATACACCACGTAGCGATGTTAGAGAGCACTACCGGCCTCATCAAACTATGAAGAAATGGATCAGTTATATATCCTTTCCTGGATTTAATGGGATTACTCTCTATTTGCTGGTTGTTCTCGTTAGATCATTGGATGCATGGAACAGTCAATTTACCCCAGTATTACCGGTCTTTTCTTGAAAGAATATTGATTTGAGTGGCCTCAGACTTTGCTTTTTAAAGTGAAGGTCTCAACTTTAGCGTTGTAGATGGAAAATTTATCAATAGAGTTCCAGAGCTCCTCATGAATTGATAATATATTTTGAAAACAATTAATGGGGCCATTCAAGTCCCACAACAATGCCTCTTATGGTTTCTTGACAAATTGCTTTACTCGGCTCAATCGCACGAGCATTAAATAATCTGAATCAGGTCAGTTTAAGTGTGGCTAAAATCAGAAATGAAGATGTCAAAATTGATTGATGTGGTTTGTCCCCCTTTCATGGCGGGCCTCATGAACCCTTGTGTGCGTTTGCTTGTAAGCCCTGTATGGCCTCATCCTTTTTGTCACCTTTGTTTTTATTTTTAATTTAAATTTTGGGTGAAAATAATATGAATTTTTGGAGCGCTGGACTAAAATAAATTGAATTTTATTTTTGGCAATCGATAATCCCAGGATTAGCTCCATTAATTTTAACATACTAGTACGGAGTTATGTGGTGCTTGATTCGGTGGAGCGATGATATCGATGAGCTTTTTGCAAGCACGGATAGTGAACATAAGGGTTTAAGTGTACAAGGAAATCAAAAGTCAAAGTCAAATTCCTGATATCAATCGTCTACGAATGGCAAAAAACCCATTCATATGATAGCTTCCCTGAGTCAGCAATAATATATTAAATTAAATGAGGTGGCTAATAATAAAGTGGGAATTATTTTCACCCACTACTCCTGTTGTTCAGATTATTTTCACCCAAAAAATCATTTTAGTTTTCTTTCATTATTGACGGGGGTATATTTGGCTTGTTCACACCATAGGCAAGGACCTAGTCAATTCTAGGCATTGTTAACGTAAAAAAAGCAGGGACGACGATCTATATGTATGGTGCCCCTATAAAAAGGACCGGGATGCTCACAGTAAAACAATTACAGAGCAAATAGTTTAGTACTAACCATTAGTGCATCCAAGTGATTAATACCTTGCTTAAAAAAACATATTGATAAACACCTTTAGTTTCTTTTTTCAATTAAAAAGATTACTAAAAACTAAAATTACACGAGTTGTGAAAGACACATATATAAATGTCCTAGACCATCCATTTGCACCAAAGAAAGCTCGGATGGTTACAATGAAGGGTGATGATGTATGTTTTGCTCCAAGACATTGTCGTATGTCTTGTTTTAACTTAAATTAATGTATTTAATGATTTAAAATTACCAAATTTTGAATTATTACAACTTGTTATGAGTTGTAAAGCTATAATATTTGTCGGCTACGTCATGGGTGCAAATTGGTAACCTAATTATATGAACCCCATCTACTAAGGCATATAGTACATGTAATCTAAAGCATATAGTACATGTAATTTTATGAATGTGAAAAATAATGTGCAAAAATATAATTTTACACAATTTATAAATTGTACCACTCTTTCATTATTCAATTATATCATTTTTTTCAATTAAGCACCTGATAATATACATTTTAAGTCAAGACAAAGACACTTAAAATGTGTCTTGTAACGAGACATATATAAGTTTGCTACAATAAAATAACTTATGCAAAATGTTCTATGTAGACCTGCCAAAAACTGACCCGACTGAAGCCGTCTGAAAATTTTGGATTTTGAACACGATTTTTTCGACCTGAATCCAAAATAAACTGAACCCAAAAAACATGCAAAATTTTTGATCAAACCTAACCCGAACCTGAACTTGCCCGCTCAACGCGAATATTATATCTTTATTTTTTATTTTTCTTTAATTTTCTCCCATAACAATAATAGTTTTTCATTATAGCGAATTGTTTAGAGAGATGTTATATAAGTATTGCATCCATTCGCAAGTGAAACGATCGTACTCATTCTTTTCCAAATTCATTCTCACAAAATAATGTCAATACAACTTCGAATAGAACAATTTTAGAAAATAGGCATGAAGTAGCTATCTATTCTTAAGAAAATTAATTTAGAATAGGACAAGTATTTGAAATGTGTAAGTCATACCATTATATTTTTGTGCGTCTATAATATTCTTTCGTTTGGTTTCCTTTTAATTGGTCTAAACTTAATATTAACGTTGGGTAATGGACTAATTTGTGTTCGTGTTAGATCGACCCACTAAAAAAGCATACATGATTTGTATAACAACATTGCAACTAAATTTTGACGGGTCATTTTGAGATAAAGTAGAACTGTCAAAAAATTTGACGAAAACACATGGTTATTGATGGTGTATGTGATTATGCGGATTTCAAGGTAAAATTTGATGGAGCACAGACAATTTTTCACAGAATTTTCGTCAAAAGAACGATTCACTATTTGCATGTGATGGAATTGTGACGAGCCCGTGACAATTATTTGACAAATTCTCATTTTTGACAGGGAGATTGTGACGGGATCCGTCACAAATCTACTTTTTCACTAAATTGTATTTTTTGAAATATTTCAATTCCCTTCTCTTTCAAAAAAATCCCACCTAGAAAAATGTTTAAAATTTGTCCATCATGCCTCCCTTCAAAATCACCCAAAATTTCGAAGTGTCTTCCAAAAATTTGACAAAAATATGAAAAAAATTTCCTCCAAGCTGCTTATACATTGCACGTATGTAAGCAAATAAAAATCCTGAAGCTCTGACCCCCCTTATTCTTTCTCAAAACAATGAAACCACAAAGGCCCCAACCCACAAAAACCATAGCTCACCGCCGCCCACCACCGCCCATTGTGGCTCCAACCATTACTTGCAATTTTGACACCTTGGTCAAGATTTTGCTCAAGAACGTTGAATTGTTCAAGTAATTTTGGCTAATAATGATGGGTTGTTGGTGCCATGGTTTCGATTAACCTCTTCCCTTGCCATAGGGTGAATGCTAAAAGTATAATTGTTTGAGTAATTTTGGTTCATCTTGATCCTTTGGGCTGCAAATGCAATCAATTTGGATGATGTTTAGGCAAAGCAGGTGTTAGAGGCAGTGAGGAGAGAGAAAGATTGGCTGGTGAGAGCAAGGAGGATAATCCATGAATACCCAGAACTCATACTTGAAGAACACTGATAAACCTATATTTCAACCTATTTCTAGCCCCCAGTTGATCCATTTTCCCATTGTTCTCATGTTTGATCTTGAGGAAAAAGGGTCAATTTAGCCTCCTTTACCCTAAAATTTCTCATATATGACGTTTTGCGCTTTTAGGAATTTTCGTCGAGCGAAAAAAGAGGAAAACATGCTGATATTAGTCGAAAGGAGGCTCAAGAAGGCGTATTTTAAACCTAGGAAGAAGTTAGCTAGGTCCAGAAGATTGGCAGGGGTGCCTATGTCGTGCAACCCGGTCGTGCCGCATTGAAATTCCACAGAGACGCGGGCAGAGAACCGGCACAAGGGCACCGTGCCATGTGGCACGGTCATGCCACACCAGTACTGCGGCCACCGTCGCGCGATTTTTGAGGTCTTTTCGGGCTGCTCTTTGAAGGGGGGTTATCTCTCATTCATTATTTTCCTTTTCTAAAGAGCACTATAGAGGAGATTTCTAGGGCTTCTTTAAAGAAGTTTGTTTCATGCTTTTGGATTGGATTGACAAAGATTGAAGTTTGTTCTACCTTTCAGCGACAATTAACTCAAGTTTGTTTTGTGATTCTCTTTCTCCTTTTCATTATTAGTTTAGGGTTTTGATTGAATCATGTTTAGTGAATTGGGATTTATGATTGTTGCTTTTGAGATGCTCTGTGGCTAAATCTCCCAACTTAGGTTGGAATTAACGCCGAATATATGTGTAATTAATGGAATCATGAACTAGCCCCAACCCATACTTTCCCCCACGTTTGCGTTTATGTTTTCTACTATGCGCACCACGTGTTCGATAAAATGCTTGAGAGAGTATTCATCCATTGTTATTAAGGTTTAGGGGGTGTTGAGAGACGAACCCTTCACCTAGTGTGACTTACTGGACAATTAGGATTTTAATATGAAAATAATTAAAGTTCTAATTGGGTTTTGAGATTGTAGATCTTGGAATCCTTTAACTTTTGGTCCCATGGAAATAGGTGACTATAGTTCTAGGATTCGTCTTCGACTCTTGAGAGAGGGAGAAGATGAACTTAGTTGGCAATCTATCCATTCATGATGCATGCTTGGGTTTGTTTGATGAGGTTAGTAATTGATTCGCTATCATACTCGTCTTGTTAATTCCAACCTAAGTGTTTTACCATTTTGTTATCTTATTTGAACTCTTAGTTGTTATTCCTGTCATTATTTGATCCTTCAATCTTTGACATTGATTAGCCTAGATTGAGTAGAGTAATTCGTTCTAGTAGTTGAAAGCAAGTTTCCTATGGATTCGATCTGTACTTGCCGGTTACTAGCTTCAGCTGAGCCGTGCACTTGTAGTTTAAAACGTAAGAAACACAAGGTATCTCCTATGAGTACCCTTTTGCCTAAACTAGCTTGGTTGTAATTATTGGGTCTGGTTCCTCACCTGTTGTGGCTCTTCAGGCTGATATGGATGTCCTTCCTTTGCAGGTATCTTTCTTTTGATTCACAAGGTGTTCTTGAATTCGATTTGCCCTCTTCTCTGTTTTCTATATTTTGATGCTTATTGTTGTAATTCAATGCTAAATTTTCAGTTTTTTGGGTGATTTTCTTTGTTTTTTCCCCTAATTATGGTTTCAAGAGAGAGCTTTTCATGTAGTAAGTTTTAAATTTTTGTAAGTTGTACTTTGTTGTTATGGAGCCTCTGGGTGTGATGTTTGTGCATGATATTCTGCTCATTTGATGTCTTTAGGTTATGGACTTCGAATTAAAATGGTGGATAAAGGACAAAAAGGTAGCCTGCCTGTCTTTTTTGGCAAATTATGCCCCCCTTTATGATTTTGAAGGCTCTTGTTGAAGAGGAATAACTCATCCATATAAGAAATATATTATGGGTTAACTTTAATCGGGCATGCGCTGGGATGGTAGTGTCTCTTTATATGGTAGTCCTAACATACTGTATGTAGATGGTGGTCCTAACATACTGTACGTAGAGGAATAACTTCAAATTAGTGTCTCTTTATAATTGGTTGGATTAAGATGGTAGTCCTAACATACTGTAACCCTGATACCTTCCATAAAACTCCTGGCTATGCTCATGTGTGGGGTGTTATGTTGGAGATACTACGACTGCTGAGCTGGCAAACGAGTTGGTAATAATACACTGTAGTCAGTTAGTATTCTGACTATATATGGCTGATATGTGTGGTGGATATTTCCTTGATGTATGCTGTTAGTTACACAAACTGACTATATAATGGCTTGGGCTGAATGATATTCTTTACTTCCATTTTTGCAATTCTGTAGTATTTCTCTTTCCTTCTCTTTTTCTCTCTCTCTCCAAACTCTCTCATCTCAGAATCACCATTCATGAAGGACCACAAAATCATCATGGTATCAGAGCTTTGTGATGAGATCTAAGTTTGTGCACAGAATTGGAGAATCTTCTGGTTGATGATCACGATCAAATTCAACCCAAACCTGTTGTTTTCTATTGAATCTGGACAACAATGACAGAGACAAATCATAACAATTTCATTGAACTGCAGAATCCTTTATTTGTTCATCCCTCGGATGGACCTGGATCTCTTCATCTAAAAATCAAAGTTTGTGGATCAAGCAATTTTAGGTCATGGAAAAGAGCAATGGAGATTGCACTTTCAGCAAAGAGAAAACTTCCATTTGTTCATGGAACTCTTCCTCAACCTACTGATGATCCAGTCAAAGGAGATCAATGGGATGCTTGCAACAATCTGGTTATAGCATGGATCATGAACTCAGTGTCTGATTCGATTGCAGAATCAATTCTATACATTAAATTTGCTGCTAAAATCTGGAAGCAACTAGATAAAAGATTTGCGATTAGCAATGGTGCGAGGAAATACAAGCTTAACAAGGATGTGTACAATCTAAAACAGAGCAACACTCCTATCAACGAGTATTATAGTCAGATGAAAGGAATTTTCGAAGAACTGAGTGCAATGAATGATTTTCCTCGGTTTCAATCGTCACAGATGAAATCACAGATTTCTTGCAGGCTTTGGCAAGACAGAATGAAGAGCAAAGACTATTTCAGTTTCTAAATGGACTTGATGAAACCCATTCATCACAGCGAAGTCAAATTTTACTGATGAATCCATTACCTTCAGTTGAGTCAGTTTTTTCCATGATACAGCAAGAAGAATTGCAATGGCAAGTCCTGGAAGATGTACAACTTCATGTAGAATCTTCAGCCTTGGTAAGCAGAAATATTACTGAAGTAAGGTGCACTGTATGTGGAGTCAAAGGCCACTCAAAGGAGAAATGCTAGAAAGTTATAAGCTATCCTAGCTGGCACCCAAAGGGAAAGAAAAATCTTCAAAGGCAAGGAGGAGTAAACAAGCAAGGAGGTCAACTATACTCAAGTTTTGGAGGCAAGGCACATGATCCAGCATTCAAGGCTGTAAACCAAGCTAAGACAGTGGACAAACCTACACCAGGCCTGACCGCACAACAAATTGAACTGCTGCTTAAACTCCTTCCATCTTCAAGCAACTCCAGCTTTGTTAGTCACTCGGAGGACATAGATGAAGAACTTGATTACAGCTTTGCAGGTATAGCAGTTTGTTTTCATGTTGAGAAGGAGACTATAGATTGGGTCATAGATACTGGAGTAACAGATCACATGACTTCTTTGCCAAATTTTTTGTATGATATGAAGGATAATAATGCTAAATCCTACATCAAATTGCCAAATGGCACTTAGGCACCTATAACTCATATTGGAACTGTGCATTTGTGTAATGACATGGTGTTGCAAGACACAGTTGTGGTTCCCACATTTAAATACAATCTATTGTCAGTGAGCAAGTTATGCAGAGACAGTAATTGTGTAGCAATATTTCATGAGGAAAAATGCCTATTCTAGGACTATGCAACAAGGAAGTTAAAGGGAGTTGGCGAACACAGAGGAGGCCTCTATTATCAAGTAAATTTACCTTTGGAAAGGTATCTCCACAAATACTGAACACTAGTCAGTTAGTGTTGGATAGTTTGGTCACAGACTGTAGACTGTTTCCAACTGCCAATGTGGTAAATAAACTGCTTGATTTTTCTTTGTGGATGAAAGACTAGGACATGCTCCATTGTCAAAGTTAAAGCATGTTGCTGTTGTACCTATTCCCAATTATGATAAGGAAGTATGTTTGACTTGTCCCATGGCTAAATTTGCAAGATTACCTTATGCTCTTAGTGATTCTCATGCTGCAAAACCATTTGAGCTAGTGCATATTGACATATGGGGTGCATACAGGGTGGCCACACATGGAAAGTTTAGATACTTTCTCACAACAGTTGATGATCATACTAGAGCCACATGGGTTTATTTACTTCAGTTTAAGTCTCAAGCATTTGCTATGGTCCAAAAATTTTGTGCTTATGCCAAGACACATTTTGGAACACATGTCAAAACTATAAGGTCAAACAATGCCTTGGAGTTTGGTTCTGAACCTTGTCAAGATTATTTTGACCAGTATGGTATAGTACACCAAACATCATGTGTTGATAGACCTCAACAAAATGGTAGAGTTGAGAGAAAACACAAACACATTCTGGAAATATTCAGGGCCTCAAGATTCCAAGCAGCTTTACCTCTACATTTCTAGGGTGATTGTGTGTTAGCTGCGGTCTACTTGATCAACAGACTGCCATCTAAGGTACTTGGCTACAAAACCCCCTATGAGATGTTATTAAAGACAAGCCCAAACTATGACAACCTCAGAATTTTTGGCTGTTTGGCTATGGCTAGTAATCCAGCCAGAACACATGACAAACTGGATCCTAGAGGGGTGCCTTGCTTGTTTCTTGGTTATGTTAGTCATCAAAAGGGTTATAAGTTGATGAAATTGCTTACAAAGCACACATTTGTCTCAAGAGATGTTCAGTTTTTTGAACACATATTCCCTTATAAAAAGGGGAGTTATGATAAGTATATGCAGCCTATGCCAGAGGTGGTGTCAAAGCCTACTGATTTACAAAAAAATGGATATCTTGATGATATCCTATTGCAAATGACTGCTCAAGCTGGTCATGAGACTCCCTTGCAAGATACACCACATAATACAACCTCAGGTTCCATTATACAAGATACACCACAGAGTGCTCCTACACCATTGCACGACACTGAAGCCCCAAGCTCAGTGATTCAGCCAGTTAGAAGGAGCAGCAGAATAAAGAAAAATCCAGCTTGGCTAAATGATTTTATGGCTCAAGTCACCAAATCTGACAATTGCAATGGTTCCATTGCTAGTGCTGTAGAAATAGTTGCAATGAGTCCCTGCTACAAAGCTTTGCTTACCTCTATTGAAAAAAGCCATGATCCTACTTCTTTCTCTGAAGCTATTCAAGATCCTAAGGGTTGTACAACTATGAACTCAGAGTTGAGAACATTAGAAACCAATGGTACCTGGGAACTGACTTCATTACCCCCAGGAAAGAAAGCAATTGGGTGCAAATGGGTCTTTGGAACCAAGTTTCATTCTAATGGAAGTGTGGACAAACTTAAAGCTAGATTCGTTGCACTTGATTATAGACAGAAGTTTGGCATTGATTACTGGGAAACATTTGCCCCAGTTGCAAAAATGACCACCATCAGGACTTTATTGGCTGTTGCTTCTATTAAACAATGGCATTTATATCAAATGGATGTTTCCAATGCCTTTTTACAGGAGGAAGTTTATATGACTTTGCCTCAAGGATATGCTGGTTTTGGCACTAATATTCAGTCTACTTTCTGTGACCAAACTAGAGGAAAGTTGGTATGCAAGCTTGTCAAATCTCTCTATGGGCTTAAACAAGCTTTTAGACAGTGGTTTGAGAAGTTATCTACAGCTCTGATTCAATTTGGTTTCCATAAGTCTCAAGCTGATTATACTTTGTATACCAAGCACACAACTTCTTCTTATACTACAATGCTAGTTTATGTAGATGACATGGTCATAACAGGAAGTGATGACAAAGTCATTGCAGATTTGAAGTCATACTTAAGTGCTCAGTTTCACATGAAGGATCTTGGCCATTTGAGCTATTTCTTAGGTCTGGAAGTTAGCATAACTGATCAGGGTATTTTCTTATGTCAAAAGAAATACACCTTAGATCTTCTCAAGGAAACCAAGATGGAACATTGCAGAGCTTTGAAAGTTCCTTTGACACCTAACCTTAAACTATACATGGACTCAGGTGAAATGCTTCCTGACCCCAACAGGTTTAGAAGACTTGTTGGTAAGTTGATCTATCTGTCTATTACTAGACTCGACAACAGGTTTGTAGTACAGTTTTTGAGTCAATTTATAAGCAACCTTACTGATGCTCATATGCAAGAAGCCTTCCATGTTCTGAGGTATTTGAAGGCCACATCTCATCATGACATCTTACTTGCTGCCAATTCTGATCTTCAACTCAAAGCCTACTGTGATTCTGATTGGGGCAGTTGTCCCAACTCCAGAAAATCTATCACTGACTATGCTGTTTTGCTTGGAAATTCACTGATTTCCTAGAAATCAAAGAAGCAGGGTGTTGTTGCTTGCTCCACTGCTGAGGGTGAATAGAGGGCCATGGCTAATACCTGCTGTGAACTCACTAGGTTGATTGCATTTCTCCATGATTTAGCAGTAAAGCCTCTTTTGCCTATGCACCTGTTTTGCGATAACCAGGTTGCTCTTCACATTGTGCGTAATCCTATGTTTCATGAGAGAACAAAACACATTGAAGTGAGCTGTCATTATGTTCGTGACAAGTTCAAGATAGGTCAAGTTCAACTGTGCTATATCACCTCTAAAAATAAGTTGGCAGACCTCGTTACCAAAGTGGTTTCTGCTTCTCAATATGTTCATTTCTTAACCAAGCTGGGAGTTGTTAGCTCTGCACAACTACCAGCTTGAGGGGGGTGTTGGAGATACTAAGATTGCTGAGCTGGCAAACGAGTTGGCGGTGTAGTCAGATAGTATTCTGACTATAAATGGCTGATATTTGTGGTAGATATTTCCTTGATGTATGCAGTTAGTTACCCAAACTGACTATATAATGGCTTGAGCTGAATGATATACTTCACCTCCATTTTTGTAATTTTGTAGTATTTCTCTTTCCTTCTCTTTCTCTCTCTCTCTCCAAACTCTCTCATCTCAGAATCACCATTCATGAAGGACCACAAAATCATCATGTTAGATGTACTTAGATGCAAATGCTTCTTCCCTCTGCTATCAGAGAAAGGTTTCAACTTAAAGTAACACTTATCTGTGAATATGCTAGTAGGTGCCAAAACTTGGTTTCAAGACTCCATTCCGGATGAACACGTGAAGCATCTCGCAGAAAATGTTCTAAAATTGGCAAAGGTAAGTACTGTCCATTGTTTTGTCATGCTTGTAGTCACTAAATGACTATTAAGAGGATGTTTTCCTCAGGATGGCTTAGAAAGGAGGGGCTCCAAGGAGATTGGATTCTTAAATAAAGTGGCTGAAGTCGTCAGAATAGGTATTTCTATAGTTTGACATCAAAATAGAGTTGGTACAAAGAGAATGATTTGCCTAGGAACATGTAACAACATGAACATCTAACTGCTTATGAAAATGAATGGATGTGTTCTTATATTTTACTAGGAGGGATAACTTAGCGAAAGGGAGGCCCAACGGTTACGTCAGCGTGGGAAGGTTCTTAGACGTTCCCCATGTTCTCAAAATGTGTTTATTCTTCAGATTTGATATGACTTATTCTTTGTCTTGTTTCAAACTTATTGTGGTTAATATTTTCTTGGTTTGAATTTTTGACAGCCATATCTGGTCTGATATAGATAAGAACTGTACGGGGATGCTTCCCTTCGTTTCTGATGATTGTTTTGGGCGAGTTGTTTTCCATCGTCATTTTTTTTCAGAATTGTTGCTTCATATTATGTGAATTTTAGAAGAATAAAGCCATAAGAGAGTGCATGCTAGTACCACTGCAGTTGCGCCACTTCACTGCTTTCGCTGTTAAAAAATGTATCAACTGCTATTGAGTCCTTGCTTTAGAGTTGTCACTTAGATTCTAATATAATATGACTTCACCATCTCATATGGATCTTCTTGCAGTAAGGATTGAGAAGGTCAATGCCATCTCATGTACTTTCTAAAATCAGAAGTTATTGTCTGTGCGTGTTCACATTCTTCTGCATGCCAGCATCACATCATTGATTGTCTAGAATGCTCTTTTATGTACAGTATTTGTTTACATGATCAATCTCTCGTTTCAATTTTAGTTTGGCCTAGCTCCTCAAAGTAGAAAACAAGCAACTGTTAAAGTAGTACATGTACTTAAAAGGCGCTTGTTTGAGTAAGTAATTCTAATTTAGACCTTTTCAATGTCATTTATGTGTGATGATATGCTTCTTATTTTTAGCGTCGTATATGAGCTCATATACTTTTGTCGTCTTTGTTCCAAAGAAGTGGAATCTTGTTATATGCATATGTAAGTCTTTTTTGTCTTTGTTATCTATTAATGGACAAGCCATTAATTACATGTAAAATGAAATATGATTTAATACAGTGGATTTTGAGGACATTTCATATTATAAATATGATCAGTTGATTTCTCAGACAAGAAAACTCAAAAGCAAGGCCAATGATCTCTCCCTAACTCTCGCTTCACTTACCCAGATGTACCTAAGTTCTGACCCCCCCACCCTGTTGACCCTTTCCTTGTGTAAGGTTTTGATGATGTCAAACACAAATGTGTTAGTCCAAATGTATTAATCCTTAATAATACTTATATTTGTGCTATGCTTGGTTAATAAAGTTGGTTGAGAACAGTGATTAAGAACAAAGCTTGTACGATCAGTTGAAGTTCCAGAAACAGTTTCTAACAGCAATGCTTCAAGTCCAAGAACAACATGAAGTTCCAGAAACAGTTTCTAAAACAGCAATGCTTCAAGACTAAGAGCAACATGAAGTGTCAGGAACAATCTTCAGGAACAGTTCTTAGCAGTATCAAAGTTGTTGACATTGCAAGTCACCTGCTTCATCAACAAGAAGTCATGGGTTTGGTAGAATCTTTTCTTTATTAGACCCTCTGCTAATATGCCAGTGAGAGGATCCCAATTTCATATTCGCGTTTGAAAAATCTTTTTTTTGACACTCTGGGAACAGGTCCTGATCCTAACTGGGAACAGTTCCTGGTAAAGCACCCTGAGTGTTCTCAGCAAACGTCTGGTAAAAGATTTTACGATTCTTTTCTATTTTTGGGTTGATAATTTTTGCCACTTGATAAAGTATTTTTCAACTGCAACCCAACAGATTTTCAAACTTAAAATCTCTAATTTTTTGGGATAAGATTTGGATAAGATTTCACTAAGTCAAATTTTATCTTCTTTCTCCTATTTTTAGCAAAGTCCTAAGACTGTGAAAAAGCTGGATGTTGGCTGCTGGATTATGTGGCTTTTATTTCACGTTAGTAGTGAAAGAAGCGCAGCCACAAAAAAACTCTCATCTAGCCGTTTTGTTTCAAGCTATAAAAAGGAGTTTTTGCCAACGTTTTGGTGTGTGGTTTTTCAGATTTTGTGAGTTGTACTGAGCCAAATTTCCAGAGTGAAAAACCTGTAAAAGAGAGCAAAAATTGAGTCTTCCTCATTGGCATACTAGGCGCTTCATTGTACCTTACACTTGCTTTATTAGAAGTTGCTAAGTAAGGTGTCTTCATTTTGTTTGTGTAAACGAATAGAGTTGTCCTAAGTTTAAGGTAACTAAGGACGTGGGGTGATTGTCTAGGGTAGACAATCACGTGTTGTTGCAAGTTGTAACGTGGGGTTACTTTTGTAA
>JACYFF010031954.1:75678188-75689364 GCA_017589665.1 Selenicereus undatus | reverse complement strand
ACAAGGTGCCACACCTTGTTCTTTTCAAACTGATGAAGCTCCTCTTGCATTGTCGTGACCCAATCTGTATCTGCAAGGGCTTCATTAACATTTTTTGGCTCAATATTAAAGAGAAAAGCATAAAAAGCACAAAAATTTTTAAGCTTGGATCTGGTTTGCACTCCTGTATTAATGTTAGACAGAATCTTGTCAAGAGGGTGCGCACTTTGGTGCTTCCATGGTCGTGGAGTAAGTGGGTCCACAGACACGCTTTCTACTCTAGCTGGAATACTTGGTGAAACAGGTTCAGGAACTGTTTTGGAGCCTGTTCCTGAGCCTCTTCTGGAGCCTGTTTCCTGGCCTGTTCGGGAAGAATTAGGTTGGTTTTGAGCCAAACCAGGTTCAGCAGAGCTTCCCCCTGTTTGGTTCAGACCATGCCCACCTTCCAAGGAAACAACTCCAGCCCCTGATCCATCCTCAGAACTCTTACCTTTCTCATGTGTGAGCAACGAGTCTTTTCTTGCAAGACCTAGCTCAAGGTCTTCCTCCTGTGCATCATTCTCACTTAGAGAGTTAGTTTCATCAAAAAGCACATGCACACTTTCCTCAACACACAAGGTTCTCTTATTAAACACTTTGTATGCCTTACTGTGCGAGGAATAACCAAGGAATATTGCCGCATCACTCCTTGGATCAAATTTCCCTAAGGCATCCTTCCCATTGTTATGCACAAAACATTTGCACCCAAATACTCTTAAATGCATAATATTGGGTTTTATTCCCTTGAAGAGCTCATAGGGTGTTTTGTTAAGAAGAGGTCTAATCATGCATCTATTTATAATGTAACATGATGTGTTCACAGCTTCAGCCAAAAAATTTCTAGGAAGACCACTAGCAACAAGCATTGTTCTAGTCATGTCTTCTAGAGTACGATTTTTGTGTTCTACCACCCCGTTCTGTTGGGGTGTTCTTGGGGCTGAGAAGTTGTGGTCTACACCATGCTCATTACAATAGCTAATAAAGCTTGAATTCTCAAATTTCGTACCATGATCAAACCTTAAGCCAACCAATGAGTGTCCTACTCTCTTTTCAATCCTTTTGATAAGTGCAAGAAATTTTTCAAATGTTTCATCTTTGGACGCTAAGAACAGGGTCCAAGTGAAAGGAGAGTAGTCATCCACTATTACAAGCACATACCTCTTTCCACCTCTGCTCATGATCCTCATTGGACCACAGAGATCCATATGTAGCAATTCAAGCGGTCGGGTAGCGCTTACACAATTTTTAGATTTAAACGAATTTCTGACTTGTTTACCTTTGGCACATACATCACATACCTTGTCATCATTGAATTTGATGGAAGGTAAGCCAACCACTAAGTATTTGGTAACAAGTTTATTCAAAAGCGAGTGGCTTGCATGACCTAGTCTTTTGTGCCAAAGTATAACATCATTATTTAAAGCACTCAAACAAGTCAAATTATTTTGGGGAAGAGTAGAAATACACACTTTATAAACATTTTTGTGTCGTTTCCCCCTCAACACAACATGTCCTGTGTTCATATTAACAACCAAGCAATGTGTCGGAGAGAACACCACTAGGTTGTCTTTGTCACACAGTTGGGACACATTTAGTAAGTTGTGTTTTAATCCATCCACAAAATAAACATTTTCAATTGAATGGGAGAGTGACTCACCTATCTTACCTATACCAACAATTGTCCCGGATTTGCCGTTTCCAAATTCCACACTCCCTTCTTCTGAAGCTGCAAGTGAGAGAAAATTAGATTTTTCACCAGTCATATGCCTCGAACGCCCACTGTCAACATACCACAGCTGCTTGTTCCCTAGGTTATTCCCTAAGCTGTTTGCTGGGTTGTTTGCTGGGTTGTTTTCTCTCACTTCAGCCTGCAAAACAAATCAAGGGTTACTTTTGGGAACCCAGATGCCTTTGGGTCCCATTCCTTTAGACGTACAAATCTCATCTTTCCTAACCCATATTTGTCTTACATAAACTGTGTTTCTTTCAATGGCATACCTTCTTATAGGACACGCATACCGATAATGCCTCGTTTTACCACAATGGAAACAAACAATATTTTCAGGTAGTCCCACATATTTTCTATTAACAGGGTAAACGGTGCGCTTAGTCACAAAGCCTATTCCCTTTTTGCTTCGGTTAAAGTGATTGTTCAACCAATTTAGCGCCTATGAGGACCTGTTCCAGTGCCTGTTTGCAGCAAGGTCTGATTCTGCTTGTTTTAATTTTTCAAGCAATTTACTGTTCTCAATAAGCAGGGATTCAACCTTCTGTTTCAGTTCAAGGGATTCCTTTTCCAACTTTGTCAGATTAATGGAACAAGTCTCTTCTTTCATGAGTAGGGTCTCTTTAAGCACACCAATGTTTTCATGTAAGGCAAGTGTTTCTTTGTCAACTTCAAGCTTTTCCATTTTGAGAGTTTCATTTTCCAGTTCTAGGTCTCGAACATCCCTTTTTAACTCAGCACATATATCCATTATAGTGTACACCAATTCTTCAAGGGTTGATTTATTGAGACCACGTACCTTGTTCTTAAGTTGAGTCAGACTGTTTGTTGATTCATCATCTGAATCAGTGTCACTTCTTGCCATGAGTGCTTCCTCAGCTTCCTCAGCTTCAGACCCTTCCTCATCCTCGCTTGAATTACCCCAGGCCGCTAGCATAGCTTTTGATAATCGTTTTGCAGAGCTGCTTACACCCTGTTTTCTAGGGTGTTCGGGTTCTTGTTCTTCCTTCAGCAGTGGGCAGTTTCTCACAATGTGGTCTAACTTGCCACACTTGAAACATCCGGAGAACTGTTCCCGAGAGGTGTTCCTGGCCTTGCCAAAGTCCTTCCGTTTGCTGTTTTCTTTAACTTTCTTGAAGAACCTCTTAAATTTTTTTGTTATCATGGCAATCTCCTCCTCATTAGAATCAGAATCATCTTCTAAGGCCTTTAGTGCAAGGCCTCGATCTCTCTTTGTCTCATCTTTCTACTGGGAATTTCTTCTAAGTTCATACGTTTGGAGATTTCCAATCAGCTCATCTAAGGTGATCTTGTTCATGTCCTTAGATTCTTGGATGGCCGTTACATTCGCTTCCCAAGCATGAGGTAAAATTCTTAGGATCTTCCTCACCAATTCTTCGGTGGTGAAGGATTTTCCCAGGGATTTCAACTCATTCGTTATGTGAGTGAAGCGAGTGTACATGTCCATCACACTTTCACGATCACCCATCTCAAACAGCTCATATTTTCTCAAGCAATTCAATCCGGGATTGCTTTACCTGATTGGTCCCTTCGTGAGCTACTTGTAAAGCATCCCAGATTTCCTTGGCAGACTCACATTCAGATATGTGAGTATATTCATCAGGACCTAGGCCGAAATATAGAAGTTTTTTGGCCTTGGCATTCTTCTCCATCATTTTGTAATCTTCAGTATTGAATTCTTCAGGCTTTTTGGGGACTTCACTTCCATCTTCGATCACCTTCGTGGGAATGAGTGGTCCATTCTTGGTAAGCATCCATAATTCGTAGTCCTCAACTTGAATGTAGTTTTCAATTCTATTCTTCCACCAACTATAATGTTGACCATTAAAGTATGGTGGTCGAGTTATGGATTGACCTTCAAGTATGCCTTGTGGGGTACTCATCTTCAAGGATCTCTCAAGGTGTTAGCCTTTTCAAGGAGAACCTGCTCTGATACCAATTGTTAGTTTTGAGAGTACACAGCCACAAGAGGGGGGGTGAATTGTGGTGTCAGATTTTTCCAATTTTTCTGGCAAACAGTCTTAGACCTTGTTTGCACAGACTGTTCCTGAGTTGAGCAGAAGTGAAAATCCTACGAAATTGAATGCGAAAATAATGGACACAGGATTTTTACGTGGAAAACACCTCTAGCCCAACTGAGGTGAAAAAACCACGACCTACCTTGTGTAGGATTTTAACCACTTCACTAAACAGGCTTGATACGTTACAACAGTAACACACCTTGCTACTAATTGCAACCTACGTAACCGTCTTCCCTAAGACCGGTTACCCCACGTCCAAAAGTCCACTTGACTTAGGACACACTCACCTCACTTTTATAAAAGAGAGATTATAAAGAGAACACCCTATTACAATACTTCTCAACTAAGCTAATATAGTGTACAAATGAAGTCCTAGTATGCCAATCTTGAAAGCTCACAATATCACTCTCTTGACTCGGTTTTTCTCTTGAAAATTAAAGCACTTGAATACTGAATGTTTTTCTCTTCAAAAACCGATGCCCAATAGAAGTGGAAAATTGCCTTTTAAATAGAAATAGTTGGGCGAATTTGAAAAAATACTTATCCCATAAAAAGAGAAAAAAATGTGAACGAAATTCCCTTAAGTTAAATGGCTAAATATTAGCCACAAACTTTCAGAAGTTCAGCCCATGAGTTTCTCCAAAAATGTAGCCATTTGCTAAAAATAGAGAAGAGGTTATTAGATGATAAGGTAAGGCTAAAAATTAGGCTAAAAATCCTCTCTAAGTTTTTCAAGGCAAAAAATAGCCATTTTGGACTTTATCAATTGGCAGAAAATCTATCCAGAAAGTTCAGAGATGCTAGCCCAAAATCAAGGCGAAAATCGTGTGAAACCATTTTTCGCAGTTTAGTCTGGAAACACCCTAGCCGCCCTGTTTCCAGTACTGTTTCTAAAAGTTGGTCCAAAAAGATTTTCAAAAGGGCAAACCGTTTCAAGTAAGTGATAAGTCAAGACTTTCTAATTGGCATATTAACAAGAATCTAATAAAATGAAAACCATAGCAAACCAAAGACTCTTGTTGAATCAACCACCGCTGCTCCAAACACTCTGCATAACTGTTCTTACGGCTGTTTTTGAAGTTCAGGAAAGTTTTGCCAGCCAACTTATCTTTAATCTCTGTTCTTAAGGCCTGTTCTAGAACATTGTTAACCAAGCAAATTTTAAGGCATTGAGAACAGTAAGTTTAACCTGTTTAGAACAACAACAACACTTGGATATGTCATCATCAAGACCATATACATCATAACAATTTCCCCCTTTTTGATGATGACAAACCAAGCAACCATATTGACTTTCAAAGACAAACAAAAGTGATTAGTGCCAATTATTCATAGGACCGAAAATTCACTAGGGGCTGCTAGTATTGAAAAAATTTCAAGAAAAACGACTCTTCCATGGTAAAACTACAACAACATTGGTCATCCTATCTTCCCCCTTTTGGCATCATGAAAAAGGAAGGAGCAAACAGTGAAACAGAGGGTGTTTGCAATCACCACCACTTGGGTAATGGTGGAAAACCAACATGTGATACACTCAAGTGTTTTGGTACAGTAATGAGATTGGCCATCCTAGTCATACATAAGCAATTCACAACAAGAAACAAGCAAGGTAAAACCAAAAACAGGATAACTTATTATTTGCCAGAGGGTGCAACAAGGAGTGAAGAACCAAATTACAGCAAAAGGCAAAATCAAGAGAAGAGCAGAATAGAACAGAACAGGACAGAACACTCTACAAGAACAGTTCACAAGGAAGGGTTAAGGAGCAAGAGGGGAGAGCTTTGCCGAGAGGGAAGTGAGAAGGGCTAGAATATCTTCATGGCATTTGGTGTTGAGAGCCTTTTCCTTATCCAGAGCAGCCTTCACTGCATTAAGTTCAGTATTCAAGCGAGAGTGGTGCTCTAGAACAACCTCAACCTTGTCTGAGGAACTGCCAGGAACAGGAGGACGGAGGGTGTTTGTCCCCTGTTCAGAAGGAGAACCCTCAATCAAGGTGCACCCACAACCCATAAGGGTGTTGCTCCCAATTTCATCAATAAACTGAGCTCCCACCCTTTTTTGCAATTCTACCCCGAAGTGCTCAAAAACACAAGTCAGTAGGAAGTCATACCCAAGATCATGCCCCTTGGAGATGTTTGCAATCCTAGCAATGTGTCGAATCATGAGGGTAGGAAGGTTTATTTGCTCCTCCCTGTCCATCAGATCCACAAGGCATTGGTCCATTGCATCTGCTAGATTGCGGCCTTGGCCCCTGGGGATGACATTCTTGATGATGAACCAAAAAAGCAACTGATGAATAGATGTCATATCCCCCTTTTTGACTGACTGGGGTGTTTGTAAGCGTGTTTGCTGACTCAGCTTTTGGGAAAGCTCTAACAGCCGTGCTGTCCCAAGAACCTTCTTATCTTCCCTCACATACACATCAAAACCTGTGGAGGGAATCCCCAAAATTTCTCCTAATGTCTTCGCATCAAAGCGAAGTTTCTTGCCGTTAACAGTGCTAGCCACCACTCCTCCGGTGACTGAGTAGTTGGCATAGAACTCGGCCAACTCATGAGCAGAACACCCCAGCTGGGTGTTTGTGAATAACTCAAACTATCCCTGAGCCCTTAACTTGTGCAAGAACACCCCAAGACCCTGTTCCTCAAAATACTGGACTTTGACAATTTTGCCCCTGACTATCCGTCTCTGAAGGAGTTGAGAAAGCTTAGGATGAGGTGCAGAAGAGGCAGATGCCTTGGCTTTCTTTGGATGAGGAGCAGTAGGAGGGTCTTCAACCAGACCTTGGTTGGAGGCTTGTTTGTAAGAAACTTTGCGTTTGCTGGGGGTTTTTATGGTTGATGGCTTTAAGGAGGGTAAAGTAGAGGCTCGTTTGGGAATGGGTAAGGCAGGCTCAAATGAAGGTTCAGGCAGGGGTTTGTCCTCTGAGGATTCTGAGAACACGGGGGTGCCCTGTTTGAAGGAGGTGTTCTCGGTATCAGTTTCAGAAGAACTTGAAGAGGAGTCAATTTTCTCAATTACAGGAGAGGACTGTGCTACATATCGGGGTGTAGCCTTAAAGGCTATCCTGGCAGATTTTCTTGTTGGTATGGGTGTGAATTGAGGTTGGGCATGGGTTTTGGTGGTCTCTTCAGTTTGGCCAGTTTTGGGCCCTGATGGTGTCCTTGTTCTCGGCATCCTATTGCGCCTAGCCACCATTTTGTATCTTTTTCTTTTTTCACCGGTTTGTGGTACCGGTGTTGGCTTTTCAATTTCAGCAAGGGACAACTCTAATTTTTCCCCACTTCCCCCTGTATCATCTGAATCATCTCTCAATTCATCTCCTAGGTCATCTTCGAACACTAGGTCGAAGGTTTCAGGCCCTGTTTCAGCCCCTGTTTCCTGTTCTAGAAACAACCCGAAAGGGTATGACTCGGCTTCCCAAATGTCACCCAAGTCACTTTTAGGTAAAAAGAACTGACTTTTGACACCCATATCCTCGCTTGATTCCCCAATTTGTTCCTTCCCCAATCTCATACATGCACCCAAATCCCCAAACGGAACCAAGTTCCACCCAAAATTATAGGGGATGTTAGCTAAATTAAGACCTATGTTTTTGAGGTCTACACTTTTTAGGAACCCAAACGGCTTATAGCAAATGGGGCGAGAAGGTTCAGCATGTTTACCTTCAATTAGAGCCGTGAGGAGTTGAGAGAACAGGGCTGTAGTTGTTGGTGCTACTACAATTGATGACTTGCTGCCCTGAATCGAAGACACAGAACTCTCATTGCTGATGTGAGACGCCATTTTTGCAAGAACGGAGTGAGAGTTTAGGGTTTTGTGAGAGCTATCATGGCAAGCAATTTGAGGTGAGGTGAGAAAAGGAGACGAATCTGGGAGGATTTAATAGAGAGAGGAATGGAAGATCTTGGAAGATTTGCCCGTTGCAAAGACTTTATCACTTAATGCTAGCTGCGTGAGCTTTGGGAAGGGTGAGGACTTTTAATTCTCATCAACTTGTTGCAACCATTTGACAAACAAGGGCATACCTGTTTCTGACGCTTGTTCTTGAGGTCTCTTGCTCGGTAACATGGGACAATAAGGGCAATCTCATTAGACCTCAACGAGTGTTAGCAAGCTGCAAACCACACATATGCTAAAAATAGCACACTAATTGATTGCAATATTTTTGTTTAACATATTGAACCCGCAACCTTTAAACATTACCAACAGGGTGAGAGAACAGGACGATCAGGCTGTTTTTATCAAACCTAGGTTGAGTCTATTCTTCTCAAACTTTTCTCTACTCAGTGCCTTGGTGAATATATCAGCAATTTGATTTTCGGTGGCACAAAAATTTATTGAGATTAATCCTTTTTCAATATTGTCTCTTAAAAAATGATGACGGATGTCAATATGTTTTGTTCTTTTGTGTTGACATGGATTTTTGGCAATATTAATTGCACTTGTATTGTCACATTAAATAGGAATGCATCCTATGTCAACACAAAAATCCTTGAGTTGTTGCCTTATCCATAGTAATTGAGCACAACAGGATGCAGCTGCCACATATTCAGCTTCTGCTGTGGACAAGGCAACAGTGTGTTGTTTCTTGATTGCCTAAGATACCAAACAGGGTCCAAGAAAATGAGCCATACCTGAGGTGCTTTTTCTATCAACCAAAAAGCCTGCATAGTCAGCATCAGCATAACCAACAAGGTTAAAGTTACATCCTCTAGGATACCATAAAGCCAAATCAGGTGTATGTTTTAAGTATCTAAAGATCCGTTTAACAGCCTTTAAATGAGATTCTTTAGGCTTAGACTGAAAACGGGCACACAAACCAACACTAAAAACAATGTCAGGTCTACTAGCAGTTGGGTAAAGAAGTGACCCTATCATGCCCCTATAATATTTGTCCTCAACTGAGGGACTCCCATCATCCATTTCCAACCTGGTTGAAGGAGAAATGGGAGTATCAATGGGCTTGGCCGATTCCATTCCAAAACGCTTAAGTAATTCCTTGACATATTTTTGTTGATGTATCATGGTGCCGTTTGAAGTTTGTTTGATTTGCAAGCCTAAGAAAAACTTAAGCTCACCCATCATGCTCATTTCAAACTCACTCCTCATCATTTTTTAAAACTCTTCACACATATCATTGTGTGTTGCACCAAATTCAATGTCATCGACATATACTTGAACAATCAACAAATGTTCCCCCTTAGATTTTAGAAACAAGGTATTATCAACCTTGCATCTTCTAAAACTATTTTCCAATAAAACGTTTGACAAGCGTTCATACCAAGCTCTAGGAGCTTGTTTTAGACCATAAAGCGCTTTGTCAAGTTTAAAAACATGGTTAGGAAATTCTTTATTTTCAAAACCAGGGGGTTGCATCACATACAACTCTTCTTTAAGGTATCCGTTGAGGAATGCACTTTTGACATCCATTTGATATAACATTATTTCCATGTGAGCTGCAAAGGCTACCTATATGCGGATAGCCTCAATCCTTGCATCGGGTGCAAAGGTTTCCTCATAATCAATGCCCTCTTCTTGGTTGTAGCCTTGAACCACCAGCCGGGCCTTGTTCCTAGTGACTGTTCCGAACTCATTAAGCTTGTTCCGGAACACCCACTTGGTGCCAATGATTGATCTATCCTCTGGCTGTGGTACAAGGTGCCACACCTTGTTCTTTTCAAACTGATGAAGCTCCTCTTGCATTGTCGTGACCCAATCTGTATCTGCAAGGGCTTCATTAACATTTTTTGGCTCAATATTAAAGAGAAAAGCATAAAAAGCACAAAAATTTTTAAGCTTGGATCTGGTTTGCACTCCTGTATTAATGTTAGACAGAATCTTGTCAAGAGGGTGCGCACTTTGGTGCTTCCATGGTCGTGGAGTAAGTGGGTCCACAGACACGCTTTCTACTCTAGCTGGAATACTTGGTGAAACAGGTTCAGGAACTGTTTTGGAGCCTGTTCCTGAGCCTCTTCTGGAGCCTGTTTCCTGGCCTGTTCGGGAAGAATTAGGTTGGTTTTGAGCCAAACCAGGTTCAGCAGAGCTTCCCCCTGTTTGGTTCAGACCATGCCCACCTTCCAAGGAAACAACTCCAGCCCCTGATCCATCCTCAGAACTCTTACCTTTCTCATGTGTGAGCAACGAGTCTTTTCTTGCAAGACCTAGCTCAAGGTCTTCCTCCTGTGCATCATTCTCACTTAGAGAGTTAGTTTCATCAAAAAGCACATGCACACTTTCCTCAACACACAAGGTTCTCTTATTAAACACTTTGTATGCCTTACTGTGCGAGGAATAACCAAGGAATATTGCCGCATCACTCCTTGGATCAAATTTCCCTAAGGCATCCTTCCCATTGTTATGCACAAAACATTTGCACCCAAATACTCTTAAATGCATAATATTGGGTTTTATTCCCTTGAAGAGCTCATAGGGTGTTTTGTTAAGAAGAGGTCTAATCATGCATCTATTTATAATGTAACATGATGTGTTCACAGCTTCAGCCAAAAAATTTCTAGGAAGACCACTAGCAACAAGCATTGTTCTAGTCATGTCTTCTAGAGTACGATTTTTGTGTTCTACCACCCCGTTCTGTTGGGGTGTTCTTGGGGCTGAGAAGTTGTGGTCTACACCATGCTCATTACAATAGCTAATAAAGCTTGAATTCTCAAATTTCGTACCATGATCAAACCTTAAGCCAACCAATGAGTGTCCTACTCTCTTTTCAATCCTTTTGATAAGTGCAAGAAATTTTTCAAATGTTTCATCTTTGGACGCTAAGAACAGGGTCCAAGTGAAAGGAGAGTAGTCATCCACTATTACAAGCACATACCTCTTTCCACCTCTGCTCATGATCCTCATTGGACCACAGAGATCCATATGTAGCAATTCAAGCGGTCGGGTAGCGCTTACACAATTTTTAGATTTAAACGAATTTCTGACTTGTTTACCTTTGGCACATACATCACATACCTTGTCATCATTGAATTTGATGGAAGGTAAGCCAACCACTAAGTATTTGGTAACAAGTTTATTCAAAAGCGAGTGGCTTGCATGACCTAGTCTTTTGTGCCAAAGTATAACATCATTATTTAAAGCACTCAAACAAGTCAAATTATTTTGGGGAAGAGTAGAAATACACACTTTATAAACATTTTTGTGTCGTTTCCCCCTCAACACAACATGTCCTGTGTTCATATTAACAACCAAGCAATGTGTCGGAGAGAACACCACTAGGTTGTCTTTGTCACACAGTTGGGACACATTTAGTAAGTTGTGTTTTAATCCATCCACAAAATAAACATTTTCAATTGAATGGGAGAGTGACTCACCTATCTTACCTATACCAACAATTGTCCCGGATTTGCCGTTTCCAAATTCCACACTCCCT
>JACYFF010031954.1:75629018-75665205 GCA_017589665.1 Selenicereus undatus | reverse complement strand
TTGATTAACTAAAGTACGCTACCCTAAAATGCAAATGTAATCTGATTTCACTGCGTATAAAGGTTGAAAGCATGACACTAACAATGGAAACTAAACTAACCTGGCGAACAACTAACTAAGTACAGTCAAATAATACGTAGCACATAAAATTGGGTGATTTTGGGTCGACATGGCCACAAATATATTCCTAACAATCCTCAAATTGATCATGCCCAAAAACAAAATATAGCCTAAATCACTGCTAATCCTAATAAATTGCAATAAAAATTAAAGGAGAGTAAATTACCCATAAATCACCCTTCGTTGATGATGAAATTTCTTTGATGAAAGGGCCTCTTATCCACATTCAATTACCAAGAACCATAATCAAGTCACAATTTGAGCTTCTAACATTGATCCTTCAAGCTTGAAAATACCAACCCAATATTGTGGTATTGATGATGAAGATGGAAAAATAAGAATGGAAAGAAAAGTTGGTTGAATTTAGAGAGGTACATCAAGGGCTCAAATCCTTTGGGATTGATCCAAAACCTCCCGACAACCCCTAACACATCAAAATTCATATTTGAGGATGGTTTTTGGTTGATTAAAAAAGAGGATTTGGAGAGACTGAGGGGAGGAAAAGTTAGATTGTGCACTAATGAAGAAGAGCAATAAGAAAATTGCAAGAACTCAATCAAAGGCTCAAATATCTAAGTTTTCATTAATAGTGAATAGACTGTTTAGAAAGACTATGCTAGAAAGTGACAAATACTGCTAAAAACTTAGGTAACCTTACAAAAATGTTCAACAACCTTTTTATAGCTCAAACATCGATTATTTTTTTTAATAACTAACAATGCAAATGTAACACAGTTGTGCCACTTGGTATGGGGTCCCTGTGCTAAATTTTTGTCTCTTCTCCTCCAGTTTATTGTTTCATGGCACAACCTGTATGGTGTGGCATGACCTGGGTAGCTCCCTTGGTACTTCCAATCAGCTAAGCTTCAAAGTGGGTGGCTCCTTATTCCCATTTAGAACTTTTTTCTCTTCTATTCCTACAAAACACAAAACACTAATAAATATCTACTTTAATGGTTATTTGTTAACTAAAATCAAACATAAGGTATGTCAAAATTATGTTGGTTGAGGACCGAATAAATACCCTTATATTTAGATTTTGCTCGTCCTCAAGAAAAACATGAGAAAAACACCATTTTGTAGGAGTAATAGTTATATTTAACGTATGCAACAAGCCCTTTAAACCCCTTAGTCGCGTAAGTGGGCAAGTGCGGTCTCGTGAGGGTTAGAGGAAGACACACCCGCAACGTCTTTGAAGAAGAAAAACAAAAGGACAAACAAAAAGGAAAATTCTTTTTGGGATTTTCACAAACTTTTGCAAAACAATATCTATGCAGTAATCATGCACTTCGTAAGTTAATAACTGACCCTAATGGCCAAGAGATACAAAATACATGCATACGGTACACAATAAAGATTCTTAACCATCTTAAATGACAACCATGCATTCATTCTGGCCCTTTTCAATGATGAGTAACCTATGGTTAGCTCACTTTTGGTCATGTGGAACTCTCCTCTCGGGTGTTTGAAATGTTTATAAACAAAGATGCACTTTGCCATATATTTGGCCTAATTCTTATTCTGCATCAATGGGATGCATATGCACTTCGATGATGGAGAGGATTTCTTAAAGGTTGTATTGGGGTTTGGGTTGAGGGTTAAGGAAGGGATTAAGATTTGAGAAGTTAAGAGCTGATAGCCAAACTAAGGAGCTACCACATCACTTACCATCAATAATCATCTCTCACTAACACACAACCTACCAGACAACTTGAATTGACGACTTAGGTGATCTAAACATCAAATAAACCTTCCATCTCAAGAGTTTTATTTTAATTTTTTGTCTTTGTTTTGCTTTTCTTCGTTTTGTTTTTTTTTTTAATTTTCTAAAGACATGAACTCAAGTTAAACACTATAGTTGTTCTTTCCTTCTTTATATAACACACTAAATATGCCCCCCTCACATCATTTCCCAACCCGTTCATCATAGTGGTACTCATTCGCCTTGGATTAGGTAAAGGCAATGATCAAGGATAAAGTCTAATAAAGTGGGTCCCTGAAAAGGGGTAGCAATGGATATAACTATGCACATGGGGAAGCTTTTTGGCTAATGTGGCTACAAACTTGCGCAACAAATGCCTTTTTCCTCTCACCAATCATGCAAATGCAATATGTAGTTTCAAAGAGTGTGGTTTCAAGGAGAGTTAGAGAAAATTTTAGATAATGACAATTTTCAGTGAGCTTCTTATGAAAGGAAACAAAGGAGCACAAGTGATGAAGTGGTCCGAATTAGACTCAAAACCTCACAAGTCCACATACCATGCCTACTTTCATCTATTAGGTCAAACAACACACATATTGCTAAGAGTTTGAACCTCCTATGCACCGTATACACCCTGATTGTGTGTTACTTGAATCCAAGTAAAAGGAGATCATTGCCAACAAAATTAACACATTTTCCCCTAAAAATACCATATTTACAAGAAAAATGAAAAATCTTTTTGAGATTTTGAGATTTTGTTTTCAAAAGTTACGGAGGAAAGCCTTCCCATCCTAACACTTAAAGTGCACAATGTCGTCATTGTGGGAGAAGAGTCCTAAAAAGGAAAAAAAAAGAAAAGCAAAAGCAAAAGCAAAAGGTATATATAAAGGAGAAAGAGGAGGAATAGCTTGGAATAAAATGAAAATGATCATATATGAATGCACATATATAATGCAAATGCAAAACTACTCTAAATACATTATGTACATTGCCTATGCTTATCAGAGCCCGTTGAAAGTGCACTCAAAATTCACCACACATGAAATTCACAATCACAACATCTACACACAATCCTTAAATTACAAGGCCAATTATAAGGCCAATCACAACCAAATTGCTCCTCCAACGGTTATCAACAACCACAATATCACAACAATACGGGGTGGAGAAAAGATGAGATGCACACATGTTAACGCTAAACCTAAATGAGATGCCCCCCAACATGTATTCATATGCAATAACCCTCTCAAAATGTAAGATGTAATGAAGAGTAAGGGAAGGATACAACTCGTAGTCACTGGGCTCTATTAGGCTTCGGTGGTGGCCAAAAGTGTGGAGGAAAAAACGAGAACGTTGATGAACTTTCTTGATTGCCCGGGATTGGGGGGGAACTGCTCTTCTAATTGTTAGATGGCCTCAGATTGTTACCATATGAGTTCGTTCATCCTTCTCCGCTCTTCATGCTCTCAGGCTTCTCTCATGCTCCGCTCATCCTCTCTTCTTATATGCCTTAACTTCCTCTCCTTTTGGCGGTCCACAAACCCCTTAAAATTTGTCCACTCCTCCTTAATGGACTCCATGCATCCGGTCATACGATGAATGTCTTGCCGAACATCGATGTACCCCTCTTATAAGTCGGCTACCTCCATTTGGAGGTTGGAGAAGGATTGGAGGTAGGTATAGTCAAATGGCATTTGAGCGAAGAAGATGACCCCCCATCTCAAATGAGAGTGGTTGTTGATATTGTGATTGGTGTTATCGCATTGGTTCATCCTCTACTTGGGTTCCACCAGCCTCTCTGTTATCTTAACCCTTTTCTTCACCTTCACCCTCATCATCATCACTATGCGCCCCATTCTAATCATCATCCCTATCGTCCTCTCTTAGTAACTTCATTTCTTGAACAATTACCCGATCATAATGCTAATTCCTCTCGTTCGTTATGGTGGTGCTGGCCACATCGAGAAAAGTGAATAGGATTTGTTTATGGTGGGGATATTTTTTGGCAACCTTTTGTGCCAATAATGGTTATATGGGCTAGGGTGGTAATGTCAAGGTCCTCCCAAGAAGTGAGGCTCAAGGGTTCCAAATTTCACACCATGGTTTAAAGCTTAGGCTCTTGCAGTGATGGTGTCCCCCATACCTATCACATTCTCATGGGTGGTCTTGGCCACTTTCGCTAAATGGTGGATGACAAAGGCCCTGGTATTCGTATGAGCACCCCTCATAGCACACCAAATAAGAAACAATGCTATTTTCCTACATACATTTTGGCTATCATTATGCCCAAAGAAGATATTAGCCATTAAACATTATAAGTAGCGGATATTAATGTTGCTTATATCAATGGCTTGAGCTTGTCTAGGGTGATAGGCCCAAAGTCTCCCAAACCTATTGGTATAGGTTTTACACTTTGAGCAAGTGATGCTCAACCAAACAAGGTCGGGTCCCCACCTACTCCCTTAAGCTCATCCGGTTATCCGTGTTAAACATATGGAATGAAATTAAGACCCCTTCACCCCTTATATGATCCAGCCCAATCCACATGCAAAGAGTTCAAAAACTAAATCACAAGCTAGTCATATGACACACATTGCATCTCTATATACGCCATCCATCCTAAAATTTCTAAGCAAAGCAACCATATCATCAGGCATCCCCATAGTTCTAAAAGAGTCAACACGCCAAAATTTTTGCTCACTAGTCTTCCTAGTACTCAAGGTTTTATATTTCAACTTGTGTTCTTCATTAGCAAAAATTAAATGTCTAATACTAGGAGGAAGGATTAAGGGATAGACAACTTATGTACCTTTGGTTCTTGAGGGTGCCTTATAGGAGGAAGAGGCCCTTTGAAGACTTCTTAGGTAGAGATGGGGCTTGGGAAGACTCTCCAACTCTCCTCTTGGTCATAGTTAAGATGTGTGTGCAAGCCAAGCTTTTCTTACTTCTAATGGCCTTTTTCAAGCTGAGCAATCTGTCTTTCTCTACTACCTTCAACCTCAACATTGGATGTTAGTGTTTTAGAGAGATAAAGTGATTGTTGGGGGAAGAAAGAGGATAGAATAGAGGGAGATTTTTTTGTGGAAAATGAAGAATTATGAGTGGAATGTGAGAGATTTGTGAGGAAAATGAAGGATTTATGGAGGATTTAAGTCTAAAGTGAGGGGAAACAGTCGCATAGACAGAAAAAGAATGGAGGAAGAAGAAGAAGAAGAAATGAAGTAGAAAGAGGGAATTCTCGAGTTTTAGGGTTGCCAGAATTGGCATAATCGTGCAGCATGGCATGGCGCCCCTGTGCTCAATCTCTGGTTAACATACTAGGATTCTGGCATGGCATGCGCGTGCCTCCTAGCAAGAGTGTACCATGTCAAATCTCTATGAGGAGTTTTTCTTTGCTTCTTGAGTGGCACGAGTGTGCCCCTTGGCAAGTGCTCCTAGTGCCATTTTTCTGCGCCAAAAACTTTCATCCTCTCACCCTTTTTTTCCCCCTGAATTATCCTCTTCTTTTACCTCTTTTTTGTTTTTCCACACATTTTTCATCTCTTCACTTACTTTGTTTTTTTTCTTTTTTCTTCACTCTTTTTCTCCCATTTTCTTTGTATTTCTCATTTTCTCATCATTATTTTTTTTCCAAATTTTCAACACTCACACTCACAGATGTATACATTATGTACTAATACACAAGGAGTTGAGACCTTAGCAACTCAAATGAAGAGGGTTCATGGAGTGTAAGACACTTGACATCGTCCTCGCTTGGTATTTCTAAAACGTTCTTCAACCTATGCCCATTTACCTTTAAAACATGATCTTCAGCGGGTCCTTGATTTCAATTATCACATGAGAGAATAGTTTCATCACAATATAAGGACCGCTCTACATAGACCTAGGTTTCCTGAGAATAGGTTAAGTTTAGAGTTGTACAAAAGGTCTTTTTGCCCTGGAAAAAATTCCTTCCTATTGATGTGCTTATCATGAAGACCTTGCATCTCTCTTTGCTCAACCGGGTGTTGTCATAGGCTTATCTCCTAATCTCCTCAAGTTCTTTCAAGCTCAATTTCCTCACCTCACCAGTGGCATTTAGATCATAGTTGAGAGTCCTAATGTGTAACACCCCTAACCGCTATGGCTAGGAGCGTTACGTTTTCTTACTTCCTACTTAATTTCTGGAGCGAAACTGACAGAATTTGCCGTAGAAACTGACCATGTCCAGGATAAAAGCCCTACAACAAGCCCCCTGCAATCAACGGAAGTGCAAAGAACTCTAAAATAAGCTCAACGGCTACACGTTGGAGTCCATAACTCAACGAGCAACTTGCTCAGAGTACATCAAACAATATAGTTCATTAATAAGGAAGGGATGAAAGATACAACTCAACGATCTACACAACCGGAGTACTGGGGGTTTGCATTCCATAATATAGACGACTTTATTTTAAAAGACAACTGACTAATAAAATAGTTGGCTCACATGGCCATACAGAAAGACTTATAAACAATATGCATTACATGAGCTAGAGTGTGTTGTCTACAGACGTTTACAATTTCAGGAATACATTACATGACATCGTAACACATGTAAGACCCCTTCAAATGGGCACACATGACACCTTGCAAGCAAGGATAAACTCCATTTTAGCATAAGTGACTTGGCTTCTGCCTGTCACAGTGCAAACCTAGGGAAAAAGGGGAAAGAGTAATGGGATGGGCAACCACACGCTCAGTAAGAATCCCTTGGCTCCCTAAACCAAAATAGTTGTAGGCAATAATACTAATACTAGCCACATATCACGCATTTATACTTTACTATCATATTAGGGAATCATTGTCTCCAATGAAAGATTACCATCCTTAAACTTCATTCCAGCCACTCAACTCATTTCTAGGCCCTTAATGACCAAACTTCCCTACTAGTAAGCATTTAGGCACATAGACAAGTAAGCAACAAGGACTGAGTAAAACATTTTCAAACTCACTTTAGACAACAAAGTGAGGCATTATATGTTCCAAGAATGGTTTATAAATCACATTAGCTTCTTCAAGACTCATAATTCTTTCTAAAAGTTTCTGAACTACTTATATTGGTAAGAAAGACTTGACAAGAGCTTTTTCTCATAGGGTATACACCTTTGAAAACTGAAAAGATCTAGGCTTTACTAGAATATAGCCATATTCCCTTAAAAGAATTCTTTTGAACCATACTTGGAATCGCATTCGTAAAACATTCAAGTAAACTTTCTTTATTTTCTTGAAAATACTCTACTTAGCCTTTTGAGGCTCACATTCTGTAAAATGAAAATCTCTTTCATTTTGGTCCTCTAATGACCCTTACGAGCTTTTCAAATCTTGTTCAATACGGCCTCATAATGGCCCTTAAAAATCTTTCTTTTCTGAAATACTTAAAATGGCAAAATGCTCACTGCTTTTCGTACTCATTAGGAAAAATGCTCTTAGCATAAAATCATCACATTGTGTTGGCTAGGGGAGATCTGCACTCGCCCTAAGTGAGATCATCACTCACAAATCACGTTATCCCTGAGGTATGCGTACATAACTTTTTGGCCAAAATGCATCTCAGTAGAGCAACTCTAACTTCGATATTGTCCTCTGTGGGGCAACAGCTCACACCAAGATAGTTATATCTTGAGCCCAGTCCCCCTCAAGGTTTTATCACGCGTCACACATCACAATATATCTAGGGAATAGCTCACACCAAGTTACTTATATCCTGAGTCTAGCTCCGATTGCGTCCAATTCCCAACATTACCTTTGGGGGAAACAGGTAATGCCATATTTCCCACCCTCAAGGTCTGGCGAATTGCCTAGCACTTTCTTAGCCTTTAAATTCATATTTCGTCTCTCCCTTCAGTTGCTTTCTTTATTGAAATCTTGATTTCTAGCAAAATCACCCATAACCTTTGTAATGGTTTATGGTTCTTTTGTCTTTAACTTAAAAACCTCTTATAAACGTAATAAGTTTGCTAGCTTGTAAATCGAAACTCATTTAAAACTTAAAGTACTTAGTTGGCATTTACTTCAAACTAGATTCGTAATCAAATCTTATTGAAACTTAAAGTAATAAACTCATTAAAATAGCGTATAACTCAAACTAAGTTTCGTAATAAACTCATTCAGTTGCCCAAATTTTGCTCGTTTGAAATCCTTTTTAAACTCAAAGAAGGGTGCTTAAGCAAATTAAAACCTTAAATCATTCTTAGCTTACTACCATTCAAAACTTAAAGTACTTGGCTTGCTTATGATTCAAACAAGGTTTCTTCATAATTTTTCAACATAAACGCTTCTTGAAATCATAAAGAGCTTACTAGCTCGTAACTTGAAACTCAATCGAAACTCAAATAAGCAGCTAGCATACAAATCAAGCTAAATTTCATAATTAATACCTTAAGTCGCCCTCTTTCAGATCCTTTAAATCCTTTTAAATGCAAGGAGAAGTTACATATAAACCAATGCCTTAAAACATTTTCAAACTCACTTTTAGTTCACTTTTAAACTTCCTAAACCTATCGACTATTCAGTTGAGTCACCCCCTGAGTAGTTCAATAATTTAGGATTATTTTGGGCTACAAACATCTTCATAACTGACAGGCAATTGGTAAGTACTTAAAAGCATTCAAAATCATGAAAACAAGCGTTTAACAATCCTTCTTAAAGACATCTAAATTTCAAGAATTAACCACATAATGTCACGTAGCACATTAAGGGGAAAAAAGGTTCACAAATAGCACATTCATGCACTTCATAGCACATCTCAGCAGAATCTACTCAATAAGCCACACATGGCCTTGTAATCCTCACGATTACGGCAATCCACAACCCAAGCTCCCTCCTCACACAACACCGACCACAAGAACCTCAAATTCCTCAATAGTTCCCCATTAAGCCATCCAACTACCAACTCGGTTCATTATTAGTATGCAAAAACCAACAATACTTATGGTGATCGTATATAGGTATGACATTCATGCTTAATAGCCAACTTAGAATTTAACGTAAACCAAGCTTATGCGAATAAAAGCTTCAAAGCGATATTTACTTTCTAGTTCGCAAACCAATATCCATAGGTAGAGTATTTCATTGTAATTACCACGAATAGACTATTAACATGCCCAAATTGATTCAGCTATAACCTTTAGACATAATTCAGTTCATTCCATAATTACTTCAATTCGCATCCTTAAGCTTCAAACGGAATTCAACTAATAAACTTATGAAATAACAGCACTATGTCAACATTCTATTTATTAAGCACTTCTCCAAACAGTCCGATTATTAAAAATTGAGCATCAGTTCGACAGGCAATGACCCAAAATCAATACCACTTTCTTAATTCTTCAATCACGATTCTAAATTCACCCAAACTAATTTTGGACCTTAAATCAACATACGCTAACTAATTTAGTTAAATTCGTTGAAAATAGTAGTAATTTAGGAGTAAAAAAATCCCCACCTCAATTCTAAGCTGGATGATCGTTCGAAGCTGCTAGGCTCGACTCTAGGTGTTTGAAGAGCGCCTACTCCTTGACTCTTGCTCACCACGCACGGACAGAACCTACACTGTGCCCAAATCATGCAACCGAACCCCAATTTTGACGCAAAACCACACTCACTAACTTGAATTTGAGATGGATGCCTGAAGCTACGAATTTGGCCTCAATTTATAGAGGTTTCGAAGCAATTAACAACTAGATGGCAGGGCTGGACTTTTACAAGCACCTGGGCTCTCGAATTTGTGCTCAAACCCATCGAAAACGTGGTAGGTTCTTCTTGGTTTTGCCCAGAATTTACACTAGATGGGACCTAGTTCGTGGGGAATGTCAAATGGGTGAGTTTTGCGGCTGTGTGTGGCGAGAAATCTGCTCAAAATCGAGCTTTTCTGGCGCGTGTATAGTGGGAGATGAGAGGAGGAAGAAGACTGAGCAGAGAGCAGAGAGAGAAAACGAGATATCAAGGATGGGGGGTGTCGCGACCGGGAAGGAGAAGAAAGAAGAAAGGGGTTAGCGAAATTAAAAAAATGCCCCTCCATCTTCTATTTTGTCCCAAACTGTCCAATACTTGACACTGCTAGTCTAATTTGTAATCCGAGTTCTAAACCCAAAATCGATAACGCGACGTTTCGTTTGATTACTCGTCCCCAAATATATCCAGGTTAGATTTAATAAACATCTAAGGTTGACAACCTAATCGTAATCGGGTTGCTATTCGATTTAGTATTCGTTAATAACCATTAACAATGCTTACAAAAAATCACCAGAAGAGTTTCAAAACTAATAATAATATCAATAGTGACAAAAATATACTTTTTAATAAAATTACCGCTCGCGTAAGCACATAAGTAATAATTTAACTTATATAATTAGTAAATGTTAGACAAAATAGGACTAACCTGGATGCGAAAATAACTGTCTGCAATAGCCCACGTCAATCAGAATGTGAGGTGGCTACTAGAGTCGCATTTAGGGTTCACGTCCTAAACCCGAAACCCCGATGGATGGTTAGGCAGCCGTGAGAGGGGAGGGGAGAATATGTGGTTTCTGTGTCACATGTGTAACCCTAATTGATCCCCTGAAACCTCCTTATATAGGTTGGGGAAACAATCAGGGAAGCCGCCATAAGCGGCCTTAGTGGCCGTTGGGCCTAAAACAATAAGCCCGATCAACAGCTCCCACTTTGCCACAGAGGCCGCAAAATGCACGATCTCCACGAATCATAACTCATCACGCTTCATATCAGGAATAGGGCGTGCGACCAAAAGGTAACAAGTAGTGCTATATTAAGTTACTATCTAACTAACATAGCACTTTTACGAAATATGATACCTTAAATCATCCTGAACATCACTAGTGGCATCTCCAATCCCTTATGCCATGATATATCATATGACTATATACTTAATATAATCGCCCGAGCTGATATTGGTGATGATGGATAAATTTTTCGTTAAACACTCATGATATTGCATCTTAGCTTGATTGCTTTCCTAACATGTTCTCATTGAACCGTATACATCGTGGCCCTCGAGAAACATATTAAAGTAGCAACATCAAGCTTTGACTTCGTACGATAGCTTTAAGTCAAAAGGCAATCGTCTATAGGGTCACACAGTGACAGAAGATAGGGAGGTCAATTGTCACTCCATGTATGGTCGTCTTTTAAACACACACAGTATGAGATGTGTGTCATGACATAGCTCCCACTCAACTGGGCTCGTCACTCTATATGTCATGCGAATCACCAGTCTAGATTTTCACCTAAAAAATCTAACCTGAGCCATTAGATTGACATACTAAATGTCAATCTTGACACTCAAGATTCGACTTTTTAAGGCTTGAATGTGAAATCATATCTCATATTTGACTACCTCGAATCTGATCTTACACTTACTAAGGTGACTATATTTTATCACATTCATACACTTCCAGTATGAGTAATCAATATTGCACACTTAATGCTAATATGATTCAGTCTCATCCTGCCCGCCACTCAAGCATCAAGGCGATTGCCTGTGTAACTAGGCCAATCAGAAGTCTGTGACATTTCAATATGCCTAATGCGCAATAATAATTTATGAGCATTTTGCTCATTGCAAAATAACCTTGTCCATCACATGACAAGATGTGTCCTGAAACTGAACCTTGCGAATTCCTAGACTCAGCATATGGGTTTTGAACATGTCACTAGGAATAGGTTTAGTCAAAAGGGATATAAACACCTTCTTGGTGTACATATACTTTATGGCAATGTCTTTTGTTTTTATGGTGACACACAATTTGTCTCCATAGCTAACATTGTTGTGCAGTTTTTACTTCTTACTGCATCATGACATGGCTCTCCTACCCAGGGTAAAGGCATGTCCTGATGTTAACTTAGACTCTTCCGAGTCACCAGCTTAATTGACATTTTGAGGATCCTCTCAACTTGAGCTCTCCCCCTGATAGCATAAGGCTAAGTCAGTTGTACCATGAAGGTATCACTCGCCTCTGTTGACGACTTGCCAATGTGCAAGTCTTAGGTTGCTTTGGTAACGACTTACCAAGCAAACTGCAAAGCTAGTGTCAGGTTGTGCACATAACATGGCGTACATTGAGTTTGTTACGGCACTAGCATAAGGGACATTACTCATTTGCTCCTTTTCTTTATCTGTTTTTGGGCATTGGTCAAGGCTCAAGGTTAAACCCTTCAACTGGAGTGTCCACGGGTTTGGAATAATGCATACGGAACCGTTCTAAGACTTTCTTGATATATGCCTCTTGGTTCATACCTAAAAGTTTCTTAGGACAATTTCTTATTATTTCCACGCCTAGGACATACCTGACTTCACCCATGTTCTTCAACTCAAAGACGAAGGACACCCACTTCTTAGTGGCCTCGACCATCTCCACGTTGTTCCCAGCCAGCAGTATGTCATCAACGTATAGGGTAAGAAACATAATCCCCTAGTTGATTTGCTGACATACACACGGTGGTCTTCTGAAACCATGGATAAGCCAAACGAAGTTATAGCTTCATGGAATCTTAAGTGCCAAGATCCGGAAGATTGCTTAAGACCATATATGGACCTTTTAAGACGACACACCCTGTCCACTTGTCCCTTTGATACAAAATCAATGGGTTGATCCATATAGATCTCTTCCTCACAGCTCCCATTGAGGAAAGTAGTCTTTACATCCATTTGAAACAACTCTAAGTCCAAATGGGCAACCAGGGTTAGGAGCAGGCGAATTGAGGCAAATCTCACCATAGGAGAAAATGTCTATTCATAGTCTACACCTTCAATTTATGTAGACCCTTTCGCCACTACATGAGTTTTGAACTTATTGATCGAACCATCTGCTCGACGTTTTATCTTGAAAAACCATTTATTTTCAATAGACTTACGGTGGGGTGGAAGATCAACAAGTTCCCAAACCTTGTTTCTCACCATTGAGTCCATCTCATCCCTCATGGCATCCATCCACTCTTTGTGGTTTAGTGAGTCAATCCCCTCTTGATAAGAGGCAGGCTCCTCAGTTTCCAAGGGAGTGCACAAGAATATTGCCTCTTCGATTTGAAAATATCGTCGAGGAAATTTTTCCCTCTCACTCCTTCAAATCATGGGACCTTCACTGTTTATCTGACTAGGTGAGGCATCCCTTCCCCTTTCTCTAAAAGGTGTGGGACCCTAAGCATGTGGAGAATCACTCCCACTATCCCTGGCATCCTTCTCCCTTTCTCTAAGAGGTGTAAGACCTTAAACATGTGGAGACTCACTCCGTTAAAGGCCCCGGTTGGGCGTCGTTTTAATGAGCTAGTTCTTGCTAACATAAAACCCCCCCTATTTGGGCCTGGTTTTTTTTCTGGGCCATTTATTTGTATATCATGCCCATGTATATTCTCGAACCCATTCACTTTTGGACCGGGTTATTTCCTGCTTATTTATCTGATTCATGATTTGGGGTAATGTGTAATTATTTTCATAGTTGTATGAGTTAGTCTTATATGTTGAAAATAATTATGAGTTTATTTGATATGTTTATATCATTATCATTATTTATTTTGTATTATTGTTTATGTAACAATAATATGAAAATTAGAGGTATGATATATAATTATGTGTTATATGTTGAATTTATTTTAGTAATATGTTATATGAGTTAGTTTTATAGAACTTGAGCTCATGTAAATATGTTTTGCATGATGAAAGTGAATATCTGTGTGATAGTCACCAATTAAACATGTTAATAAGTTTAACCAAACTTTTATAAATTATATAATTAACTTAAAGAAACTCCTAATTCACATCCATATGTGATGATAATGTGAAAGGCTTGATCGATGTATAACTACATGTTATATATCGAGAAAATAAACAAATTGTTTTAGTAACAGAATATATGAATTAGTTTCATATAAAATAAACTTTGTGTAAATATGTTTTACACAGCTAACTATCAATTTTTGGGCCTAATATATAATAATGTATTATCATCACTAAATAGACATATTGTATGAATTCGATTCATATTGATTAAGGTTTGTAACATTATATGGATGTGTACCACATAATTACTTACACGTAATTTCTTTTTTGAAATGTCATTAAATAAAGTTTTTAAATGACATATTAGTAATTATATAAATTTGTTCTATATAACCTCGTGTAAATTTGTTTTGCACGATTAAAGCTGAATATCTTTGTGATATTTCTATATATTTTAATTAGTTTAACAAATTGTGCACTCCATAAATTTCGTTTTATGGAAAAATGCAGTATTTAAATTATGGAAACTTCTAATTCATGCTTGTATGTGATGATTATAAGCTTAGCGAAATTTTCGATCATATGACATGAATGATGAAGTTTTTGATAATTTAATTACCTGAAAATATGACTAGTGTCCATTTTGTTTTAAATATATACTTTCAGATATGGCAATTAAAATATGGTTGGTGATTAGTTTACCAATGGAAAATAAAGATAGCATGAGACTATAATACATAGTGTTAGAAGATTTAGCCTCTTCTAAACAAACATAAAGTACTAGAACACTCGACGACTTTTAAAGTCTCCTAAGATAGGCAAAGATGTGAATAACATAGATGTAACTGCTTGTGAGCAGTATCAAGAGAAAGGCTAATAATGTACCATGAATGGCTCGAGGAAGGATCGATCAGCATGCTGGCTATGTGGTATTGCATGCATGATGATCTGAGAAGGGGATTTAAAGGCTATCTCACTGTTGAGGACAAGTGAGATCAGCCTGACATCCGGTTTTGACCAGATTCATCCCCTTCTCAAAACTCCAAACCTAAGGATGGTATTGCTAAAAGAGTAAAAGGTCAAGGTCAATAGAGAGTAGAATGTAGCGAGTGTGACGTGCTATAACTGTAAAAGGAAGAAGCCCACTACTTGGGATCATCCCGAGCTAACTAAGGTACCTTCTTTCACAGTTACACCTGAATAACAGCTGTGCTCCCAATCAGTAGTTACCAAACTCTCTTCCTTAGTGGAATGTAGACATGGGAGAACCCAAACACATAGTTCAGAGTTGAGTTAATTTTGTGAACCTTCATCGCTACCTGATGGGTTCACATACTGTTGTCTTAGGGGATGCCAGTGAGGAACATGTCCTTGACATAGCAGCGTGTCAGCTCAAACCCCGTTGAGGAAATAAGTTGTTTCTCCACAACGCTCTCTACGCACTTAGGGTGTAGCTTACCTTTATACCCTTTAGTTCTAATATTAGTTTTCTCTCTTGATTTCCGTCTATCTCGACATCTTCCATCTTTGTTGCTTTCTTTGAACTCTGTTTTTAGGCATACTCAACTTGACCATGAGGGTCAAGGTAGAGTGAACAAGCTAACTAGAGATGATCCTTTAGATCAACTCACGAGGGTTAAGTTGCCTAAGTGAGTAATGTCTAGCTAGCAAAGTAAAAGCATTTTGGTAAAGCTTTTAGAGCATCTAGTCCCTTATAATTAGTCCACTCAGGCATTTGCAGACCCATGAATGTTAAGGTTCGTCATGGGGCTATCTATTTCATCACCTTTATAGATGGTTATTCACAAGGTGGGTATGCGTACCTACTACTCATCGCTACGAGGCACTCAATATGTTCAAACGCTTCGTAACAAAAAGTAGATACTCAATTGGAACGAAGAGTTAGAAATCTTCAGACTGATCGAGGTCGTCAATACCTCTCTGATAGGTTCGAAGAGTTTTGTGAGGAAAAAGGTATATAAAAACAGTTAACGATTCCACGCACCCACAACAAAACGGTGTTGCAAACTGCAGGAATCGTACATTGCTTAACATGGACAGGTCAATGATGACGCATGCGAACCTCCCAATCAATTTTGGTGGATACGTTACTCATGACAACCTATATCTTTAAACGCGTGCCAAGGAAGAGTATACATGCCACACCATATCAGTTATGATTTGGTAAGAAGCGATCCTTAGACCATTTACGCCCATGTGGTTTGACCGGCTTTGTGCATAACCCAACCCACAAATATAGAAAACTTGGTCCAAGAGCCACCAAGATGATGTTGATTAGATATCCCACACAATCTAATGAACAAAAATAGATTCCCGCAATGTCGACTTTCTTAAAGATGAGTTCCCAACCATTTGTGAGAGTTAAGAAGGATTTCGAATTGTTTGAGTTACAGCAAGACATCCTACCATCTTTCGATGAGGGGGAGAATTTGGACTCTAACCAACTCACCGAAGATAGTATGCCTCCTCTACCCGAAAGGGATGGGAGAGAGTTGCCTGCTCAGGAAAATGAGATTCGTCTTCAATCTCCTATACATAAGGAGAGTAAGCCTATGAGTGAGGTCTGTCCTCGATCTCCACATGTTCAGGATCCCACGCCTTAAAGAGATAGTGGGAATGAGTCTCCACATGTTTAAGGTCCCACACCTCTTAGAGAAAGGGGGAGGGATGCCAGGGACAGTGGGAGTGAGAGTGTTTAGGGTTAGTAAGGAAGAGGTTAGTAAGTGAGTGTTACTCACTTACTAATCTCCTCCTTACTAACCCTAAACACTCTCTCTGCTCTCTATCCCGTCTGCCCCTTTATTCTCTCTCTTCCTCTTGACCCCCCAAAAAAGGACTCTTGCCTTTCGACGCTATGGCCAGGAAAAATGGAGCACCAAGCTCCGTCACTATCCCTTACTATGACCCTCTTCAACGGTGGTCCTCCGTAGCCATTGTACCTCGAAAACCCAAGTGATGAACTAAAATCACCACCCAAACCGCCACAAAAAAAGTCTCACTTTCGATCTACGCTAGCTTGATGAGAACCGAGGCACCACCATGTAGATCGGTCGAAACCAAGTCTAGGGAGGCGACCCACGTCCCCACGCGCCACTGAGGTGACGGCTCGTGGATGCACGTGCTTCCAAAGGTGGCGTTTTTTCGGCTTTCTTTCTGTAGTTGTGTGGATCGTCCTGCGTGGATGGTGGACGAGGAAGAAGGAAGCATGAAAAACCCTTCGTCGAAGGTGCATGACACACATGCACCACCCCTCGTGGTGTTTTCTGATGGGTTAGGTCTTGATCTAAGTCTCTTCTATCTTGCCCCCTTTTTTTTGTTGATGTTGTTTTGGGCGACTCCAGTGGAGGCCATCGAGGCCTCACTGGATCTGCTGCCACCGCGACCACCAAGGTAGGGGTGATGGGCAGTTGTGATGTTTATCGAGAGGTTTACAGGGAGTTTCATGGCTGTGTATTATGTAACTCAAATATGCTCAAAAGGCTCATACTTTAATCAATTAGGGCATGCTTGTAAAATAATCAATCTGGGCATATTGACATTCTTGAAGCTCAAAAAGAAATTTGCATTTAATTTGCATAATGACAATGATTAATCAACTAATCCTGTTTCTAGCTCACATATTAATCTAGCATGAATTTGATTAATCTGGGCATGACTTCGATTAACACATAATCGCATAAAGAGCCATGCTTGTAAAATAAAAACAGGTTTAAACATGAATCTAATTGCATAAACTGAGCAACCCAAAATGCACACATAATCAGCCATAAAAAAAAAATTGGTTGTCGTGATAATTGCCTTTGTTGATAAATATTCTAGGCACACTAATTCCATGAAACAGAACATTCATGAATTACCTCAACTAAAAATTCAATCTTTCAGTTGATTCAGGGCCTCATAATCAAAGAAGCTTCCCTTTAGTTGCATAATTATGAAAATTAAGCAACTAATCATATGTCATGTTCTCAAAACAAGCATGTTTACTATTCAGATTTTTAAACACATTAAACGGGACTAATCCGGTCAGTCTATACTCTGATACCACTGTTAGACAAAATAGGACTAACCTGGATGCGGAAATAACTGTCGGGAATAGCCCACGTCAATCTGAATGTGAGGCGGCTACTAGAGTCGCCTTTAGGGTTCACGTCCTAAACCCGAAACCCTGATGGATGGTTAGGCAACCGTGAGAGGGGAAAGGAGAGTATGTGGTTTTTGTGTCACATGTGCAGCCCCAACTGATCTCCTAAAACCTCCTTATATAGGTTGGGGAAACAATTAGAGAAGCCGCCCTAAGTGGCCTTAGTGGTCGTTGGGCCTAAAATAATAAGCCCGACCAACAATAAAAATACAATTTTACGACGTAAAAATGCAATATGACCAGCTTAATGTAAAATAGGGAAGGCGGGTGTTACATTCTTCCCCCCCTTAAAAGAATTTCTTCCTCAAAATTCTAAGGTCTACAGTTCAGTCGTACCTAAGACGTGCACACACTTGACACAATCTACACAAATTTCACTAAAATCTCGTTTACAAACAATTTAAACCGAAAAAGGGCATATGGTATCCAATCTCCTCCTCGCCAATCCTCTTCGAGCGTCTACTCACTCTATTTAGGCGCTGAGGGCAAATCACAACGAAGAGGGGAAAATGAGCCGGCGTGGAAAACCATACTAAACTTGCTTTTTTAAAAAAGGAATTTAAAAGGAAAAAGACTTTCAACTATCTAGACTCAGTTTGCATAGTAAACAACCACTCTATGTATGTGCATATATCATGATTCTAAATCTAAAAGTAGTGCAATTAGGCAATAACATTTCAAGGTCATACACATGTAGTCTCACTCTAAATCATGAATCCAAGGCACCTTTAGGATCACTACGGTTAATTTGGAGACTTCTATAACACATTAGAGTAATAGGAACATCACATAGCACCATGTAGCATCACTTAAGCAAATCAACATCGCATATTATCAGCAATTCAGCATTCTTGAGCCTAAGAATAGTAACATAAAACCGTCTAATATGCATATAGCAAGCAATTCAAATAATGAAAACATATGCAAACAATATTCCTGGGACCTATGGGTTATGGGCCTACATGCCTTCTCTGCTTTGATTAAACATATAAGGGTAAGAATATGTGAATGCAGGTTTCTAGGGTCGCCTCATCATGCTTCAAATATTCACGGAATGCAGGCAATGAGTCAGGGGTTCTGCCATGTCATGAATTACAAAACTTAAATCATCTGGATATTCAAGCCACATACCAAACCAGACTGAAGTCAAGCAAACACCAAAAGGTGCAACAACTTATTCATAAAACACATAATTGGTCAAGAATAACGAACTTAAATAACTATATAACTTTCTAGGGGCTTTAGACTATATACAATGCTAGGACTATGCTTTCAAGCATTTAGGCTCCTAGTAGTGCCCCACGAAAAGACATCTAGGTAAGTACACATGAGTGCAACCCTTATTTAAAACCTAAAGTCGAGGTTATGTCTCGAGGTTTGCCCCAAACTGTTTGGGGTTTGGGGTTTGGGGTTAGTCATCAATCAACTAACAGCGAGTAAGAATGACGACAGTATTGGTTTTACGAATATACATTGAGGTTTTGTGACGCTTGTTCCTCGTAGGGTGGTGCAGGAGTCGTAGGAACTCGTGGTACGAAAAGGCAGTTCAATCTCCTTTGGAAATTCTTGGTTTCTACATTCGATGTTAAAGCTTACAAAGTGTTGGAAAGGTATGGATCGTCTCCTCAAGAGGTGACGAGATGACACATGTGGTGTAACAATTCCAAAGTCTACTAGGTCCTTTCTCCCTTGTTCTTTCTAGGTGTCTCAAGGTTCATTCCAACCAAAACATTGTCACTCCACTCCCGTATGACAATTCGTATGATGAAAAGCACGTAATGTACTGTTGAGGCAACAATGGCAAGGAAAGGAACAGCAAGCACATTTACACATTGCTCCTAAGATTCTACCACTAGCATTTAGTCTTTCAAGCATGCATACAAAAGTGGCCCCTAATATACTCAGGGAATTCAGAATTCCAAAATGGAAGGCATCATTTAATGGGATCATCAATCATAGCAACTAATCTCCAATCATTTCTTTCCTAAACTCCATGGCATAATTTCTTCCCGTAGATTTGATTCTTCGTAGGTGACTCCCTTACTTAATCTAATTAGAGTCGACTTGCTATTCTTCCTTTCAGCCGCGACTCCTCCTATTAGATAGCGAAGTGAGGTCGACTTTTACGACGAGGAATCGTTTCTCCCCGTAGATTCAATCTTTCGTAGGAGACTCCCTCACTTAATCTAATTGGTGTCGACTTGCCTTTCTTCCTTCACCATGGTGCATTTTCTGGGCTCATCCTCCGATCCTAAACAACCAACTCTTACCATCCTCAACAGAGAAGATGATCCAATTGAAGAAGGCGTGACTCTCCGCTTAGATATGCCAATACCCCTACCGTCCAGACGTTCTTTACTCCATAACTACCTTGCAAATTCATGCTGGAGTGTGGAATCTATCCGTGACATACAAAGATCAGACGGAGTCATCTCGACTTTGAGAGTCTTGAAACTTAGCCCGCCATTATTTGCATCTCCAATCCCTTCTCAAGGATCAACACCCTTACTCCGACATCGTATCATGGACGGGACACTATCGTGGGGCAATTTTTCACCTGTTTCTCCGACAACTTTTTCATACCGTGCTATTGGGAATGGCTTGAAGACGTTCTTGGTTGCAACAAAGACAGGCTTATGGAATGGAGGCTTTATGTATCCTTGTTCTCTTATGACATGAATCTCACCGTCTTCAAAGCATTCTGCGAACTGTGGTGCCACACTACTAACACCTTTTGCACAGAGAGCGGCGATATGTCAATCTCCTTATGGAATTTGCGGGCTATAGGTGGACTTCCAGCTGACGGTGCTTACTATGAAGAAGTCATTCCATCTGCCAGAGAACTCCTTTCTATGGGACGTGGAGATAATGATATTCCAGTGACGGGCTCATTCCTCTTCTCTGCATTCCACAGACTATGCCAAGATGTTTACGGCATCGTTCAACTTACTACTTCCGAATGGATACGCTTCTGGTTTTGAGGGCGGCAGATTTACACATCTCTTCCCAGTCATGACAACTAAAAGCAAGTTAAAGCTCCAACGAACACATCATGTCCATCTGGCATGATTGCTCCTCGCACAAGGCGAACGAAGAGAGAGAAAGACCCTTTTGTGACACTCAACATTCCTAAGGTCCTAATCGAGGAGACCTACCATGCTGCCCTTATTTCCTGTTGGTTGTGCTCCTTTGTGCTACCAATTGACACAGTGTGCCTTATTTGCCCAGCTGTGTTTATAGCTGCAAGCAAACTGGCTCACGGGGAACGTCTAAACCTCGCAAGTCCTGCTTTGGCTAGCATTTATCGGGGGTTGCATAGAATTTCTACGGCTCGGAGCCTAAATAAGTTGGAAGTAAATTTCCCCATTTACTACATTTATGGATGGTTAGGGACTTACTTCCAAACTTATTTTGATCATCCCCATCATCGGCACGACCATCCTAAAATGGTGAGGTTCTCTGGTGAAAAGATGAATCGGACTCCTGACATACAAGAAGCTCGAGAGCTATTGAAATGCAAGGATCCGTCCATCATGTATTCTAACACTCTTATGAAGGATACATCGATCACCTTGATTGACACCCAGAATTTATCCTCAAACTGGAAAGCATATTTGATTTGCCTCCGCTTTGGGTTTTTGACCTTGTGACAGGGAAGAACAATTGTGATCGAACCATGCTTCCCTTGTAAGTTTGGGGGACAATTTGGCTTTTATCAAGATGTACTAAGTGAGCCACGAATGAAGGATCGAGAGGGCACCTTACACAACATAGCTCGTTATTGGTTCAGCCTTACAGAACACATAACAAGGTCCAGCATGACAATTCCTGCTCCTCCGGATGAGAAGTCTACACTGGTTACTACTGCATATGCTAATTGGTGGCGATCTTCGCAATGCGATCTTTTCTCTCAAGGGCCTAAATATCCTAGAGGCGAGGTGGTGCAACTACGAAGAGCTTCTAAAGTGAGAGTTACTGATGATGCATCTGCCTTAGATGTCACTTTCAGTAAAGCAAGTGCACATAAGCCAATCATGCAACAGCGTAACGAACATGCCCTATCCCCAGCTGAGCTTAGAAAAGAAGGAGGCGATAGTTCCTCATTGGGAGCAGACGAATCTCCTCAGAAAAGTGGAAGTTGTTCGCTTGGGAAAGAGAAGATTGAAGCTTTGAGAGGTTTGGGTGTTAGGTCTTCTATTAGTGTAGTGAAGAATTTGTCAAGCTCGAAGAGCAAACCAGACGTTGCAACTAAGCTACCTACCCCCAAGAACAAGTCTAACAGTGCGACGAGCTCATTGAAATCAGAGAACAAAGCAAAGGGAGAGGTGCATCTTATTATCCTTACCCATTTCCCTTCCCCTTTTTTTTGACTTAATCCTTCTTTTAATGTAGGGATATACTGCAGAAATCGGAGACAAACTTAAGGCTGCATTTGGTGACAAAGACAGTAAAGCCACCTTGACTGTGCTTGCTGCCAAGTCAACTGAGGATGATTCTATTAATATAATGCCATCGCCAGTGAAACAAGCAAAACGCTGTGAATCACTTGCTCCTTCTGTTGCAACCTACTTCCCTGGGAGAAGTTCTTCTAGTGTGTTTAACGATATGGCCTTGAGTGTGAAGTAACGTTTTCAGCAACAGTTGAAAAAGTTTATCCCAAAGACAAAAGGCGACCTTGCAAATATTCGCCAAAAAGCTGAGCAAATATATGAAACATTGTCATCCCTCCAGACAGATTGTTCGGGGCTGAAGAATAGTGTTGAGGCATATTTGAATGAAGTCAAACAGTACCTGAAGTTGAAAGCCCAATTAGAAGATCCGACTCCTACCGAAGATGTGCTAAGCAAGCGAGCAGCCATATTAGACAAACTTGGGGACGCGCGAGCTTCAGCGGAAAAGGTCAGTGGGCAGTTTGATGAGAGAACTACTGCTATCGCCTAAGCTCATAAGTGAAGGAAGCTACTTGAGGTAGATCTTGAACGAGCAAAGGCGAATGAGCTGGAATTGCAAGACAAATTAGTAGAGACTGAAGTTTCATTGAAGAAAGCCAAAGATGGTGTATCTCTTCTTGAAAAAGAGGTTGCTGATTTAGATGCTGCACCCCAAGTTACCGAAGAAGAAACGGCTCAAGTTGAAGCAGCAAGGAAATATGGCCAAGAGCTTTTAGGCATACTGGATACCTAGACTATATTCAGTGGATTTGTTCTAGATTTTTTTTTTCACTTTGCAACTTATTACTTCTTTTTGGACTCAGTATGGTTTTATTGTAATTGGTTTTGGTATATTGTAATAAGATGAATCTTGGCAGAAGAAGAAATGACTATTCCAGTATGTAGCCGCTGGGTTGTTCCACCGGATGATGAAGACTCAGAGGAAGACATCAACATGATATGTGTTCTTGAAACAGATGCAGAAGACTGGCGTCAACCTATAATTGAGTACTTAGAGCATGGAAAATTGTCTAGTGACCTAAGGCATAAGACAGAAATATAGCGGAGGGCTTCAAGCTTCCTTTACTACAACGGGACACTCTATCGACGCTCCCTTCTTGGTCTTTGGTTACGATGCATGGACATGAAAGAAGCAAAGAAAGCAATGACGGAAGCTCATTCAGGTGTGTGTGGAGCACACCAATCAGGGACATGATCGCATTAAAAGGATGGGCTATTACTGGCCGACTATTGTGCAAGATTGCATAAATTATACAAAGAGGTGCGATCCTTGCCAGTTCCATGCTAACTTCATACATCAACCTCCGGAACCTCTCCACCCAACAGTTGCATCTTGGCCATTTAAGGCATGGGAGCTCGATGTCGTTGGACCAATCACGTCTAAATCGTCTGCTGGTCACTCCTACATCCTAACTACCACTGATTACTTCTCTAAATGAGTGGAAGCAATTCCACTGAGAGAGGTCAAAAAAGAAAATGTGGTTGACTTCATAAGGACACACATGATCTATCGGTATGGTGTGCCGAGGTACATTATCACCGATAATAGTAAGCCTTTCTTCAACAGCCTGATGACTAGCCTGTGTGATAAGTTTAAGTTTTTCCAACATGAGTCTTCCATGTACAACGCCTCTGCAAACGGTCTGGCAGAAGCCTTTAACAAAACACTTTGTAACTTACTCAAAAAGGTTTTCGTAAAGTCTGAACGGGATTGGCATGAGAGACTGGGGGAAGCCCTTTGGGCAAATCGAACAACGAACAAGACGCCAACACAGTCGACCCCCTTCGCTTTGGTGTATGGAGTTGAAGTCGTTCTACCGTTGGAGCTCCAAATCCCATCACTCCGCATCGCCATACAGGAATGTCTAACGGAAGACGAAAATCACAGGCTTCGCTTAGCTGAATTGGAGGCCCTTGATGAGAGAAGACTTCAGGCACAACGAAAGCTAGAATGCTACCAAGCCCGTCTATCAAGAGCATTTAACAAAAAGGTTCGGCCACGCTCATTCCAAGTGGGAGACTAGGTCTTGGCAGTAAGAAGATCGATCATTGTCTCTCATAAATTTGAAAGCAAAATCACCTCCAACTGGGATGGCCCTTATGTAGTTAGAGAAGTCTCCACAAATGGAGCCTACAAGATAGTTGATGCTGATGGAGTGCGTGTAAGACCCATAAACGGCAAGTTCTTGAAGCGCTATTATCCTTGAAATAGAATGTTGTAAAGCTCCTAAGTGAGAGCCTAAACTACTCGTTCTTTCAAGTTAAATTCCTTTGTAATAGTCCTAGCCCGCAAGAGTCTAAACTGTGAATGGCAAAACAAAACAAATAAAAAAAATATTATGTGCTTGAACTACGTATGGCTTGATCCTTTAGGGTATTACATTCTCTTTAGGTACGTAGGCAACTTGGGTATATTTCCTAAGTACAATCGTTAAAAAAAATGGATGAATAAATTGTGTTAGTGCTCACTAGTTTTGTTCATTGGATACAACTACATATTATTGCGTAAACTTAAATTGAAAGATTCATCTTATTGTAATATACCAAAACCAATTACAATAAAACCATACTGAGTCCAAAAAGAAGTAATAAGTTGCAAAGTGAAAAAAAAAATCTAGAACAAATCCACCGGATATAGTCTAGGTATCAGTGTGCCTAAAAGCTCTTGGGCACGTTTCCTTGCTGCTTCAAGTTGAGCTGTTTCTTCTGCGGTAACTTGGGGTGCAACATCTAAATCAGCAACCTCTTTGCATAATTTATGCAATCTTGCACCATAGTGGGCCAATAGTAGCCCATCTTTTTAATGCGATCATGTAGCCTAGGCTCTAATTGGTGTGCTCCACATACACCTGAATGAGCTTCCGTCATTGCTTGCTTTGCTTCTTCCACGTCCAAGCATCGTAACCAAAGACTAAGAAGGGAGCGTTGATAAAGCATCCCGTTGTAGTAGAGGAAGCTTGAAGACCTCCACTGTATTTCTGTCTTATGCCTTGGGTCACTAGGCAGTTTTCCATGCTCTAAGTACTCAATTATAGGTTGACGCCAGTCTTTTGCGTCTGTTTCAAGAACACATATCATGTTGGTGTCTTCCTCTGAGTCTTCATCATCCGGTGAAACAACCCACCAGTTACATACTAGAATAGTCATTTCCCCTTCTGCCCCTAGTGCCAAAGTGGTTGCGAGGCTTGCTAGTGCGTCAGCCATCTTGTTGGCACTGCTTGGCACGTGCTCTAACTTGAACATGTCCAACTTATTTAGCAGGCGTAATGCTTGCCTGTGATACAGGATAAGGCCCTCTTTCTTAACCTCGTATTCGTCAAGTAGTTGATTGATGACCAAGTGCGAGTCACCATATATGTTGAGATCGGTGATCCCCATCTCAATAGCCATTTCAAGGCCCAAGTTAAGCACTTGGTATTCCGCCACATTGTTAGAGCATAACTGAGTGAGCACAAATGAATACTAAAGAATGTGCTTTTCAAGGGAGACGAAGGTCACTCCTGCACCACCGCCATCACGTCTAGTTGCACCATTGAAATACATTTCCCAGGGAGGGAGGATATCGATGTAGAACACGCCTTCTCCTGGTATATCATCATTTAGCTCCCAACAATTGAGAATGGAATGATCTGCTAAGAAATCTGCCAACGCTTGCCCCTTAACCACTCTTTGGGGTACATAGACAAGGTCTTACAATTTTAAGATGACCGCCCATTTTGCCAGTCGCCCATTTAAGATTGGCCTAAACATGATGTACTTGAGGGGATCAGCTTTGGAGATCACTTGCACTGTATAGGCCTGCACGTAATGCTTTAGTTTTTGGATGGCAAAGATGAGTGACAAGCACATCTTTTCAATAGGGAAGTACTTCAATTCAGTGTCGAGCAACATACGACTTGAGTAGTATAGGGCGACTTCTTTCCTTTCCTCGTTTTCCTGTACACATAATGCTCCTAGAGATTTTTCCCAAGCTGCAATGTACAGTCGAAGAGGCTTGCCAAGGATGGGTGCCCCCAATACCGGAGGGTGGGACAAATATTCCTTTATTTTCTTAAAAGCCGCTCAACATGAATCGTCCCATTCAAACAGTGCTCCCTTTTTCATAAGGTGGCTGAAGGGGTAGCAACGTCCTGTAAGATTTGAGATGAATCTCCGGATGTATGCTAAGCGACCTTGAAGTCCACGAAGCTCTCTGAGATTCTTAGGCTCAGGCATCTCCTGGATTGCCTTGATCTTTGATTGGCTGATCTCAATCCCTCTATGATGTACGATAAAACCCAAGAACTTTCCAGAGGTGACACCAAATGCGCACTTGAGTGGATTCATCTTCAATTGACATCTCTGTAATTGTTCAAAGATCAAACGAAGATCTTGTATGCGGTCCTCCCTCTTTTTGCACTTGACCACCAAACCATCGACGTAGTATTCAACTTTTTTATGAAGCATATCGCTCGAAAATTGTTTCCATTGGCCTTTGGTAAGTTTCTCCTACATTCTTAAGTCCGAAGGGCATCACCTTATAGCAAAAAATGCCTTTAAGTATGCGGAAAGTTGTGGCCTCTTAATCTTCTAGCACCATCAGAATCTGATTGTAACCTGCGGTACAATCCATGAATGACAACGCTTCATGCCCTGTAGTTGAGTCGATCATGAGTTCTGTGACAGGTAGCGGGAAATCATCTTTTGGACGAGCGTCGTTGAGATCCCGGAAGTCCACACAAATACGAAGTTGCCCATTTTTCTTCTTGTCAGGCACGATGTTTGCGATCCATGTTGGGTATTTTACCTCACGAATGAATCCTACCTCTATGAGTTTGTTGACCTCCTTTTCAATTTCCGGTACCAACTCTGAGTGAAAATGTCGCTGAGGTTGCTTCTTAGGCGAAATACCCCTTTTGATAGATAGGCAATGAACTGCAACCTTTGGGTCCAACCCGGGCATTTCTTTATAGCTCCAGGCAAATACGTCCTTGTACTCTAATAAGAGTTCCAAGTATTGCTTTTCCTCTTCAAGTGTAAGTGATGAGCTTACGTAGATAGGGCAAGGCTCTTCATTGGTTCCAAGATTCAGCTTTTTCAAATCATCAACTGTAGTCTAGCCCCCATCTCCGAAATTCTCAGGAGTTTTTGCCAACTCTATCTCTGAGTCTGAGTCATCACATTCGTGGATTGTGATATGATTAAAAGAAACAACTTCTTCTTTCTTCGCTTCCTCGTTAGAGCCAGAGTTTGTTCGTTGACCTGTGAAGACCACAGTATGCCTCTTTACCCTTAATGAACCGTCTGTCGTAACATCCAAAGTAGAGAAACGTTTCATACGGGAAGGGATAGAGCTCTGAACTTCATTTATCACTCCCAAACGGTTAAATGCGGAACTTTTCTCGTGCTGAAGTTGTGAGTTTGAGGACTTTTCACAACTCCTATTCTGGCAAAAACTGAAGGCTTTGGCCGGGGATCATCTTTAATTCTATTGAAAACAGAGCATCTGTGATCTTCCCTTTCCCTATACGGGCGAATACTGACAGACGTTTTTTTGAAGTGGATGATTGTTGCCTATCAAACACAGAGGGCTTTGGATTGGGGGAGGCATTTTCATCGTCACTCACATCTACTTCTTCAGCTGAGATGTGTTGAATCACCAACTTCTTGTCCCTTCGTCACCTAGAGATTCTGACTGGCTGCGGTGGCGTGAAATGCAGTCCAACTTTAGAGACGGCTGCTGAACCTCCCTGCTCTTGAATCTTCCTCTGAGTTTCAGTAAGGCCATGAGGCTTGGCTTCGACTACCTTTCCTAAAGAGGCTGGATTTTGAAAGTCGTAGTCAGCTCTCTCCATAAGCTTGTACGCATTAGGATCAAATTCCTTCCTAGTCTGTGCACTTGGCAAGTCATCGCCTTCTTTAGAAGAAACGACAAACCTGGAAAGAGGGGGCCTACTCACCTTAGCCTGCCACATCTTAAGTGTTGGAACTGTTGCACTGCCTTTTAAGGTGATTATGCTAGCTCCATCATCCTTTTTGGTAGCTTTGGTCTCAATGCTTCTGCTTGTGCACTCGCTAAAGGGCGATTCTTCCTCCTTACGGCGAGACCTAAGTATATACCTTAAGACAAGTGGCATTGATCATGTCGAAGCAGCAGCTTGTTTAGCAACTGGCTTAACACAAGAAGTGGTGGTACCTTGCTTGCTTGCTTCTTTATCGAGTTGCTGCTTAGGAGCATCATTTGCTGTTCAAGGGGCCTTCTTTGCAACACCTTTGCCTGCAAAAGAAATGGTTGACGACATGGTTTCCTTAGGTGCAGCACCTTCTTCAAATAACCTTGCGTCTGCAAAATGAGACTCAGCCTTAGTGAATGGCTTCACATCTCCATTTATTTTCTTCTCTCCATCACGGTAGTGCTTAAGGCATTGGTGTAAAGTGGAAGCCACTACCCCATGCTCATGAAGCCATGGTCGTCTAAGTAACAACCTGTAGGAAGTCTTAGCATCAATTACATGGAAGATGGAGGATGTCATCAAATCTCCCATTATCAGTTCAATGCGAATCATGCCGATTGCACGCTGGCCTTCAAGGTTAAAGCCTTGAATCATCGTTCGGCTCTTAGACAGTTCTTGCACTATGATTCCTACACCGTTCATTGTAGACTTAGGCATGATGTTGACGAATGATCCTCCATCCATGATAATGCGCCTGACTTTTTGGTCCCAACAACAAATCATCATCAGTGAAAGTGACTGCGGTGTTGCTAGAGGCACACTGAACAGGGCCTTCTGTTGATGCTCCTACATCCTTGATTTTATCAGTATAAAGTTCTATGTGTTGTAAGGCAGCAACAACATGTTGGCGCATCTCATCAGGCAAACAAAAGATTTGCCCCCAGCCCATGCGAGCTGGCAAAGCCTCTAAGACAATCAAGGTCTTATCAGCTACTCTAGGGGACTCCTCTTGTCTATCACTTCCTTCATCTTCGTCTTCTTAGAGCTCAAAACAAGAGGTCATACTGATTGTAACTCTCTCAAAGAAGCTTGTTGGGAAAAACTCTTCAAGCGTGACAGGGATAAGCGGCTCCTGCTCAAGGAGGTCAATAGGCAGAATTTCGTGCCTTTTGAGGTTATTGGACTTCTCCTTTCCTTTTGAATAACGAGGGCTCTTCTTTCTTCCTTGTCTCTTCCTGCGGCAGTGAGGTGACGATTGCACTTGGCTTTACTTCCTTGGCCTCCGGCGAGTGACAAGAGTCCAACCCTCTTCATCAACATCAGCTTTATCAGAGACATCCACAAAAGGATCAGTCTCTGTCAAGGGTCCTTTGGATTCAATTGGAACCACCATAGGCTCCAAACTTCAAAATTGAATTGTAATTAATTTCTCTCTAATGGAGGAAATCAATTCAGTGTTTAGTCTACCACGAGGTTGAGTATACTTTGGCTTCCAGGGCGATGAGGAACACTCCAGCTGAGTGGAGATATGATTTGTCTCAACAGTGTCGTCTAAATACAGTATTATCTTCCCATCCCTAGCAAGTTGCATAATACGCTCCTTGAGCATAATGCATTTCTCGAGAGGGTGACTAACCACCCTATGATACTGACAATATTTTGGGTTGGTAACCCTTCCAGCTTCTTCGAGTCGTTTTGGTTCTGGAAGTTCGATAACCCCATTTTCAAAGAGATCATCAAGCATTCCTGACAAGTCTGAGTCAGGGAATGGGTATTTCTTCTCCTGTCGTTCCTTCAATGTAGGACGCTTCTTTCCAGTATCCTTGGAGAATCCACCCTTCTTGTTTTGATACTTGGGCTTTCCAGAGATTCGAACCGACTCCCCAGTTAAAGCAGTCATGGATTCTTTGTTTAAGGACTTTATGGACTTGGGATTTTTCTTGAATTCACCCTTGTCCTTTCTAGCGTCAGATGAGAAAGAAGACTTGCCACGACGACTTGCGATTATCATCTCCATATCATGAGCTTTCGTTGCCAATTCTTGGAAGGTTCTTGGCTTGCTCATCTGTAAGACATATAGTAAATCCCACTCCATGCCCTGAGCACACATTTCAATGGCTGAAGCTTCTGATAGACAGTCCTTGCACTCGAGACTTAGGGACCTCCGGCGATTAATGTAATCAAGAACCGACTCGTCCTTCCATTGTCTGGTGTTTGTTAGCTCTGTCATGCTAACAACACGTTACGTGCTGTAGAACCAATTTAGGAACTCCTGTTGCATTTGTTCCCAACTGTCAATGGACTTTGGCTCCAAGTCTATGTACCAGTCAAATGCGATCCCTTTTAGAATACGAACAAACTGTTTCACCAGCCAGTCCCCCTCTGTGCCAACATTACTACACGTCTCAATGAAGTGGGCAATATGCTGTTTGGGGTTGCCTTTGCCATCTAATTGGTTGAACTTGGGAGGCTGATAGCCATGGGGCATGTGCAGAGCATCAATCCTCTTCGTATAAGGCTTTGTATACAAGTGGGTCTTGTGAGACCCTCATCCCAATTGAGCCTTGACCGCATTTGCTATTAAGCTCTGAATCTGCTCAACAGACATCGAGCCTAAAGAGTTGTTCTTTCTTGCCTTGCACTCGTCATCAGATTCTTCGCTGTGGCTGGACTCTTTATCAGAGTCTTCGGTGCCTGAACCTTTGTTGAAAGCTTCAGAGGACTTCTTTTCGAACTTCTTCATCAGCTCAGCAATCTGATCGTTCTGGCGTCTGATTTGGGCGTCCTTTTCTGCACTCTCTTTAGAGAGCCTATCCAAGGTAGCCTCTATGCTCGCCAGTTGTTCTTCGAAGTTCGTAGCTCCTATCACCATAACTGGCATGACGACAGTGTCAGATGATTCAGCTTCAACAAGCGAGGAAAGCAATGATGAAGCCAGCAACAGATTTTTGAGGATAGGGCTTACCATGACATTCGAACGAGATGACATGCGTCCTTTACAAGCCCTTCATAATGATCGTATAATAATACAACTCAAGATTTCAACAACAATTGTTCGTCAAATTTTGAGGATATGAGAAGCTCAGCAATATCATCTCCCTTACTTTCCTTAAGAAATTGGTATGAGATGAATGGCTTGGAAGCATTAGGTGCCCCAATATTGAGTTTAGCGGACAAGTAACACACCACTTGGAAGTAAGAGGTTATTGGTTTGAGTAGGAGAGAAAGGAAACTCTCAAACAGTTCAACTCCCTAGTTGTAGATGCCACCACGGCCTACAATGCCATGTTGGGTCAAGTAACACTTGACACTATCAAGGCAATAATGCCATTATATTATTGCTCATGTAATTCGAGTTGGATGATGGTAAGGTAGGAAAGTTATATGGGGATAAGAAGATGGCAAAAGAATGCCAATATGTCTGCTTCTAAATAGCTAAATAAGGAGGACAAAAATCACCTAACAGAACCCTCCCGACCAAAGAAAGCAAGGGAAGAAGGCCACACTAGAGGCATTAGTAGTACTCTTCACTATGGTCGAAGAGCACGAGAAAACCGCCCTGAACTGATCACTCCTTGTCAACGGTCCACTCCCCTAGTACTGTGCACTTGTCATTTTCTTTTGCAAAGTGGGGCATGGGTTCACTTGGACCTTTCCTAAAGGTAACTCTGTAACCCTTTTGGTTGCCACCGATTACTTCACCGAATAGCTAGAAGTTGAAGTTGTGGCATCCATCAATGAAAGGGGAGTCCATAAATTCATATGGAAGAACACCTTCACAAGATTTGGGGCCTCTAGGGAAATGGTCTTTGACGATAGGCATCAATTTGACACCAATAAAGTACAACACTATTGTGTCAAGGATGACATTCTATCAAGGTTCGCATCTGTTGCTAGAGGCTAAGCCAACAGACAAGTTGAGGCCACCAACAAGTGAATCTTGAATGGATTTAAGAGGAAATTGGATGATGCAAAGGGATTATGGGTAGATGACCTACCAGCAATAATTTGGTCTACTCATACAACAAAGAAAAGTGTTATGCTAGAGACGTCGTTCATACTTGTATATGGCTCTAAAGGTGTGCTTATAGTAGAAGTCACCATCAACACCAATGAACTGATCACCTTTTAAGATGACCTCAACAATGAAGCACTAAGGTAAGTGCTTGACTTGCTACTTATAGTAAAGGGTGGGGCATACCTTAAGGAAGAGGTAACTAAGAAGAGAACAACTTGGTCTTACAACCACAAAATCAAAGAAAAATCCCTAAATGAAGGTGAGCTAGTCCTTATGAAGATAAAAACTACTAAAAAGAGGGAAATCTAAGTGTCCATACATGATTATTGAAGAAGTTCGTCCTAGAAGATTCATACTTGCACCACTCAAACGGGATGATATACCAATGAATTGGCACTCCTAGCAACCTCAGGAGGTATAAGACATGATGTAAAAGAAGGGTATCTTAGGTGATCGACGTTTAAGAGAGGCATATTTCAATGTAACATATCGATTGCATGTTTAACTAGCCCTCCATTTCATTTCTTGTGAATTTCAATCAATGTTAGTCCCTTTTTACCCATTTCTTAATTATTTTTCATCAAGTTTTGGGAGCAAAGGGGACTAGAGAGAACTAAAGTAACGAACTTAACCATGTAAAATTTTAGCAAAATAGAGGAAATGAAAGCATTGAAATGAGGGAAGTCTTAAAAAGTTAACAATAAACCTGACTGCTGTTCAAGGCATGTTGACGCAAAGATCATCTTGTCTGGCTGGTGTCCATACTTATATCACGAATGTTGTGATAGGCAACGGGAACAATAAGGCATTAGCTTAGTAGCCAAACTTGTTCTACCCCCTTAAGGAAGGGGTCTAACCAAGTGCGACAGTTTGGTTAAACAATACGCTAATGTAAGGATCAGTTTGTTCGATTGGTATACAAAACTCTCCTTTAAATACCCCGACATGCGATAGGAACAATAGGGCATTGGCCTTGCAAACAAACTCACCCTACCGCCTTAAGAAAGGGGCCAAACCAAGTGTAATAATTCGGTAAAATCATACACCATGGTGATCGGCTAAATCGGCGAGTGTCCAAGGTTAAGGAGAGTTATCTCAATCACAAGTGATGGTTTGGTATATTCACTGGAGAAAAGGGAAGAATGTCACTTGGTCCCTTATCCACTACACCTTTTAGCCCCTAGAGGCTAAGGAGCTGGCACCTAACTTGAATCTATGTAACAATTATATCATGCATTAGTGACACAGTTGGGTAACTATAGAAATCTTTCGATATAGAACCAAAGATTACAACTTTTAGCCCCAAAGGACTAGCAAGCCCTTGAATCACTAAGTCGACCTGTTAAGGAAACAACTAAGGCAAGAGCACATTGTACAAATAAGAAACATAGAGATACAACACTGAGTGTACGACCAAGAATACTAACTGATTGTGCACATATGTTCCTTCATCTGAAGTAACATAAAAAAGGAAAAAACAAGTTCGAGAAAAGTCTAAAAGTCTAAAGAAGAGAGGGCTTAATGGAAAAGACATTGGACTGGAGCTTCGTATTCTCCATCATCATCTCGCATCTACTCATTTATGAACAACCTCTGGGAACAATTATATGTTTAGTCATAAGACGAATGATTGTAAGGTAAGCCCTAAGAAAATGAATATTCCGCTTGGCTCTTCCATTCGGCAATGACAAGCCATGAGGCGCTACTCATTCAGTTTCTCCGTTTGGCCGTAACGAATAGTAGAGAACCATCATCTGCTCAGGCACTCTACTAGGTGAAGATGAGTTGGAGAGGTGGTATCCTCTTTTGATGATGATAAGTCAAAGAGCTGGCCTTCTTCAATTTGGTCGTGTAGCAAAGAGCCAGTTGTTTCCAATTCGGATGCGACGACCTCTCCAATATGGCCACTTCTCCAATTTGACCGTGACATCTGAGAGTCGGCCTTCTGTAATTCAGCTGCCACAACTTCTCCAGGTCAATTGTGACAACGTCAAGTTAGAGAGTCGGCCTTCTTCGATTCAATCACGACATTAGAGAGCCAACCTTCTCCAACTTAGTTGCGATGACCTCTTCAATTATGCAACTTCTCCAATTCAGCTGTGGCATCAAAGCTTTAGCATTCTCTAATTTGACTGTGACAACCTCTTCAATTTGGCAACTACAACGTCGAGTCAGAGAGTTCTCCTTCTCTAATTTGGCTGCAACGAATTATTCAAGTCGGCTATGGCCTTCTTTAATTTGGCCATGACAATTTCGAGTCGGAACAATGACCTTCTTTATGTTGGCAACAACTTTTCTAAGTTGGCTTTGAAGATGCTGAATCAAAGAGTCAAACTTCATCCAACGATTAGGATCAACCATGGTGCCACCTGTCACAAATAGGGGGGGAGCCTCCCAATTCGAAAATGGCCAAACCTAAATTGAGCAACCAATTTGGCAAGGCCAAACTTGGCTTGAGTTAAAGTCTATGGAGGCAAAGGCAGATCAAATCATCTTGAATTGGATGAAATAAAGAGACTTCGGCAAGTCTTCATGAACTAGATCAAAAGCAAAGGATCCGTTGGCAAAGGAAAGTGAGAAGCGAAACCCTCCATTATTTCAATCTGTAAATTATGATAGGTAAAAAGCATAAGCATACTCAAGACGACAAATGAAAGGTACATTACAATGAAAGTTTTAGATATAAGGGAAAAGATGAAAACATTATAAACAATAGCTATGCCAGTGTGGGAATAAGTGGTCACTTGAAGAACAAAAAATGAAAAAGCTACAAAATGAGCTAAATTACGTCATTCTACACTTGCAAACAAGCATAGACTAATAAATCAATATTAAGGTTCGGAGCTTGAGCCAAACCTCTTTCCCACTGGAAGAGAGCTCTTTTTCTCCTTCGAAGAGAGCCACTCTCATTTAACGGGAACGCATGATTGTTCCTTCAAATGGACCTCCTCCTTCTCTATTGGAAGTGCCCTCACTTTCTCTTTTGGCAAGGATCTTCTTTTTCTCTTTTTTGGAAGGATACCCCTAGGAAATGTAAGGAGAAAGGTTGACAAACTTAAGCTATCAACATCTTCAACACCATTGGAGACGTGAACACCAACCTCTCAGTTGTGACACAAAACTAACCGACCATCATTCGCGTGTAGCCAAATTTGGTAGCTTTCCCAATGAAATTCTTCCAAGGTTTTCATCAGATCTTGAGCCAGCAAAGGTAAAATGGATTTAAAGCGATTCGTCTCTTGAAGAATAGAACTATAGAAGACAAACTGAATGATCTCAGGAATCATACGCAAAAGACTCTACCCTGGTGTTTGTAAACCTAGTACATAACAAGGACCACAATGGTAGAAAAGGTTTAGGGGGAGGGGTCGAATGTTCCTAGCGCAACCTTCTAGAGCCAAATCATGACAGGATAAATCTGGCCTCCTCTCCACTCTTAAGATAAAGGGAAATCGTGCTTTGACATCTGATGGAATCTATGATGGTGAATGGTATAAGGAGAAAGAGTTGCATTTCTTTTAGCCCACAAGAAGAGTGGACCGAGTAAATTCACATCTCACTTGAACGCATAAAAAGATGTTTCGATAATATCTTAGGGGCTAAATCATTAGGGCATTTAAGACCCCCACCAACGCCAAAGGGATAAGCAGTAACGATGAAGTCAATCAAGGCTAAGGGTTGACTCAAGAAAGGATGGAAGTACTAGGGAGAGCATAATTGTCATTTTACCCTCACACTAAGGCATGACCATTATACCATTGGGTGTTGACCCCCAACACTTTGAATAGCCCCAACTGGGATCATTATAATGGATTTTTCACTATTCACGACATGACATCCTAACTACACAATAGCTCTGCCAGCTAGGTCACATGTCGACCAAACGTAAGTCCCAACTTCTCTACCACCACTCAAGTTTCGCCCAAAAAATTATGTGTGTATGTGTGTGTGTGTGTGTGTGTGTGCGCGCTTGGGGGTGCGAGTGCATTTATATATATATGTATATGTATATACAAATATATATATATATATATATATATATATAT
>JACYFF010031954.1:75589060-75628618 GCA_017589665.1 Selenicereus undatus | reverse complement strand
ATAGTGAGAGAGAGCGAGAGTTAGGTACATACATAGACGTACGTATACAGGTGTACATACCAGCTAAAACCCTTACGTTGCTCCGGGTTCATGGTTTAGATAAATGTATGATACTTTGCAAATGTTTCATCTACAGAATTTTTAAATTGAAGTGTATGTATTACAACTCGAACTAGATGGAGGATAAAAGACAAAAATAAAATAAAAATAAAATGTATTAAGCACAATAATTGAAGTGTTTTATAATCAATAAAATTGTACTTTTGACAAAAGCAAAAGGTGTACTTGTGCTTTTGACAAAAGATGCTACGCATATCAAAGAATCAGATGGGATATGTCATTGTGTTTGCCAAGAACAGAATAATTGTTTATCCTTTTTACTTTATGAGGACTTTTCTAATTGCCCTTGTGTTTCACCAAGACCTAAAAATTTTGGAAGAAATTCTATGCATAGTTTTATAGTTTGGACTATCAATGGCAATATCAATTATGAAGTTCAAGAAGTCATTAAACTAACGCATACCCCCATTAACATTCTTTTAATAAAGCAAGCTATGAGCTAAGGGGTTCACGTCCCTATTTCCGTGCTTTAAGGTGAAAACTCTAAAGAATTGAAAATCTCAACGACATTAATCGCAGCATCAAAGACTTTGAACTCATTGCCTTGCCTTGTCTATGCTCAACGAATCTCTACAAAGTCCATTTTAATGATAAGATTGCTAACTCATTCCAATGTTGATGTATATGCCATAGTTGTTGTCAGCTTTACCTTAAATTAACTCAGCACCTACTCTGTAAAACACATGCTTGTGCCAGTCATACCCATTGCAAACTACAATGATAAATCTCACACACCCCATACCATTAAAAAAAACATCATCAATATTTAGTTTCACCATCCGGATATGTAGCTTGTTCCTTTTTTTGGTTGCTTCTTATAGGGTGGAAGCTTAGGCCACTTCTGTCATTGGGGCTAATCTGTATCCTTGAATTATTAAACTAGAGGCTCTATATCCATCATATGAAGTAAAATATGCAAAACAAAATTAGATAAAAATTCTAAAAAATAGATTAAACATAAAATTGAGAGAGAAAATATAACATTAGATAGAACTTTAAGTCACTAGTCTAGAATCTGTCACATCAGCAAAATCAACCCCAACATCTAATGTTTGGCACCATATATTCCTTGTAATCTTTAGCTCATTGACAAATTGCCCTCAAGACATACCTTCATCCTCCCTCGACATAGGACCTAACAATTGCAAACAAATCATATTCTAACTCATGATTCCGTCCTTCATAAAATTAATCTCAATATCCATCTACCACCTCAGAGGTTAAAGCTTCTTAAACTAAACATATACAAAGAAGTTTCCAGAACAACATAAATATTAAATCAATTAAGAGAGCACAGAATAAACTAAACTTAGCCCACGATCCCAAGTTTTCCAACCTTTGGGGGCGGGGACTCACTTGGGGGCACTATTAGCAAAGCTGCAAAAGAGAAGAAACGAAAAAAAGGACAACAAATGAGAAAAATAGAAGAAAAGCAGCATCTTTACCAATTTCCACTACCACCACTGTAAATTTATTATTTTAGTAGGGTTGCAATGAAATTGCTGGCTCACAGAGCCCTAAGGTTCAGCTCGATTAAAGCTTGGCTTAGGCTTTAATCAAACGGACCTCCAAGCGAACCCAAGTTGGATCACAAATATGTATAGTCAAGCCCCAACCCAGTAAGGCTCAGATCGATTTGACTCGGTTTAGCTAAATAGTTCATTTTTTGTTATGCACTTGTATATAAAGTTGAAATTACCATTATGAATCACAAAATTTTATTCCAATTCTTAATTCTTGAAGCCAATCCAAAAATCTACAATTTAACTTGGATTAACAAAGAAACAAACAAACAAAAACTCCCAGTGTGGATCCTGCTTTCACAGGGTTTGGGGAGATCCAGATATAGACAACCTTATCTCTATCAAACATATATGCCCACAGTGAGGTTGATTCCAAAAGATCCAAATAGGGAAAAAAAGACTTTGAGAAAAGCTTTTGAATATAAAAACCTTTTGATAGACAAGAGGCAATGTATAAAGAATGTACTTCCACATCATAAATAAATAAAAAAAGGAGAGTAGAGTAACATACCGTAAACAACTGAATGTAGAATGGTAATAATCATGTCAAGATAAGAGTACTACATGCATACACAAATACGACAGACATAAGATAAAAATAAAAATAAACATAAAGCGCCTTAAAACACAACAACAGTACCTACCATCTAGTAGCTAAAAGGTTGTTAGAAAGCAATTTATCTACGGTCTGCAATCTTAATTCTAGCCCTCCATAGATTCCTATTCTAAGTTATGTCCTCCGTTAGCTGTAAAAATTTCATATCATGTCTAATCACCTCGTTCCAATTTTTCTTTAGTCGACCTCTACTTCTTCTGCATCTTGGAAAGTTAATCCCCGCACTTCTCCTCACTAACGCATCCACACTCCTCCTCTTCACGTCGCTAAACCATCTAAGTCTAGTTTCCTTCATCTTATCTTCTATGGGCGCCACCTTTATCCTATTTCTAATCATCTCATTCCTAATCCTATCCATCTAATTATCTCATTCTAATCCTATTCATTCTCATATGTCCATACATCCACCGAATGATGCTCATCTGTACCACCATTATCCTCTTAAATTGGGACCTTTTTACTGGCTAACATTCATAGTAGTACAATAGTGCTGGTATAGCAACCATACAATAAACTCTGTCTTTCAATCCTATAGGAATCATCTTATTACACAACATTCCTGTAAAATTCTTCTATTTTTGTTATGCCACTTTATATGATGGTTAATGTTTTCATCAATATCCCCTTTGTTGAAGAATTTAACTTGGATTATAGCCTTAAAATTGGATTTTTTTAAGCCAAAATAAACAAAAAAAGAAAAAAATATCGAGTTGAGCGAAGCTGAGCACTGTGCATTTTAGACCGAGCTTAAACTTTACAAGCTCGGTGAGCTTCAAGCTAAGCTTTTAACTGACCGAGCTGAGCCTGAGACTAGCTGGCTTGAGGTCAGCTCGGCTCGGCTCGTTTATTCCTATATTTGCTGGAGTTCCATAGCACAATTGTCATTGCCACCATTAGTGATACGTATTTCCAAAACACCATCCTTCTCAAATTCTTTCTCTGAAGCTTAAGAGAAAATGGTGGTGAGATGACATGAGAAATTAATTAGAGGCCATTAGCTAGTTACAATTGATGGATTCAAGGTGGCAGTAAAGTAGATGGCTGAAAGCATGAATGAAAAGGAGATGACACTAAGTAGACGAAAAGTCACATCATAAAAATTAAAGAGTTTCTTAAGAAACTTAATTCCATGACATAATCTCAAATACCATTAATCACATAACATAATATTAATCACATAACATAATATCCACTATTTTAGAGTCAAACATTATACTCAAAGGAAAACAACTTTTAGAAGGAAGGGAGATTAGAGAGCCAAAAGAGGCAAAAAAACTAAAGAGGAGTGATGGTAGATGAGATCATTGAAAGAAATAATGAAAAGGAGTTGACATTAAGTAAACGAAAAGCCCCGTCACAAAAACTAAAAAGTTTCTTAAAAAACTTAACTCTATGACATAATATGAAAACTATCAACCATATAACATAATATCCACAATTTTTGAACCAATTGTTATACTGTAAAAAAAAAACAAAAAAAAAATTTAGAGGGAAAGGGCATTACAGAGCCAAAAGAGATAAATAACCCAAGAGGGTTGGTAGTAAAGGAAATGACTGAAAGGAAGAATGAAAAGGAGATGAAATTAAGTACATAAAAAGCCTCATCACAAAAAGTTAAAAAAATCATTTGTAAAAAAACTTAGTTTCATAACATAATCTCAAATACCATCAATCACACAATATAATGACCACCATTTTAGAGTCAATCTCTATACTCAAAGAAAAATAATTTTCAGGGGGAGGGGGATTACAGAGCCAAATGATGTATAAGAACTCAAGAAGAAAAGCAAACAAAAAAAAAGAAATCAGTGAATGACATACACATCATGTTGAGTTTGATTCAACACATAATGAAAATTATAAGCAACCAACAAATTTGGACATGCTTGTACTATTGCAATCCAATGCATAATGAGAACTATAAGCAACTAACAAAGTTTGGATAGGCTAATAAGATACCCAGAAGTACTATTACGCATCCTTGAGCACATACAACATAATTAGCAGTAAACAGATGACAAAACAACAATATTAAATCGAATAAAGCAAGTTGGATAAGGTTATAAGAAAATCCATAAAGTACTATTAACCATCCTCGAGACATACTAATAAATTCACAATAAAATATATTAGAAACAACGATATTAAAACTAAGAAAGAATGCACTTACACCGCAAAGAAATGAAATTGAAAATTCAAGCAGTGATGGAAAATGGTATTAAACTCCATGCCTAAGAAATTTTGAGAGCATATGAGAACACTTAACAACACCAAATTCAACAGAAGAAATCATGAAATAGATTAATAATTGAGTTTCCCTTGAAAAGGGAGGTTGTTACCTCAATATCCCATATACTTCCTCTAACCCATTGCCAAAAATGAAACCCCCCTGGTTTACTATAGCCATCACCTCACACTACTTCTAACAAACACTTTAAACCCTTCTCCCCAACCCCCATAAAAAAAGTTATTACTAAAGCAAAATAACTTGAAAGGATAAGAGCAATGAGGAAGGATAAGAGCAAGGAGCAAGCATACTAAGGTAGTAACTCATCCAAAGAAAGCATATTGAGCAAGTAGATTTGTCAATCAAGCCAATTGTTTTAATTAATAGCCTATCAATTGTGCTTTTTCACATTATGTGCTCTTCAAGACAATCCATCCAGCATGCGTTGGGCGGGTATCTAACAAATGTCATGTTCATTTTTCATAAGCAAATTTTACAAGCTAAATTTCAATGCTCTTAATATCACAATTTCAATTGGTATAGGCCTATTAATATCTCAAATTTTCCCTCATCTTAATTTAAATGTCTCAAAATGAGTTCAAAATCATTTTAACAGCTGTAAAAGCATAAATTAGGTTAAATATAATTTTTCAAAATTTATGAGGGGAATGACAAAAATAAATATAAAGAGGTGAGAGGGCTTAGTAAGAGGAGACATATTAAAAGACATTGTGGTGCCCAAATAAAATTAAAGAAAATTTTTAAAGAGTTGACAATAGAAACAGGAAAACTCCAAACAATATTAACCGTTAAAAAAAGAAAACATAGAGTTTACCATTTTTGTTTCAGTCATGTTGTGCATTAGGCAACAATATGATCAAACAATTGATGAACTAATTCAACTATATGAAAACTATAAGCCTACACTCTAAACAATTCTTTGTCTAATTGTCCTTCTCTTAGTTCAAAGTAAATAAAAAGTCAACTAAATAATGCAAAATGAAAAACATCTACAAACAACTCAAAATAAAAATGTACATAGGCATGAGGCAGAACCTTTTTTTGGAGTCTTGTTTTATTTCATACCAAATCGCAGTTTGTCATGACTAGCTAATACCTAGGTTTTTTCCCCTGTATTTGCATACATAAATAATGCTAACTTTGGTTCATTTAGCGTGTTAATGAAAATACATTATCCCTAGAATGTGTTGTGGTTCCATAAGAGAGAGAGAGAGATATAGATAGAGACAGAGAGAGAGACAGAGAGAAAGAGGAAAGCAAAATAGAAAAAGGAAAATATGATACATTATTACATGACATGAAAAGAGTATGGTTATGAAAGCAAAATGAATTGAAATCGAATGAGTTCAATTTAAATGAGAGCTTGGGTTGCTGTAACATAATCCCCTCACTTTGCAAAGATAACTTTATTTCCTACTTAAAGGACTCGAGCTTGACATAAGTGGAACCCAACCCAATGCTTCAAACAGTCCTAGGTGGGCACCGATTTCGTAAGCCCGTTGTCTACCTAATAGTGCAAACTAGTGAAACGTAACTTGTTAAAATAGAGGAAAAATTACTGCAATCAAGTTAACATTTATAGACAAAGTAGAAATCATTTTTTGAGAGCCAAAAAGAACTGCTATAAACAAGAGGATCAATTTAACCAACATGAAAGGACATCTACATACTGCTCTGATCAAAGATATGTCAGTGACAACGAAGCTTCTTAGTCTCATCTTATGCTTCTTTTAATAGTCACCCAAACAAACACAATAAAATGAAACAAACACAATAAAATGGCGTAAGAGTGGCAAATAATTGTTCACAACTGAAAATTAGAAAACATACATTGGAGATCAGTCTATAACCTTTTTCAGCTTTCTCTCATGTTTTGTTTCATGGAAAATTAATTTAATTTCTATGTTCCACCATGTTAGGCTTAGGCAATTTACGTTTCTTATGAGTTGTTGATGTTGAAGTCGTGCCTGTTGATGGCCCAACCTCAATATGCAAGTCATCAAAGAAGAGTGTACTTTCAAATCCATTCTGCATGTGAAGTTAGGTAAATGGAAGATTTGTTCTTTGGTCGGACATCGACTAACTAATCCTTCAATAAAGATAGTTACACTCTAAATCTAATTTAGAAAAAGATGACCTTTATAAGACATAGCATTGAACTAATTACAAAAAAACATCAATATTATGTCAGTGTTGGAGCGTCCATCTCTTCACACACACACACACACACATATGTATATGTATATATGTATATGTGTGGTGTGTGTTTGGATATTTAGGACCCTACCAATAAGGTACCGACACATGGTGAAGACCAAGTCAGCATAAATCAAAGATTGACCTCAAGGGCGAAAGAGGGAAGCATGAGAGGCATAATGGTTATTTTGCTCCCAGATTGGGCCATCACCATTTTACCCTGGTATACTGACCCCAAAGCTATAAATACCCCAAGTTAAACCATTGTGGGCATCTTTTTCACTCTTTATGACATGACATACTAACTTTACACACCTAAAAACAGTAACTCTAGCTACCCTTTCTCTCATCTCTTCATTTCAGCTTTTCCTCATATTGACTTAAGCGATTGAGGGGTCTTCCTAGGAAAAAAACATCCCAAGTTGACCTTTGGGTGGGTCGTCGAGGAGAAGACACGTTAGCTCCGCTAACTAAGCGGCATGCCGACCAAGAGTGAGTTCGAACTTCTCTCCCACTCACTTTAGTTTTATCCGGAATAAATTGACACCATCTATGGGGAAGCGTTAGTAAAATGGTTAATACACGATCCAAAATGTAAAAACAAGGAGACAGGGATAAAAGTAAAGTAAATGAGAATCCGCTAAGGGAGCATGACAAATTCTTATGTTAGAGTTTAGGTGAAAACTCAACGGATCACTCTCTTACTCGACAATTTGTCACCTCGGAACAACTATAGGAGGCACTCAAGTAGGTGCAACAGGTGGTGATTTATAGGGTGTGTAAGAAGATGAAGCTTCTCGAGCATGAGTCGGAGCTCATTCAAGGGTTTGAATACAAGCCAACTTTGGGGTACGGTGCCCCATACTAACGAAATAGGAACCGGCATCCCTAAGGAGAGTCATGCACCTTGCGAGATGAGGATGCCTGAAGGATCATTAAAGCTAAGTAGGCCCTTCAGAGAAAACACAACAGCATCATTCCCTCTTGGTCAGCCACGACCCCTTATGAAACTAAAAGCAATGGCACCCGATGGTATAAGGAACAAAAGGAATCCTTAAGGCCTCGCCACTCTGAGCAAGGGAGTTCTGAAAAAAGCCCCCTTATCGGTAAGGTTTGTAGGGTGAACCCAGATGGAAAACCGGCCGCTTTGCAACACTCGACCCCTCTCTAAACAATTGGAGCCAAGAGGGTGCAAAAATAGGAAACATTATCCAAGCACCATGACTCTCCTTCATTTGAGGTAGGCCATCCTCAGCCACCCGTGCTAAAGATTGGGAGCTTGTCAAAAAAAGGTTCCGTACCATCCTTCTTGACTAGAGGTGCCACACCTCAAGAAAATCAAGATGCTAACCATCATCCCCATTAATTGAACTACCAATCCAGATGATTATTTAGATGTCTATGAAGCACAGATATACATCCAAGACATTGATGATGCTACCTGCTATCTCCACTTTCCCTCTATGATGAAGGGGATAGGATAAAAGTGGTTCAATGGCATTCTCAATGGAAGCATTACTTCATTTCTCCAACTTACTAAATTGTTCAATGCCCACTTCATCGCAAGTAAGGCGAAAACGAAACCCAACATTCATCTCGCCAAAATCAGACAGGCCAAAGGGGTGAACTTGAAAGAGTATGTGATGAGGTCTAATTGAGAGGTTGTTCTAATCCCAAACTTGCAAGATGGGGTAACCTACACCTTCTGACCTTAATGGATTGCTTCCACGAAGGTTCAAGTTCTCACTAGTAGATAGTAAAGTTGGTACATTCCCAGAAGCATTGTGAAGGGCCCCAAATTTTATACAAGCTACCAAGATATGTGCTAGAAATAATGTAATCCTACAAGACACCCGTAAAAGGGTGCCCCCTATTAGAAAATGCTTGAGAAAAAAGGAGGAGACGTTTGGATGCTTTCACACTAGCCAAAGGGACATCCTAATACAGATTAAGGGTAACTCTATGCTGAGGGCACCAAAGCCAATTAGGACTCCCATTCAATTAAAAAAAATACAAGAAAGTACTGTGAGCATCATGAAGATTTATGGCGCCACTACCTCCGAATGTTGCGTTCTCAGAAAAGCTTTAAATAAGTTAGCCAACTAGGGATAACTCAACTCCTTTCTAAGGCAAGAAGAGCAATATGAGCATGACCGTTGCAACTTCAATGCAAGGAAAAGAAAAGATGATGATTAAGACATGGAAGTCATCATAACTATAGCTGGAGGGGAAGGAGTTCAGTGCAGGGTACCAAAAGGCACAAATTTACAGACTTAACCAAATCATGCTTACCAAGGAGTTGAAGTCGGTCATATGTATACTATGATGTTTGGACCAGACGACATATTTCTATTACAAGCCCCCTCATAATGATCCTATTCTAACGCAACTCAAGATTTCAATGGCAATGGTCGATCGAATTTTGCTGGGTGTTGAAAGCTTAATGGATATTATCTCCCTCACTTGCCTTAAGAAATTACGACATGAGATGAAGGACTTGGAACCATTAGGGGCACCAATCATAGGGTTTGGCAGACAAGCAACACACCCACTTGGAAGCAATATGTTACAGTGCGAGTAGAAGAGAATGAAAACTCTCAGATAGTGGAAGTGAACCTTTTATTTGTAAACGCTACCATAGCATACAATGTCATATTGGGTCAACCAACTCTTAATGCTATCAAGACAATAGTAATCTCATACCTACTACTCATGCAATTCGAGTCGGATGATGGTAAGTAGAAAGCCTATATAGGACCAGAAAATGGCAAGAGAATACTACTACTATGTTAGCTTGAAATCACTAAGTGAGGAGGAAAAAAAACTTTCCAAATAGAAGTCCTCCAACCAAAGAAGCAAGCTAGGGAAGAAAGTCGCATTAGAGGCACTAGTATTGATCTCCCCTATAGCCAAGGAGCATGAAAGAACTCACCCTGAACTGACTAACCGGAGCAACCATCCACTCCCCTGACCACTATGTACTTGTCATTGTTTTTGCAAAGTTGGGCATGGGTACAGTTGAACCTAGGGGTGGGCAATGGACTGGGCTAGGCCGGACTGGGTCTAGTACATTTGTTAATAGGCCAGTCTGGGTTATAGGCCAAATGAACCCATCCCACCCATGACCTGCCCATTACCACCTAATGAGTGTTTGAATTAATTTTTCAACTAATGTCTTTGTAATTTTCCAACCAAATTAAAATAGTCCAAATTCAAAGTTAGGAAATACACAATCAAGCTAATAAATGGGTCGGGTCAGGTCGGCCCATTTAAAAACGGAACAAACTTGTGCAAAATAGCGGTGTATAATAATTATAGTTATATACAAAGTGTTGGTAATGAGCTTAACTAATTGTAACATGTAAACTAGTGTATCGATTAGGTTGAAAAAAATAATGGGTCACCAAAGGGGTCGTTAATGGGTTAGCCCAGTCCGGTCCGTTAATATCCCTTAATGGGCTGGCCCACTTTTGGTCCAGTCCATTATTCACCTGACCCTTTATTAGCGCTATTTTAAATGGGCTGACCGCTTAACCCAATGGGTACCTGGTTCGTTGCCCACCCCTAGTTGAACCTTTTCCAAAGGCAACACGGTAATGCATGCTTCACTTTGTGGCTATGGATTACTTCACTAAGTGGGTAGAAGTAGAAGTTGTGGTGTCCATCACTGAAAGGGAAGTTTGGAACTTCATTTGGAGGAATATCATCACAAGGTTTGGGGTCCCAAGGGCTATAGTCTTTGATAATGGTCGTTAGTTTGACATCGATAAGGTACGAGATTACTATGCCAAATACGGTATTTAGATAAGATTTACGGCTATCGCTATACCCCAAATGAATAGCCAAGCTGAGTATGCCAATGAACAGATCTTGAATGGACTCAAGAAGAAGTTGGACGATGTAGAGGGGTTGTGTCCTTACGAACTCCCGACCTTACTCTGGTCCATTCAAGAACCGTTAGGATTGACACAGGAAAAACTCATTTCATGCTTGTTTATGGCTCTAAAATCGTGCTCTCGAGAAAATTTGTCGTCCATACTCATCGGCCAACCAACTTTCAAGAGGACCATAACACCACAACACTAAGAAAAACAGTAGACTTGTTATCATGGTGAGGAGCAATGCATACCTCCAAAAAGGGATTACCAAAATCAGGAAGTCTCGGTTTTACAATAGCAAAGACAAAGAATGACCCTTAAAGGAAGGTGATCTAGTCTTAAGTAAGATAAAAGATATTGAGGAGGAGGCAATCAAAGGGAAACTCACTCCTAATTAGGAAGGTCATACATAATCATGGAAGAAGTTCGTCCTGGGACATTCAGAGTTGCTACACTCCAAACAGATGTTATACAGCCGTAGGAAGTATTGAATATGACATAGGCAAATGAGAGTTTAGATAATCTAAGCTGAAGAAAGGCATGTTTTAATGTAATATCTTGGTTGGGCCCCAATTTCATTACTTATGAATCTCAATCCCTGTTAATTCCTTTGTATCTGTTTCTTGTTTGTTTGTCATTAATTTTTAAGGGCAACAGGGATAAAAAAAAGTAGTAAAAAGATAAATTCAACCATGTAAAATCTTACCAAAATAGAGCAATTGAAAGCCCTGAAATGGGTGGTCATAAAAACTTAACGACAAACCTGACTAATGCTCGGGGCACGCTAATGCAAGCTTCAGCTCATCCGGTTGGTTATCCGAACTTATCCTATAAATGTCTTGATAGGCGATCGAAATGATAGGGCATTGGCCTTGTAACCAAACTCATCCTATGCCCTTAAAAAAGGGGTCTAACCTATCATTGTAGTTCAATTAAATCGTGTACTAATGCAAGGATCAACTAGTCTAGCTGATGTCCGAAGCTATAGCACAAATGTCGTGATAGGGAATGAGAACGATAGGGTATCAACCACGCAACCAAACTCATCCTATCTCCTTATCTCCTTAAGAAAGGTGTTTAACGGAGCACCACAATTTGGTTAGATAAGACGTTGATATAAAGATTGACAAAATCGGCGGATGTTTGGGGTTGAGGTGAGTTATCTCGGTCACAAGCCACGGTTTGGTGTTCTCATTGGAAAAAGGGAAGGGGTGTGACTTGACCCCCTATCCCACTACGCCGTTAGCCCCTATGGCCTAAGGAGCAGGTACTCTACTTAAATCTACATAACTACTATTTTGTGGGTTTGTGAGACGGTTGGGGAACTATAGAAACCTTTCGATATGGTTCCAAAGATTATACCTTTTAGGTCACGGGGCTAGGAAGCCTTTGGATTACTAAGTCGATTCGTTAAGAAAACAACTAATGCAAGAGGACATTGTACACATAAGAAACACATAGATACACCACCGAGTGTATGACCAAGCATACGAAGTGACCATGCATACTAAGTTAAATAAAGCTTCATAACACATGCTCCTTCATCCAAAGTAAGAAAGTAAAGACAGAATAAGTTCGAGAAAAGTCTAAAGAAGAGACTGCTCAATACAAGAGGCATTGGACTTGAGCTCCCTTTTCTCCATCATCATCTCCTATCTACTCGGATATGAACCACCTCCTGGAATAGTTATTTGTTCAGCCGTAAGACGAACAAATATAACATGAGCAATGAGAAAGTGAGCACTCCACCTAGCTCTTCAATTTGCTCACGATGAAGCGGGGTTATAGAGACATCAATTCAGTTGCGACAACATCTCCAATTCATCCACGGTAGTGCTGAGTTGGACAGTCGCCAATTTGGCTGCAACGACCTCTCTAATTCGACCACAATGACGCTGAGTCAAAAAGTCTTTAATTCGGCCACGGTGTTCTCTCAAATTCAGCAACGACGACGCTGAGTTGGAAAGTCTTCACTTTCGCCTCAACAACCTGGCTGTGACAACCTGACAGATTCAACCATGACAATACCAAGTAGGAGAGTCTCCAGTTCAGCCTCAACAACCTCTCCAATTCATCCATTAAGAAGCCAAGTTGGAGAGTCCTTAATTTAGTTGCAACGACCTCTCCAAGTCGGCCACAACAAAGATGAGACAAAGAGTCTTTGATTCCACCACAGTGATCTCTCTAATTTAACCACGAGAATACCGAGTTAGAGAGTCTTCAATTCGACGACAACAACAGCCCTAAGTCGGAGAGTGTTCAATTCGGTCGCGACGACCTCTCGGATTAGGCCATGACAATGCCCCATCAGAGATTCTCTAATTCAACCATGAAAAAGCCAAGTCAGACAGTCCACAATTTGGTCGTGACGACCTCTCCAATTCAGACATAGCAAAGTCGAGTCGGGGAGTCTTTAATTTGGCCACAGTGAACTCTCAAATTCGATCATGACAACCCCAACTCGGAGAGTCTTCAATTTGGGCACGATGACCTCTTCAGTTCAACCGCGACGATTCCTAGTCGAATAGTCTTCAATTTGACCTCAACGAGCTCTATAATTCGACCATGATAGTGGCAAGTTGGAAAGTCTTCAATTCGGCCACTTTGATGCCAAATCGGAGAGTCTTCAATATGGTCACGATGATCTTCCCAATTCGGCCACGACAATGCTGAGTTGTAGAGTCTTTAACTTAGTCATGATAACCTAGAGTTATACATAAAATATGAAATGTACACTAGGCATTGGCTTGCTTTAAAAATAGTTTGATTCAAAATATTTTTTTTTTATTAGTCTTTTCTAGACAAGTAGAAAACCACTAAACATCCAACTGTCATCGAAGAGTTTCTTCATAAGCCTCACGACATATCTTTAATAAAGTATCAAGGACAATAATCATCCATCCCTTTTAAGCATGCATATACAATCGAGAGGTACGAAAAGTTTAAGATAGGAAAAAATTGAGGTGCGGTATGGCTTTAGAGACAATTGAACTAGAAGGAATAACTAATAAAAATTGATTCTAAACTTGCCCAGCATTTTTTAAAAAAAAAACTCCAAAATCCTATAGCGCACATATTCGAGGCCCATATAGTTCTTAGAAATTAAACATTCTCTGTCTCACACTCACCCGAATAGAGGTGCTAGAGTTAACAATTTATTTTCATCATTTTTTTATTTCATTTTTTTTAACTATTAGTGTGGTTCAAATCATTGATCGGCCCAAAAGAGGCATGACTCTCCCAATCATGGGTTACTCCATACATAAGGCTGATCTTGAAACCTAAACTTAAGGGGAAAAGGTGTCGAGTCACCTAATCCTACTAGTGTTGGTTATCCAACAACTTTTTTTTTATAAACTATTATTGGCATGTTTCCAGTTGTAGATGGCCCTAAATGAGGTTAACTCTTCCAGCACAAGTATTCTCTGTGCATAAGCCACTTAAGGGGAACGAGTGTCATACCACTTGAACCGACATGTGTTGGTGAACCAACATTTTTATTTTATTTTTCTTTTCTCTTTTTTTTTCTTTTTCTATACAAGATAAGAAAAGTCACAATTTTAATGAGTTATTCTGCTAACTCAATAGTCTAGGAAAACATATTAGGTCCTTTTATTGCCTTTGAAGTGGCTATATAACATGATCAAATAAGATGGATAATCTGATAGCCACTCATTAAAGAGATATATGAGGATCAACTCAAAGTACTTTGAATGACAATTAGCACGCTCAAAAGTCTTTACTCATAGAAGAATAAACTAAAAATAACAAAACAGAAAATTTTAACCAAGAAAGCCTAGCATAAATTCATATTCATGCATTATTTATAAGAAAGACACAAAAAAAAAATTGAAGGATTGAAAACTGAGGAACTAAATGCAGAATGTACCCCTCTACATTTAATTTAAGCATTATCTCTAATGCATGCAAAATGAGTTAAATAATGAAGATAAAAGTAGAATTAAATGTATATTTCCCTGAAAATGTTGGGCTGTCTCCCAACCAATGCCTTTGTTTACTGTCATCGGCTCGACGTAAATGAAGCTCATAGATCTTCTAGTCGAATCTCCTCAACTAAGCATACCTGATCTCTTTTATAAAAAAGCTTAAGACTGTGACCATTTACCTTCAACATCTTGTTAGTAGAAAACTATTTAATTTCCCTAGCACCATATGGATATGTCGGTACAACCTCAAACGGTCCTAACCATCTAGACCATAACTTAGTAGGAAAAAGTATCAATTTTGAATTGAATAACAAAACTTTTTCACCCCCTGAAATTCTCTCCTACTAAGCTTGGCATCATGAAAAGCTCTAACTTTACCTTTGTAAATCATTGAATCGTCATAAGCTTCCAGACGAATCTCTTCCAATTCCTGCAATCGCAACTTATGCTCTTTACTTGCAAGGTCATAATCTAAATCACACTGCTTCACAGCCAAATATGGTTTATGCTCTAACTCTACAGGGAGATAACATGCTTTAACCTATAAGGTGACATACCTATAGGTGTCTTGTATACAGTCTATAGGCCCAAAGAGCTTCATATGACCTAAGGCTCCAATCTTTCTTATCTGGCCTTATAACTCTTTCTAATCGCCCAGAGCCTCAAGAGGAGGAGTGTTCCATAGAAATAATAGCCACCATCGTTAGCGGGTATACGAAGGGCATTACCCGGTCTACCTGGAAGGCTCAGCTACGGGGACCAAAGCAAGTTATCACGGCTGAAAAGGGGAGTCGTGTTACAGTTCCCACAATGATATTCAACGAAGGCAAGGGCCCGTACTTTACCTCACCCCACAACGACCCGCTAGTGGTTAAGCTAAAAGTGGCAAGCGCCCTTGTCCACCGAATTCGAATTGATACTGGGAGCTCCGTGGATATCATAACCTGGGATTACTTGAAGAAGCTCAAACATCTCGGGAGAGAGATCATTCCCCTGGTCCACCCTATCCTAGGCTTTGGGGGACAAGAGGATGATCCGACTCCTGCTACGATTTAGAGACAAGGGCAAGGCAAGGAACCTAGAAGTAGATTTCCTGATAGCCGGCATCCCAACGACTTGCAATGTCATCCTGGGATGGCCAACTCTGCACAAGGTAAAGGTTGTTATCGCTTCGTACTTACTTCAACTCCAGTTCGAGGCACACGATGGGAGTGCGAGCAAATTGCAAGGAGACCAACGGACAGACCGGGAATGCTACCTCATCAGCATCCAGCCATTAGTGGAGCGTTCGATAGAGAATGGACCCATAGGGCCTCTACCCTCGGACAAAAAGCAGCGGACCGCGCTTCCCTCCCTCGCCATTCGGCCCATCCAAAATGACCACGCCCAGACGCCGTCAACTACGTAGAAGAGATCCACTTAGACGAAGGACATCCTTATTGAATGGTTTAGTTGGGCCAAGAGATGGAGGCTACAGCCAGACGCTTCTTGGCTAAACTCCTGCAGAAGTATCAGGATGTTTGTGCCTTCGATCCTGATGAAATGCCCAACATTGACCTTACAATACTAGAGCATCAACTAAACATGGATCCAGCCCAAAAATTGGTGATTCAGAAGAAACAACACATGGGTCCCGAGAGGGCCATAGCGGCAATAGCAGAGGTGCAAAAGTCATAGGAAGTTGGCTTCATTAGGGAATACCAATATCCTGAATGGATTTCAAATGTAGTACTCGTTAAGAAACCTAACGAGACCTGGAGGATGTGCGTCGACTTTATAGACCTGAATAAGGCATTCCCGAAAGACAGCTATCCCTCACCGAAGATAGACAAATTGATGGATGCCATGGCAGGGCACGCGTTGTTGAGCTTTATGGACGTGTTTTCAGGGTACAACTGACCACTGCCCGCAAGCGCACGGGTGTTGTAGTATAGATAAAATATCGTCCTCAGGGATTAAAGCAATCTATCGAGTCTTTTCTATTAGAAAATGCTAAGCAACAGCTTAATCGAGGATTTGATTCAACAACTTCTAATTAACTAATTCTAAACTTTGTCTGGAAGAAAACGTCTAGGGATTTATGTAGTTAAGAAAGGTGATTGGATCAAAATGATTGGCATGTGCTTTTTCTCTACTCGGATAATTTCGAGGAATTGCAATCTATCCAGAATTTAGTCTATTCTTTCGAAATCAACCAAATTACCTAAACTAAGCAAAAGTCATTCTTTCAAACTAATTTGTCTTAATCTAAGTTCAATAGTTTCGATTACTCTCTATGTCCTCCTAACATGCAAATCTCTATTTTAAGTCATTGCTTTATTGGGTTTCAACAAGCAGTCTAACAATCAAATTTCACCTTTCAGTTCTTCATTTAATTGTGGAGTACACTGGAATTCACAGCATTAGCATTAATACGGTCCAGCCTTTGAGTCATAGCATCTACTTTAGCAGAAAGAAAAGTAAGTGCACCAACTTCAAGCTTACCTCCAACCCGTTTGGACGGGCCTCGTTCGGTGGACCATTGAAAATTATGGAGTGTCATCTCCTCAATCAAATTATAGGCCTCATCTTCAGTTTTATTTATCAAAGTTCCTCCTGCCGCTGCATCGATAATGGACCTTACAGATTGGGTCACAACATTATAAAAAGCTTGAATAATCATCCATTGTTGAAGACCATGACGGGGATATAAACGCAGCAGATCCTTAAACCGCACACAAGCTTCATAGAGCGTCTCATCATCCGTTTGAGTGAAGTTGGTGATTTGATTACTCAAACTTGCCAATTTGCTCGAAGGGAAGAACTTGGTAAGGAAGGCTCTAGTAAGCTCATCCCACGTGGTGCTACATCCCAAAGGTAGAGAATGCAGCCAAAGGGAAATAAACGCAGTCGGATGGCATCGGTGGAGACTCCATTAAGTTTCAACATGTCGCACACCTCTAAAAAGGCCGAGTGGTGTAGATTCGGGTCTTCCAATGGAGTTCCTCCAAACTGGGATTGTTGCACCATGGAAATGAGAGCCGGCTTGAGCTCAAAATTGCTCGCATCAACGTTAGGGTGAGCAATGCTTGAGGAGATTCCTTGAACTCTAGGGGTAACAAAATCCCTAAGCGTCCTTCTTTGGTCATATCCTCCTCCAGCCATATTTCTTAAAGTTCTTCTTGCCTCGCACCTTTGTTCTTCAATCTTTTGCTTCTTCCTTCTTAAGCAGAAAGTCTTTTCAATCTTGGGATCAGGTTCGTATAGAAATGGACTTCGTATAAATAGAGAAGATTCAGGCAAGCACTATCACCAACACTACCAACGCAATCAAACAAGAAAATAAAAAAATAGAATACTTAGTCACTTTCGTAAGACTAACTCGATAGTTAACAAATTGGTCCCCGACAATGGCGCCAAAAACTTGACCACTGCCCGCAAGTGCACGAGTGCCATAGTATAGATAAAATATCGTCCTCAGGGACCAAAGCAATCTATCAAGTCCTTTCTATCAAAAAATGCTAAGCAACAACTTAATCGAGAATTTGATTCAACAACTTCTAACTAACTAATTCTAAACTCAATGACGAAGAAAACATCTTGGGATTTAACTAGTTAAGAAAGGTGATTGGATCAAAATGACTAGCATGTGCTTTTTCTCTAATCAAATAATTTTGAGGAATCGTAATCTATCCAAAATTTAGTCTATTCTTTCGAAACCAACCAAATTGCCTAAACTAAGCAAAAGTTGTTTTTTCAAACTAATTTGTGTTAATCCAAGTTTAATATTTTTGATTATGCTCTATGTCCTCCCACCATGCAAATCTCTCTTTTGAGTCATCGCTTTATCAGGTTTCAACAAGCAGTATACCAATCGAATTTCACCTTTTAGTTCTTCAGTCAATTGTTTCAAATGTGTAAGCAAAATTTGGCAAAACATCTGCTCACAACATGATAATCACTTGATAAAACGAAACCAAACCAATCATGAAACAAAAGCACAATTCTACTGATTAAAACACAATCTAACTACACTTCCATCAACTAGCAAATCCCTAGAGAAGATAAACTACTCACTCATGATTAAAAATTAAACAACTAACCAACGATTCAGTGAAATTTAAGAGGGAAGGGCTTAACAAAGACAGCCTTAAACCAAGTCTTCGAATCGCCAACAAGACCGATCTCGACACTCAAGATTTCTCACTTGCAAAAACAAGCTAAAAATCCTAACTAAAAAGAATAAAATTTGGGAAGAAAATGAACTAACCTATGCTATGTTGTCCTTTCTTGTTGCTGAGGGACAAGCTTATAAAGAAAAGCTTGAGGATTTTTAGCCACACAACCGAGGGAAAAACAAATAGGCCAGCATTAAACAGTTCACCACGGTCTGTGGCAGACACCATGGTTGGACCGTGGTCTTGGCTGGAACCATATTTATGCTCTTCTCTTGCTCCACAGGCATAACTCCTTATAGGCATCTATTGGGGATCAAAATATGCTCAAATGAGGGTCAAATGTTGGGTCCAAATTCCTACAGAACGCATCAAACAACCATACCCAAGCATAAATCGAGAATAAGAGTATAAAGGATAATTTAAAGCACATAATTCTCCTAAACATGCAGCAAAAATGACCCTAAAATGACATATACAATAGGCACTCATCAACAACCAGATACCCTTATGGCCTGAAGATCAAGAAAAGACTGCATTCATGATCGATGGGGGTTTACATTGCTACAAGGTAATGCCCTTCGGGCTACAAAATGCGAGGGCTACCTACCATATCTAGTAAACAAAGTTTTCGAACCTCTCATCGAGCAAACTGTGGAGTTATTTGTGGATGATATGATAGTTAAAAACATGCTTGACGTCGAGCATGATGAAGATTTGCGAAAGACGTTCGAGATTCTCCAGACATACGGCATGAAGCTCAATCCGAAGAAGTGCGTGTTTGGAGTCCAGTTAGGAAAGTTCCTTAACTTCATGACCAACAATCGTGGGATAGAGGCCAACCCAGACAAAGTCAAGGCAGTGTTAGACATGAAACCCTCGCAAAACATCAAGGAAGTCCAACAACTAACAGGGTGTATTGTAACCTTGAGCCGCTTCATTTCAAGGTCCGCTAATAAATGTCAGCCTTTCTTCTGCGTCTTTTAGAGGAGTGCCAATTTTGTTTGGGACCAGGAAGCAGATGATGCCTTCGAGGCACTGAAGGCTTACCTAGCCCACCTACCAAAAATAGTTAGCCCTGTCCCAGGAGAGACGCTCCTACTCTATCTGGCCGCCTCAGAACAGGCTGTAAGCACGGTCCTGGTGGTAGAAAGAGTCAAGGAATAGATCCTAATATATTATGTAAGCTATGCCCTAGCTGGGGCTGAAGTTGACTTTCCACTAATTGAGAAGTTTGCTTACACATTAGTGATGGCTAGCCAGAAACTACAACCTTACTTTGAAGCACTTAAGATAGCCGTCCTCACCCACCTGCCTTTGAAAAATATTCTGCAAAGCTTGGAAGCCTTCGGAAGACTCTTAAAATAGGCAGTATAACTATCTCAGTATGGCCTCGTCTTCGAGGTGCGACAAGCAATCAAGGCCCAAGCCTCAGCAGATTTCTTGGCCGAGCTCCTCTTGAGACGGCATCACCGTCACCTCTTGGAACCTCTATGTGGACAACTTGTCACTGAAGACGGCAATGCCACCAGCCTGATCATCAAAAACCCCCAGGGACAGAGGCAGGAGCATGCCCTTAAATTCATGTTCAAGGCATCTAATGATGAGGCCAAGTATGAGGCTCTGATAACGGGAGTGGAGCTATGTTACACAACTGGGGCAGACTCAGTTAGACCGCTCTCAGACTCCCAACTCATCGTCAGTCAGCTCAATAGAGAGTATAAAGTAAAGGATCACAGCATGGTGACCTATGTCCGGTGGGTACGGGAAGTCACTCTGCTATTAAAGCATTTCTCGATAACGCATATAATGTGGTTGGAAAATTGACAAGCGGATGCACTATCGAAGCTAGCTAGCTCATCAGAAGATGGGAAGCCGAAAAAAATCCAGTGGGAGATCTTGATGGAACAGAGTGTTGACCCTCGCTAGATCCTTTGGCTAGATAGGAGTTCTACCTGGATGGACCCTATTCGTGCTTGCGTGATGGACGACATGCTGCCCCCTGATTCCAAGGAGGCTAACCGAGTGAAAAGACTGGCAAACCGGTTCATACTATACGACGACATCTGATACAAGCGTTCCTATGCCCGTCCACTTCTACGTTGTGTGACCCCGGAGATAGGAAAGAAGATCCTCGAAGAATTGTATGAAGTAGTATGCAGTTCTCATATTGGTGGGCGTGCCCTGGCGGTCACCACAATATGGATGGGCTACTGCTGGACTCCTTTACACGAGTACGCTATGAATATGATCCGCACCTATGACAAATGTCAGAAATTTGCCCCCATCCAGCGAAGGCTCGCCACCCCCCTGACGCAAATCATCAGTCCCCTACCGTTCGCCACCTGAGGAATGGACATACTGGGACCCTTCCCCAAAGCCATGGGTTAACGGAAGTCCCTCCTTGTTGCAGTGGATTACTTCACAAAATGGGTAGAGGCTGAGGTCGTCGCTTCCATCACTGCGGCCAAGGTCCGAAAGTTTATTTGGAAAAATATCATTACCCGCTTTGGCATTCCTCGAGTAATGATCTTCGACAATGGGCGACAGTTCGACACGACAAAGGTCATTGATTACCTCAGTACCTTAGGGTGTGAAGCTCGGTTCACGGCAGTAGCCTATCCCCAGACAAATGGTCAAGTCGAAGCTACAAACAAAGTCATCTTGCACGGTTTATAGAAGAAACTTGACGACGCTAAGGGAAAATAGACTGATGAGCTGCATGGCGTCTTGTGGTCAATTCGTATGATTGCAAAACGGTAATGGGGAAGACAGTTTTTATGCTAGCGTATGGGTCCGAAGTTGTGTTGCCCGTCGAAGTAACACTCCACACGCATCGTCTTACTACCTTCCAAGAAGAACTAAACAACGCAACCCTCCGAGACGCCCTCGACCTACTACCCTCTGCTCGGGGTGATGCCCTCCTACGAGAGACACTCTACAAACTCTGCCTTGCTCAGCTCCACAATCGCACGGTAAAACTACAATCCATCAAGGTGGGCGATCTGGTTCTTCGCCAGACCGATGCTGTGGGTGCGTAAGCGAGCATGGAAAGTTTACGGCCAATTGCGAAGGACTTTACAAGGTGATGGAGCAAGTACGGCCGGGCACAGGTCGTCTCATAACCCACGAGGGCACTCCCATCCCTAGAACATGGCATGACAGCAATCTCTGTAAGTATTATCACTAGCAGTTTTCTCGTTAAGATTCATGCAATGTATTAATCACATTTTTTAATAAATATATTGACTGCAAAGGTGCTTATCTGCTCATCCAGTTCTCTTACTCCTTTAGCCCCCAGGGGCTAAGGGTCCTCAAACACGGCCTAAGGGACGGTCGCTATACTTTTAGCCCCCAAGGGGCTAGGGGTCCTACAGTACGGCCTATGGGACGGTCGCTATACCTTTGGCCCCGAAAGGGCTAAGAGTCCCATACAATAGCCTAGAGGCCAGTCACTATACCTTTAGCCCCCAAGGAGGCTAAGCGTCCCAAAGCACGGCCTAGGGCCCGGTCGCTATACCTTTAGCCTCAAAAGGGGCTAAGGATCCCAAAGCACAACCTAGGGGCTAGTCGCTATACTTTTAGCTCGCAAGGAGCTAAGGGCCCTATAGCACAGCCTATGGGTCGATCACTATACCTTTAGCTCCCAAGGGGCTAAGGGTCCCAAAGCACGGCCTAGTGGCCAGTCGCTATACCTTTACCACCCATCGCGTTAAGGGTCTCAAAGCACAGCCTGGGGGCTGGTCACTATACCTTTAGCACCCATAGAGCTAAGGGTCCCAAAGTATGGCCTAGGGGTCGATCACCATGCCTTTAGTCCCTAAGGGGCTAAGGGTCCTAAAGCACGGCCTGTGGGCTGGTCGCTATACCTTTAGCCCCTCCGAGGGGTCGAGCATCCTAACAAGCCCTACAAGATGACTATGATATAACACCATCCTTCATCACTTATTGTTTCCCTTAGGGGCCGAATATTTATAGAGCACCAACAATTGCAAAACAAATACAAAGACATGTGCACAGACAGTAACAAGTGAAACAATAAGTGAACTAGTAAATAGCAAAATCAGGGAATTCATTGAATATGAACACCAATGTGGATCAACAACCTAAAAATGAAAAGTAAGGAGAAGAATGGAAACAGGCAAAGACCTTTCTACATCAGATGGTCGGATCCTCATCGTCGCTGGAATCATGCGCCGCAGCCTCATCATCATCACAATCATGAGTCGCAACCTCGCCGTCCACGGGGACGGTATCCTCAGTATCACCCAGACCCTCTCCATCGAATACAGGCGGTACAAAATCTACAAGCTCAGGATCTTGGCCCTCGGAATGAGCCCGGCGGCGGTCTTCGATGTACGTCTCGAAGTAACCCTCTTGCTGAAAGCTATCAGGGGCTAAGGTCTCCAAGAAGTCTCAAAAGAACTCCGTACGGTCTTCGTGACCATGACGGTAGCCCTACTGCTCCGCCTTGTTCGCCCTTTCATTTCCAGCAATGGTTTCGAACTCTATCTTCATAGAAGCCTCCTCCACTTGATGTGGCAGCTCTGCCTTCTCAGCCGTCCAGGCCTCCTCTTTATTTAGCTTTTCACCTTTACCGCTCCATCTAGAGGTCCCCGGCCTGCCCCTTCCGCAGGGCATTGGAACCCTGGAGGTTGCGAATTCGCTTTTCCACAACGGAGACGGACAGCGTTGACCTCACCGCTTTCAATGCTCGGGTAAAGGCCTGGAAAATGACATGACATGGTTAGCCAAAGGAAGAAAAAATGGCAAAAAGGAAAGGAGTAGAGGCAGATGCAGCCTTACCTCAGCAATGGCCACATGCTGCTCGATGACCTTGGGTGGCTCCGGGGAACCAGAAGGGGCCAAGTCCCATGACTTGGCAAGACGGTCCACCAGGGTTGACTTAGCTGGGAGGTCAGCCCCCAAGAAATCCACGACCTGAGCCATCGTATTCACGGAGGCCTCCCCAATTGCTGGTTGGGCGGCCCGTTGGCTCCCTCGAGAGCCTTCTTGTGAAGGAGATAGCATTGCCTCATCAGACGCCGCCTGCTCCTTGGACGCCCTTTGTAAAGATGGTCCCTCGATCCTCCCGCCCTTATAGGAAGGTGGGTCGACCCTCATAGGGGTAGGGGCCGAAGCCGCGGCCACCTCTTGCCCCACCTCTAGGCGCAGGCGTTTGCGAGCGTCCGTGTGAATAAGGCTCACTGATACCGTTGGGGGTTTCCAGCCACGCAGCACAATCCTCAATGCCTATCAAATATGTTAAGTCAATACTTAAACTCATGAAAACTAAAAGGAAAAGGAATAAACGACCGAATGGCTTATTAGGACAAACCTTCTTCACCACCTTTCCTCCTCACGGCACCGTTCATTCTCGGTCGCTATCTCCTCCTCGGTAGCCTGCCCGCTTTCAAAGGGCGAGAGCATCGCCTGAGCTTGCTTTGCACAAGATAAAAGAAAGTCAAGTCAGAACTAGGGGAAGAGTAGCACAAAGGGAAGACACAAAGTACCCTTGGAGTAATTCTTAAGTATAAGGAGGTCGGCGGTAGCAATAAATAAGTCGTTCTCGAAGTATGACAATTTAGGAAGCCAATTCAGGGGCTCCCAATCACTCGACTGGGACTACCGATGCATGGGCTCCTTCCCCGCGTCCACTATTTTGGACATGAAGAATGGAAGTGGCTTTGGACGGTCATCTTCCCATGCACAATATTGGAAATAACGTGCAGTCTTCGTTTCTTCTGCAGTCGGTTCCCCAAACTGACTATGGACTGGTTTTCCGCTATTCAAATCAGGAAGGTCCCCCCAATCGGTCGCACAGTGAACGAAAAGGAAGTCGTACTTCCATTTCTTTAACTTGGAGTTCTTTTCAAAAGCCGTCATGAAGCCCTTCCTATTGTTAAAGTTATACCAACCAGTATCCCCAGTCTCACTTGGGGCCTTCTAAACGGTATGAATCAACCCAAAGGCCCGGCCTGTGCAAGATAATCCCCGCAACTCACACGTTGCAATAAAAGAACAAACACTGTGCCAGGACATGGGCACAACTTGCGCAAGCGCTAGCTCGTATTTATTCAAGATCTCCCCAATGACCCTATGAAGTAGAAAGTTTAGGCCGTAAGAGAAGGCCACTCGGTAGATCACTATGCATCTCGGGGGTGACTTATTTACAGTTGCATCAGGATCAGGAATGATAAACTTATATCCGGCGAGGAAAGGGCACTTTTCCTCCAACGCCGGTCTCTTAAGGGTGCGTACGACCCTTGGGCTGAGGAAATGAGTGCTTGGCCTGTCTTAAGGGTCCAAGCATAAAGGACCCCCTGGGAAAATCGTCCCTTTGGCGACAACTTCTTGGACTAGCTCCTGTTGAGCACGACCTCTCTTGGAGATGGAGACCGACGAACGGGAGCCAGTTGAACAGCTCTCACCTCTCCTTGCGGAGGTGCTAATGCTAGTAGTATAAACTTCAACGCTCAGTCTACGAAAGTTCAAGGCGGAGTGAGAGTTACCTTCCGAGTATCCTTCAGTTATGAGCTGCGGAATAGTCTTCAAATGAATGGTGGTCTTTGTCCTTGCCAGCCTGCATTCCTAGACATCAGTCATACGGGAAACAGTTACGTCAATTTTACATGGGTAAACAACCTCCTCCTTAATGCTAAGGATAGTAGGAGTGTAAGAATATTCGCAACTAGACTAGGAAGGTGTGTCGAGCTCATATATAGGCATGGCATAAGGAATTTTCTTGGGTTCCCTAAATTGATTCTTTGGGAGAACACACGCTACAACCTGGCCATCAATTAGGGTCAGGAGGTTTGGTAATTGAGGGTAACGGCCCTCCATCTGAGGACCGGTAGGCCCGTTAGGGACGGTCCCACTCTGATATGACACAATCAAATAATACAATACAAATACAACCTTCAAAGGGGTGCACGAAGACGTGTACCTGTGACAATTGAAGGGAAATGGACAATTGAAGGGAAATGGAGACTCAGGTTGAAGACAGAAGTGGAGGATGAACAACCCCTTTGAAGATTCAAGGGAGGAGTTTTAAGACTTTACAGTGAATTTGAATAAGGATAACGAAAGGGGGCAGAGCTTCTCTCACTAAGAAACCTATTTCTCTCTCTAAAAAGTTTAAAGGGGCGATCAGAATGACATCCATCACAAAACCCTACTCCATTTATATAGAGGAGAGAGAAGAGAAAAAAGGGCAATGCGCCCCCTAGGCGTGAGAAGAGCCAAAATGCCATCGAGTCTACGCCACACAGCATTCTAACACTCATCATTTTCTGATTACACCTCGGTCCCCAAGGGGCGTGAAGGCTTATAGCTCGACTTAGGGGCCAATCACTACACCTTTATCCCCCAAGGGCCTAAAGGTCCTAAAGCACCGCTTCTGGGCCAATTGTTGTACCTTTAGCCCCCAACGGGCTGAAGGTCCTACAGCACAGCCTGTCGGTTGGTTATTATACCTCTAGCTCCCAAGGGGCTGAAGGTCCCACAGCATGGCCTTTGGGCCGGTCGCTAGCCCCCAAGGGGCTAACTGTCTTAAAGCACAGACTAGGGTCAGTCGCTAGGTCTTTAGCCCCTAACGGGCTAAGGGTCCTAAAGCACTACCCTCGAGCCACCCGCTATACCTTTAGCTCCCAAGGGGCTGAAGGTCCTACAGCATGGCCTTAGGGCCAGTCACTATACCTTTATCTCCCAGGGGGTTAACGATCCTAAAGCACAACCCTCGAGCCAACTGTTATACCTTTAACCCCCAAAGGCCTGAAGGTCCGACAAGACGGCCTTTAGGCCGGTTGCTATACCTTTAACTCCTAAGGGACTGAGGGTCCTACAGCACAGCCTTGGGGCCGTTCAATAGACCTTTACCCTCCATGAGGTTGAGGATCCTAAAAGCACGACCTTTACGCCAGTCGTCATGCCTTTAGCACCCCAAGGGGCTAACGGTTTTAAAGCACAGCCTAGGGGCCGGCCACTGTACTTTCATCCCTCCAGGGGCAAGGAACTTACACCACGGTTTAGGGACCAGTCATTACGCCCTCAACCTCCACAAAGCGAAAAACCTCAAATCACGGCATAGGCAGCCGTTGGGTACACATTTTATCCCCTAGGGGCCGGTCCCTAGCAGTTCGACATACATTTAACCCACTGATATATACGTATATTTAAAGGCAAAATTCCCCGAGCGGAAGGTCAACATTTCATTACTACGCCAGGCGAATACATAATAACAAAAAAAAACACCCTAACTACTCCTCATTATCAATAAAGGGGGGCGGGGCTTCATTTGACCCCAAGCTCTCCTCCTGGCCATTTCCGAGACCCTCCCCAGCTCCCGAACTAACTGGCCCAAGGCAATGGGCCCGTAAGAGACTGTTCTTGTTGTGTTGCATGTAGGCCCCAAAAGTAGAACATTGTAGGCCTATGAGGGCCGACTTCAGGTCCTCAGCCAAATCCATGCTCAGCACATCCAATGCCAAGGCATCGTTGACTATTATCGCATAGAAGACGGCTTGAACCATTTCAGGTATGCCGAAGTCACGTGCAGCTTTCTCAGCATCGGAGAACGAAATATGGGCACAGGTCATAATAGTCATCCGGGAGGGGTTGAGGAGGATGAGCATCCCTTCTCATGCGCCAATCGAAAGTTTCTAAAACATGAAGGGCCATCTCCTCGGTGATAAGAAAGTAGAGGAATGCCATGGCGGAAAAGCCTCTCACAGGAATGGAACTGGAACATGAAGGATGGACCACAACTTCAAGCAACATGATTTTATATACCGGTAGTGGTTTTTCCATGCAAACAGTCATATATTGAGAATTGAGCTGCCTAGGGAAACCCACCGACACCGAAACCAAAGCCCAAGTGTCACAAGATGATGGGTTGCCCTTAACACGAGGCCGCCGTCCAAGGTCCGAAAATAATCCATTATGCGCAAGTTCACTCCACATTCTGCTTGACTACCCGTCCGAACAAGCGTCCAGACAAAATGTAAAGGGCTAAATGATCTGGAAAATTTGAGGATTCGAGGTGGACCCCACATAAGCGCCCATGGGTCGGGCTAGGTCAATTAATTTTAGCAGCCCCCTAGGTCTGGAGATCCCTACTTCGGAAGCTCAGCATGGGAAACCACCCAATGGCCCCTTAGGGGAACGTCCAAAGTGAAATTACTATTTTGCCCTTGGCTATAGGTACTATAAATACCCTATACTTACCTCGGGACTGCGGATCGCTTTTTAGCACATTATCTCATATATCATAAATTTTCTTTACTATTTTGTCTTTACGCGGGACCCCCTGCTAACTTGATCGTCGGAGAGGCAATCCCCGGATCTCAACCCGGAGTTGCCCTTTTTACAGGTTCAACGTTCGAGGAAAGGATCATCAGGCGCCCCACACATGCCATCAGGTAAGTCCGCTCTCGTCCCACATCATCCTCAGAAAAAACAAGAAAGTCCTAAAACAATTACAATGTTAAATACAAGCACAAGCACTAGCATTTTGAGGCTTTGTCTAAATCATATTGATTGATTAGATAGTTAAAAGTGAAAAAAGAATCTAGAGGAGAGAGGGAGGTAGAAGGTCGTGCTCCTACTTAGTCGGGAACAGTAAACCAAACTTTTGTATTCACATATTAATTAATCTAATTTGATGCACAATAAGGGCACATTATTTTAAACTTTTCGTAAGTATTTATCACCAAAATTCAGGGTAATTCAGTACAATTCAACACAATTCAAAGCATAATTCATGTAAAATATACTTATGTATAAAATTGTGTTTAAATTCGAATCACCTTATTGTTTTTCAGTAATTGGGCTTCTTTGCTAACAATGTAAATAGACATGTTATACAATTGTACAATGCATATTACTTTGTAGGGTTGTCAAACAGGTCGGGTCGGGTTGACCCATTTAATAAACGGGTCAATTTCGTGTCGGTCTTGAAAATAGTTTAGATTTGCTCAAAACTGAAAAATAACAAGTTTTCACACTAAACGGTCAAATTGTGTCGACTTTGGGTCGAAATCGGTTTGGTTCGGGTTGAGTTCATGTTTCTCTCAGTAAATTCAGGTCGGGTTAACGTGTCGAGTCAGACTTTGACAGCCCTATTATTTTGAAGAAACAATTTGTTATTTAACTTCATAAATTTGTAAATACATTCTTACAATATAATAAAGTTTTGTATCAATGGTAACGACTTGTAATAGTAAATGTATTCGCAAATTATTTGTTTATTATATGTATCAATTTAAAAAAAGCCATTTCATGCACAAATATGCATTTGCAATAGCTCATGCTGGGTGTATACGTATCAAGAGAACATGCCCAAAATAGTCAAAGTGGTTAAGGTAATAATTGGGCAGAAAGAAGCGGACAGTTAGTGGATTCAAGGAAACTTTAACATTTGTAATGTTTACCAAATGCTCATCTGAAGACCATAGCTAATTTAATATGCTTCTTCACCAAATACTCAAGGTCTAAGAAAGTAAAATTTTGCTCTAGTCAAAATATTAGAGTACTATTATTAAAGACTGTATAAAACAACAGTTGTTCAAACAAATAATGTGCATCGAGAAAGCATTTTGAAACCTTGTAGGCGTGTTGTGGATGGGGCCTGAAGTCCATGGGTCGATAGCTGCGTGAGCCCACTAACGCCTTCATTAACATTTTGCCACCTTGCCACACATAATACTAGTAATACTAAACTAGAAACGCTCAAAGGGTTTGGGATTTTCTCCCAACTTGTCTAGCCTCTCTCATCTTATCATCTTGAATGTCACACCTATTTTATCTCTAATCACCATATTTCTAATCCTATCAAATCTCGTGTGACCACACATCCAAAGAATCATCCTCATCCTCTTAACTTGAGAATTCTTGATGGGCTAACTCTCCGCATCATACGATAATACTGATTTGACCACCATACAATAAACCTTCCCCTTCAATCTAAGCGGGATCTAATAGTAGATATGTTCTCAAATTTTTCTATCAATGGCAAAGAATTCTAATAGTAGATATATTTGCAAATTATTTTCATATTATACGTATCAATTAAAAAAACCATTCGTAAACAAGTATTCATTTACAATACGTCATATTGGGTGTATACACAATAAACAACTATATAAATACATTTTTTATTTAGCTACAATCAGATATAAACCTATTTAGCACAATTCATCATGTTTTAGTATGTTTTAGACTGATTCAACATGTTTCTCTAATAATCATTGATAAATACTTATCATAAGTTTAAAGAAACATACCTTAAGTACTCAAAGTGATTAAGGGTATATTTGGGTAGAAAGAAGCAGAAAGGTAGTGAATTTAATGAAACTTTAATCTTTGTAATGTTTACCAAATGCTCATAAAAAGACCATGCTAATCTAATATGCTGCTTTACCACCTACTCAAAGTCTAAGTAAGTAAAATTTTGATCTAATAAAAACTAGAGTTGAATAATGAGTCGGTTCGGGTTGTCTCATTTAATAAATAGGTGAATTTTGTGTGAGTCTTCAAAATAATTTAGATCTACTTAAAATCGAAGAATACTATGTTACAATTAGATATAAGCTCGGTTCGTATCGGGTTTGAATTTCTCTCATTAACTTCTGATCAAATTTGGATTCGATTATCGTTTCAAATCAGACTTTTCCATCTCTAGTCAAACACTACATGTCGTTTAGTAAGGGTGTGCAAAACCGGCTAACCGAAAATCGGTTAACCGGTTTTTCGGTTCAAAAAAATTCCGAACCGTAATCGAACCGAAAATTTCGGTTAGTCCAAAACCCGAACCGTAACCGAACCGAAGATTTTAGTTAACCGGATTTTCGGTTCGGTAAATCGATTTTTTGGTTCGGTTACCGGTTAACCATTTACAAATAATAAAAAACTTATACTTTCTTACATAAATTTGTCATTCTTTTATGTTTAAATTCTTTTTATAAAAATTAAACTTTGGTTACCATTTATAAATAATAAAAAAGTACACTTTCTTACCAAAATTTTTAATTTTTTATGTATAATTTTTTAAAAAAATAAAATTATTTTCGGTTCGGTTAACCGCCGGTTAACCGAATTTTCAAATAATCCGAACCGGTAACCGAACCGAAAACCGAAAAAAAAAATCGGTTCAGTTAACCGAACCGACTTTTTAAAAAAATTTGTTCGATTAACCGATTTTTTAGTTCAATTTTTTCAATTTTCGGTTTTGAATTTTTTTACACACCCCTACCGTTTAGAACACGGTCTAAAACAGCTGCTATTCAAGCAAATAATTTGTATGGAAAAGGCAGTTAGAAACCTGGTACGCGTGTCAGGTAGCGGGCCTGAAGTCCATGGGCCGGTGGCTTTGTGAGCCCGTTGACACCTTCACTACCATTTTTTGCCGCCTTGCTATCAGAGTAATGCTGTACTCCACTGGAAAAGCTCTCAAGGGTTTGGGATTTTTCTCTAAACCTGCTCCAACGTTCAAAACCCTAGCGTTAAACCTCCTAGATTAGTTGACCTTGTGAGTTATTTCTTCTCTTTTCTTTTGAACCAAATTTGAACTCTCGTTGTCTATTGTTCGTTTCTGATTTCTTCTCGATTTCAGGTTTCTTCGTTTCTGTTCGTGGTTTCTAGATCCAGAGGTTCAGTATGAGGTAAATCGAGATTTCTGATTCTTAATTGATATTTTTTACTTTTTTTTATATAGGTTTGGCGTAACTGTTAGCTGATTTTTTACTATAACCCTAGTTGAGAATTTATTTGGTTACGGTGGAAACTAAGAATTGGTTACGTTTGAGGACGACAAAGTTCTAACAGGTGATGCATTCGACATCTTAGAGTCGGCGTCGGATTAGTTGATATGATTACTTAGTTTCACGATCCAAATCATGTTGACAGTCCCAGAATAAAGGAATGCTTTTGGTACCGTTGCCCAATAGCTGTAGTGAATGCTCTTCAAGACATTTTTGGGAACTCGTGATTATTGTTATTCCAAAGCTAACTGCGTACACATTGAATCTGGTCGGAGATGAGTGCCCTAGTGCTGTAGATAGTATCTATGTCAAAATGGGTGTTAGTGAATAGAAGTAAGCTCGTATGATAAAGTCATGTTTTTCGGGTCCTTCATATGGCCTTAATTACCCATGTTGGGGACTCAATATCGTGATATGGTTATGAACGTTCAGCCTTCATCTAGCAAAACATAGACACGTTTTTAGAAATTACTAGTATTTGACACTTAGACAGGTGAGCGTAGGTGTCCAAATCCTAGTGATGATGTTAACATGAGATGGGGGCTTAGTTTAAAAAAGCGCGCTCAGGGCGCACCTAGGCACGTAAAAGCCCGAAGCCCACACCTCTGCGCCTAGGAAGGGGTCAGGCGCAGCCCATTCATTAAGTGCGCGCTTTTTGCGCTTTTATGGGCTTTTTTTCCAGGCATGGGGCGTGCGCTTTTTGGGCTTTTTGGATCTTAATGTACTGTTTGAGAAAAAAAGGAAAAAAATATTACAAATCAGACTTAGAAGCCTCAAACTGCTTCTCACCTCCTCATTCGAACCTCTCTGCTTCTCATACTGCTCTTCTCCTTCCTCCTTCTTCAGTTCAGCGGCAAACCCTAGCTTAGTGCAAACGGGTAAATGGTTTTCTGCTTCTTTCTACTTTTATTTTTCCATCCTCCTCCTCCTCCTCCTCCTTCTTCATAGTGAGTCGAACCCCATGGAATCGGTTTCGAGCTCTCTCGCTCTTTTTGTTTGAAGGGTGCAGCTACGGTGGCCAGCTACAATGCCCATCTTCTCTTCTTTCTGTCTCTCGAAGACTCCCCTGTTTAAACTCTAAAATCTAAACCTCCCCCTTATGTCTAATTTCTACGTAGCAGGGCCTTCAATTTAATTTGAAGGGTTTATGTTTTAACTTTTAAACTTTTAATTATTTATTGCTTTGTTTAATTGGTTGTGTGTTTTTTTTTTTTGTGGTTGAAAATTGTAGCGAACTCATTTGCGGTGTTGATTTTTGGGTTGAATTGCTTGAATGGAAGATGCTTAGTTCACCTTTATGAGCTATTTTGCTTTGTGTGCTATGTGTTTTATGCTTTCCTTCTATGGCTCTGCTAGCTTGTGTATTTTAAGACTTCTACTATCTTATGGTGTGTGCTTTGGGAAACTATGATGTTATGTTATCGTACTTTATGACTATATGCAATTTTATTCGTGGTTATCTTGATATTTAATTCCTTACTTGAAGTCATTATCTACATTATTTTCAAAGAAATATGGCTTGGGAATGATTTTGGAGCATTTTATAATCAAAGTGCGCCTCGCGTCTGAAAAGCCCGCGCTTTCGCCTCGAAGCCCGCGCCCTGGGCTCCAGGACCCTTTGTGCTTTTTTGCACCTCGGGCTTTTTTAATCTAAGGATGGGGATAGTGCATAAATTTACGCAATCTCTATTGCTTCTATTTCTCATTCATGACTGAAATTTATGCCTTGGCATGCATGGTTTATCTGTTATAGATTCTTCGAGGAAGTATAGGTGCTTTGAAATCCTATCTGATGTGTTTTCATTTGGATCCTATGTGTCTATGTTTTTGGCACGATTTAGTTTTGCTTTCACAACATGATATCTAAGCAATGGTTATTGCTTTATTGATATCACCTTTATGGGGTCTTGGTGGGATAATTATATGGTGAGACATTAGAAGTGGGAACAGAAGTTTGTTGTGGCTTTCGGAATGGGCATTGGAATAAGTATATATTAATTTCATATATATATCATTAAGAGCATGTTCTTTTCGTAGGTAAATTGGGGTGGATAAAAGGGTGAAGACGGTTGAGGTGAGTTGAAGTAGGTTGAGATAGGTTGAATTTTTTTTATGTGATAAATTGAACTTGGTTAAAATAGTAGAAGTGGGTTGAAGTGGATTTGAAATAGGTTGAAGTGGGTTGAGGTTGGTATTTTAGAATTGATCCACGAAAAGAACAGGGCCTAAATGTAAAACATAGGACTATAGTTTGATGGTAGTTTTTTTTGCCTTTTCCCCATAATTCCTTTTCTGACCTTCCAATTTTCAACTATCTCCTTTTTCTTGGAACTAAATCTGTGGGAATCAGAGGCTTCTTTCTCCATTCCAATCTCCTTGTCTCTAGAGCTCCAATGTACCAAACATGGGAATTGAGAGGTTTCAATATTATGCTTATTCCCACACTGGAGCTCCCGTATTGTGAACATTTTACCTGATTACTTATTTCTCTGCCTTTTTGGCAGCACCATTGTAATGTTTGATAGTGATTTTCTTAATCTAATCTTTTCATTGTGTTTTATTTCAGCCGACCTATGGAGGAAGATGCCCCAGTAAGTGCTTATTTTCATTTGCGTCAGTAGAACTAAATTTGTTAGTTCTGTCACATTGATGGTGTTTTTTTCATATCTGATCTGTTTGTCTGTATTCTGGAGGATTAATCATGTGCTGTTTTTGGTATTTCTTTTGGATTTAGAGTGGCTGCTCTATGTTATTATTGGCTTTGATGTTATTTAGCCGTTGACAGTATGGACTGTGGAGGGATGACTCTAGGTTGTACTTTTGCTGCTAATGTTGCATAGTCTTTGGTGGAATTCACATTTGGATGTGTGGTCCCATGCTTCTTGCAGTCCACCTTGCAGGATGTCAAATGTTGATGCAGCCTCTTTCTTAGGTTGATTGCTAGAGGCTTTATGTAGCTTAAATATTGTCTTCATTTCAGAATTAGCCCTTGTTGAGAATTTTGAAGTTGTTAGATTTTGAGGAGCTAATGATGCAATTTTTAGCTGCTTAGATTTTAGGCGTATGAACTACCATCCTGCTGATTCTGATTCTGTTCGTTGCTACTGGATAACAGAAAAAGGGGATGAGCATTGTGACTAAATTGTGTCTTGTGTGAGGGTGAACTATTGATGCCTAGTTTGGAGTTTCTTGTTTGTGGATAAAGACAACAGGGGAGGGAATTGTATGAACTGCATTTTGTGTGATCATTGATTTGACTTTGAGATTTTATTGTTTTGAGTTTGCTCATAGATCATCATCCATCTGTTAGGATGAAAGCCTTTCTCACATCTGGTGCATTGAAGGAGAGTTTAGAGTAGTTATCGAAATAGCTTCTGCAAACATACATATATTGGCCCATCTAGTTATTGTCACTTTGTAGTCTTGAAAGAAAGACCCCTTGGTTGGATTTGTTGATGTTGCTTCAAATTCATCTTAGATTCTTCAAAAGTTAGTCTTGTCTGGTCCATGGACAGTCTATGAAACTTTATGTTTTCAGATTGAAAAAAAAAAGAAGCTTTAGTCTTTTCGTAACACTTATTTGACCTAACTGTCAACAGAGCAAGAACGAGGAGGAGGAGTTCAACACTGGTCCTCTTTCGGTTCTTATGATGAGTGTCAAGAATAACACACAGGTATAAGTCTTTTCCTCTCTTTACTCCTAGTTGTTGCCTGAACAATTGTTTAGAGAAACAGCATTTTGCCTTTTCTCTGACATGAGTTTTGGAATTGACTGTACTATGCCATTGCTAATGTACGTATGCTACAACAGTTGCCCTTGTGACCTTGTTATAGTTTCCATCTCTCCTTTTTTCTTCTCCGTCTCTCTCTCTCTCTCTTTTTTGGGGGGGAGGGGATTGCGTGGGGTGGACCCGGGGGTGGCTTGCACCTAGAGGTAAAGAGCCCATATCAAAAGGAGCTAAACCGGGGAAGCCTTGCATAAGGCAAGGGTTTAAATTCCCAACCTCTCTTGAGGGCAAGGGATAATTTGTTACTGGATCAAGTGGCTTCTTTGCTTTTGTTGTGGTTTGCTTATCGTGTAACATTAGATAAAATTTTAGTAAATAGAATTGCTGACTAAATTTTCTGGTTCTTGGTCTCAGGTCCTAATCAATTGCCGAAACAACAGGAAGCTACTAGGCCGTGTGAGAGCTTTTGATCGTCACTGCAATATGGTTCTTGAGAATGTCAGGGAGATGTGGACTGAGGTCTCTCTTTTAACTGACCCTTTGTTTTAAATGTTTTCTGAAATGTTTTTCCAAAATCTTGTCATGGTTTGTTTAGGTATGGCGTCTACCGTTGCTCCTTGCTAGGATTGAGGCTTAGCGCATGAGATTCTCCAAAAGAGACTTGAACAAAGTTGTGGCGAAGAGGCAATGATCCATATCCATAGTCATGTGCATCCCCTAAGAATCGGGCCTTGGCAAGGTGTTGGGGCCCAATGCAGCAACATCACCCCTGAATCCCATAATGTCTGGTCTGTCAAACTTTGCATTTGAAAACAGCTGACTGCGTAGTATCCCATAGAATGCAAGCAAGACAGTTTCAAATGCTTCTGTCGTTCAAAAGAAAAACATTTAGAGTGACATCTATTTAGGGGCGGAAAGAGTAGTATTACCTGCATGTTTTTGTGACCTGTTCCTGCTGAGGGACCCCGACCTCAAACTGCAAAATTATCTCATCAATGTCATCGTTGCAGGTTCCGAAGACCGGGAAAGGGAAGAAAAAGGCACAGCCAGTGAACAAGGACAGATTCATCAGTAAAATGTTTCTCCGGGGAGACTCAGTTATCATTGTGCTTAGGAATCCCAAATAAGATGGACACTTGTAGTTTCTGGGAGAGGACTGGCTTTCTGGTTTCACCTTGTATGAATATGAAAGAAACTGATGATATAGTTTCAGGAACTGTGGGGTCGTGATGTCACTTTTGAGAGCCGTAGTTGTATTGTATCATCCGGCTGTTAGGTCTTCTATGATTCTTCTGCTTGTAGCTGTGCTTACATTGGAAGATGACATAGTAACCTTCGCCAAAAAAATCTGGATCCATTTAGGGATTGCCTGGTTCATCTTGGTCGCTCAATGTTGCATATCGTAGTTATGTTTGGCTGATAAGTTGCTTTATTATGATCTGTACTTGCCCGGACATTGTACAGTTATTCCAAACTGTATTTGACCGGTAAACTCTAAGGACAAATGTGTTGAGACATTTTTCTGTCATTAAGCGTTCATGTAACTTGAAAGGCAAAGTTCAAGGGCTAGAGCACTAGATGCCTCGCAGACAAATCGCAACAGAGGACCTAGTATGCAGCAAAAATGCAGAATCTCATTTTCATATCACGACTACCACGTGCAAAGGACAGCACATAGAATTGGCAAAATTGATTTGAGATTTGAAACCTGAACTAAACGACCCAGATTTATACCCAAATTGACACCTGAAATGACACGAATCGATTTGGATCCAAGGTTGAGAGAACCGACCTGGTGATCGACCCGGTCGACCGAGTGGGTCGATGGTTCAACCGGTCGGACCGTTTGGACCGGTTGACCCGGTTTACCGTCCAACCGGGTTAGACCGGCACAGCCTGGTGAACCTAAAAATTTTTTTATATATATTTGTTATATATATTTTTTTCAAATTACTAACTAAAATCTAATAGAAAAGTTACAAGTACAAAATAATAAAGAAGAGAAATGAGAAATTTATTTATGGTCCCACATTGATGGAGTAGAAGGTGATTACAAGACTCTCATTGCATAAATATGAGTTCTATTATAGAATGAGAATTGAGAAGTCCCACATTGCCAATTTGAGCATATTCTCAAACTTGGTAGTCTTATAAAAAAGCATGGAAGGCAAGCCAAAGACAATATAAAGTCATGGGCTTATAATTAAAGTTATGCTTTGTAAAAGAACTCAAGGTTCTTGAGTGTTTTTTTCATCTATAATTGACATTCACACTCCAAGAAAAAATAATATAAGTTAGATATAAATAATATAGTAACACAACTAATTAGAGGGTCATAATTTTTTTGATTTGGATATAATAATTTGGTAAACCATGCTTGAATATACAAATTACAAGAGTTTGATGATAAACAAAAAATATACATTTATTACATTAAATGAAATAAAAATTACAATAAATGAACTACTACAAAATAATGTGGAAGAAGAGATCATTAAAATATATATTTGATGAAAAAAAAACTTTTTGATTTAACAACATAAATTACTAAAATCTAATAAAAAAAGTTACAAGTACAAAATAATGAGGAAGAAGAGAAATAAGAAATTTAATTATAGTCCCACATTGATAGAGTAAAAGGTGATTGCAATATCCTCATTACATAAATATAGGGTTTGTTAGATTGTGAGAAATGGGATGTCCCACATCGCCATTTTGAGAAAATTCTCAAACTTGGTAACCTTATAAAAAAGCATGGAAGGAGCAGGCAAGCCAAGGATGCTATTGAAGGGTTGAGTTGTGCTCAAAATTTTCATAGCCAAAAACAATATTGATTTTTTATAAAAAGCTGGGAAAAATCGGTCCAACCGCGGGTGGGCCGGTTTGACCGAGTCAGCCGTTCCAACTGGGTTGTACCGGTTTTTCCCGGTTTGGTAGGTTAAACGGTTTTGGAGAAGTTCCGGACCAGTGCTATGGCCGGTTCCCGGTCCAACCGACCGGTCCGGTCCAGTTCTCTCAACCATGTTTGGATCCAAACACCCGAAATAAATTGATCTATAACCTAATTAAACCTGAATTGTAGCATGAACTAAAAAGACCCACACTTGAAATGAATTGTAGCATGAACTAAAAAGACCCACACCTGAAATGACCCCGATTCGTAGTGACTCGATCCGAACTGATCCAAAAATGGACAACCCGAACTGAATCGTACCCTATTTAAAATCGATTTGATTTTTACCTGACTCAATTTTATCCGAATAAGTAGTAATTATTTTTTTTGGGTTTTAGTATTTTCTCTTTTAGGGGAAAATTTGAATTTTTCAAACTCAATTAGTTGAGTTTAGGTGGGAAAAGAAAAACAACTTAACAGGAAATTTTTACAAATGAATTCAATTAAAAACTTAAGAGGCAAAAATAAAATAACTGATAGCCTTAAGTTTTTAATTTGATAGATATGTAGTAAAAATATAAGAGAAAAAATATTTTACCACAATAGAAATTAAGAAAAGATAAGTATAATTAACAATTTGTTAAACTTATTGGAATAGCAATCCTCTTTTACTATTTGATTCATTTAATGAAACAATTTATTAAACTTATTGGAATAGCAATCCTCTTTTACTATTTGATTCATTTAATGACTTAATGCAATGCAAGCTATGATAATAAATTTATAATATCATTTTGTGACTACTATCAAAAATTCCGCACTATTGATCTACGATTCTAATAATCTTCATAACATGTTTAAATCTACAAAATCATATTCAAGAATGTATAGTTGCATATGATCTTATAATAACGTGACTCATTTGAATTTTGGACAATTACATTCCAAGTCTCTTTCGATAACGAGTGTTCACAATTACATAAATGTAATGCTAATTGAGACATACTCATATATTGCCGTTGTTTTTTAGTTTTCACTCATTGAGCAAATGCATATCAAGCTCTTAATCTCACAAAGACAAATATTTGAATTTTGTTGTACTATCACTTAACGAGCTATCAAAGACCATTGATTCGATTGCTGAAAATGTCGACATAAACCACCATGTTTCTATTTACCAACTTCAAATATGACAAACGTGAAGTTACAAACCAACACCGGAGTCTGAAAAAAAAATTCGCTTTTTTCTTTCTTTTTTTTCATTTTTCAAGGTATATTTTGGTATTGGGGCTCACAAATGAAACTATTGATAAATGATTTGCATTAGGTTTGTCCACTTACTTTGTTATCGCATGAACACAATTGAGATGCTTAAAACATGGCCCGTATACTTTTACTTACTGACTTTCTTAGTAAATTTAGAACTAACCCCGTATAACTTTTCATTAATTATATATATATATATATATATATATATATATATACACACACACACAT